>QXDU01000206.1:0-469014 GCA_003717275.1 Protomyces pachydermus | reverse complement strand
ACCCTAACCCTAACCCTAACCCTAACCCTAACCCTAACCCTAACCCTAACCCTAACCCTAACCCTAACCCTAACCCTAACTACAAAGGGCTAGTGTATATGCTGCGGCCGGGGTCGAATCTCGAGCTCGGAGAGCAGCAAGCTGCAGGACCATGCCAGGATGATCTTCCATGGTGCGAGCTGGCCAAAGGGTGGAATGCCAGGTGTTTGCAGGATCCACTGCCTACCAGGATATGAGCCGGTGTGTTGCTTTCCCAAGCTACAACCTTTACGAGGTTTCAAGCCAATTCCCGATACACAATGGTCTGCGCCCTCCCTCGACTTCACAACCCAATTTTGGTCGTTGTCGACCATCTCACCAAGGAAAATCCTTCATATCTTACGTGGAGGCTAGTGGTGCATTGACCTTTGCAAAAATCTTCGTGGATGGCATTGTCTCGTATCATGGCCTTCCAACGTCTATTGTCTCCGGTCCAGTGTCCATCGTCACATCCAGATCTTGGCAATCGCTACTTTTGATTCACAAGTGAAGTCTCTTTTGTCGACCGCATTGCACCCTCAAATTGATGGATAGACTCAGTGTGTCATTACTATACTGAATGATATCAATCATGCTCAGGACGTGGCAGCTGCGTGCGACATATGCCACTTACTAGGCTGATAGACATATTATACGAATGCGTGCTCGAATCACTCAAGGAAGTCAACTCCGCAGACACATTCAAGGAGCCTTCTCAGCGTGAGGATGCAAGAAACACTATCATAAAGTGTTATGAGAAAACGTACACCTCGAGAGGAACAAGTGGCTATGATGCAAAGGCGGACGGACAGGAGAACCTCATGACAAAGACTTCCACCTTTCGGCTGACTACAACATACAACTCAACGCGGGCTTCCTGATAACTGGAGGCATCGGACAATCCGCATCATGGGGGACAGCAACGCAGCCTCACAGCCAAAGCCGGCCAACCTAGAGCATTCGTGGATGTAGACAGGCACGCTTATCAGTAAGCACATGCTGAGAGTAGCTCGGCCCAAGACAAGACGCCTTCTACTTCTGCAAGCTCGAGCGCTCTCCAGTAAGCCTCCTGTGCGCGTTCCGTTTCATAACGTGCTTCACACAGCTGCCCAAATTTGAGCCATAATTGTGCGTCGAGCGTTTGTTTATAGCTTGTCCAAGGCGCGAGCAGGGCGTAAGCACGGGCATAAGCCGGTTCTGTGCGGTCCATCAAGTACGTAGCATAGGCGAGCGAAGCATGCTCATCGCCATCATCTCTCTGCAACAAGACTTCGAAGCGAGACTCTATTTGTGCCGGTGAGGCATTGCCGAGCTTGATGTTGAGGCGACACTGCGCGAGCAAGACTTGAGAAGTAGCACCAGAAACGGTTTGCGCTTCAGACAACGCCTGGAGGGCATCACCTCGCTCGTCGACCTCCGCTGCGTAGCGCGCTACTCGTAGCCAACACGACGCAAGCAGCTCGTTTATTTCTCTTCGCTGTCTTGCTAGCGGTGATTCCTCTCGAGGTTCTTCAACATCATTCAAGAGCTCTTGTACCTGAACTGGTGCTGAGACATGGCGATGCCGCCGTACAAGCGATCGACTGGAGGCTGACTTGCGCAATAGCAAGGAAGGTTGTGATCGCAATGCACCGAGGTGCAGACTAGAGCTGCGGTGATTGCTGGCAGGCTGTGACCGTGGCGGATCCCTCGGCGGCTCTACAATAACGGGTATGCTGGGCGTCATTTGTTGTGCGCCAAAGAGCTGCGTAAACGTGACAAAGATGTCCTTCGCTTTGGCGAGTGCTGCATCAGGACCGTCGAGCTGAGCAACAAGATCTACCAAGGCAAGCTGTGCCAGTATGACTTGACGCTTTTGCGAAAGTGTCTCGCTGGAGGTGACTTGTGCAAAGGCTTTGGCGGCGCGATCATATTGCTCTTCTGCGCATAGCAAGTTGCCGAGTATCAGCAAGACTTGGTTGTTTGAATACTTGAGGAGCTCTTTGATGACCCCAAGCGCTTTCTGCCTGCAGCCTAGGGCAATATGAGCAAGAGCAAGCTCACACGAGGGGGAGAGGAGAGAGATGCACTCGCTCCATGGCTTGCGACCTTGCAGGCACAAGAGAAATGTAGCCCTGCCCAGTACATGCACATCCTTGACAACAGCTTGTACCATTTGGGCAAACTCAAGTGCCAACTCTGCTTTTGGGAGATCCTCACGAGCAGCTCGTCCAAGAAGAGTAATAGTATGGTGTGTCGTTGCAAGGAGCTGCGCATTGACAGAGCCAGACGTCTTGTAAGCATGCAGGCAAATCTGTAGATATGCTCGCATAGCTAAAACACATTCATCGTATCGCCTTAACGCGCCAAGGACGAGGACCATGGAGCACAAGATCGCAGGGTCGTGGAAAGTTGCGGCCGCTGCATCGAATAGGCTTTCGAGGAGCGATTCAGCTGTCAGCGGGTCCTGATGGATTTCCCATGCCTGGATATTTGCAGCCAGGTCTTGTCTATCGACCATGCGACGGTGTAGCAGTGTCCAGAAATGGCTGGTGAAGTGTGGTCGCGTTGGCTTATAAAGTCGCGAGGATGCGCACAACCAGCGACTGCCAACCAGACCAGACCAGCTCAAGATGCTTGCCCTCTTGTCCTTCATCATTAGGTATACAATCGGATGGAACAGCCTCTGGGCCGTCTCCGCACTTGTCGCGTCCTATGGTATGCAAAAGCTCCTCGTCTACAACGCAGTCTCCCACAGCAAAGGCCTCTCTATACGACAGCAAGCACATCAGCACCTCGCCGACCTTCGTCAAACCTTACGCAGCGCAGATGATGTCTGCCTCAGTCTGCAGCGCCTTCTCGATCCACCCAGGCGGCGCACCAAATTCGCCCGTCTCTTTCGCCGACCCTGAATCAATCACGCAACAGGCGTTCATGCTTGCGCTCGAGGACAGGCCAGAAGCGCAAGACGTAGCGAACCTCAAACTCATCCTGGCGGCCCGTGAGGTGCAGACGCAGCTGTGTAAGGAAAACAATGTACAGCGCAACGCCCGTTCCTGTGAGTAAATGCCACCAGCCATGCAGCTCGAGCAGGAAACCCCATGGCATACCAAGCACATGCTTCGCGTGCGTCAAGTTGGAGCACTTGCCGCGGTCTATGCCCCAAAGAGCGAATCCAGTCAAAAAAGTAACGGCGCCCCAAGTTGCCGAGTATTTGAGGTCGTCCCGAGCCCCAAAGTCTTCCTTGTCGACGCGCTTGTGGACGAGATACCAGGAGCGCAAGAGTACAGCGGCAGTGATGAGACCATAAGCAAACTCATGGAAGACTGGGTTCTTGTTGACAAGGTAGTACCAAGTGACACCGGCGCCAAGCAAGGTTGTCCCCGCCGCAAGCAACAGCGAATAGGCGCGCGAAAGTCCGTAATCAAAGATGCCCCAGAACATAATCAGAGTTGTCCAAATCATAGGCAGCTCATCCAGAAGCTGAAACTCGTACTTGAGCGTCATGTGGAAGAGCCAAGAGCCGAGACCGACGGTGAGAAAGCCGACCGAGGTCAATAAAATGCGTCGCTCATAGTGCCAGCGGATAGCGTTGCGTATGGCGATGGATGCCAGGATGATGAAGATGGCATTGGTGGTTGTATTGCAGAACTCTGCGATGTATCGCGAGACGACGTAGTTCTCCTCGCACCAGTCGATACTTGCAGTGACCGGGCCCCAAAAATATTTGCGCTTCGGAGTTTTTGTGTACGGTATGGAGAAGTAGCGTGCCATGACGGACCTGACCGTCGCCTGTGTGTCTCTGGTGAGGGCCGCTGCCGGGAGGGTGTGCGCTTTGATGTGTGTTGGGATGTCTTGGCTTTTCCAAGATTTCCTCGGGGCTCCTTCAGGGCAAAAGTCGCCACTGCCGGGGCCGTCTCGAGGAGGATTGCATGTGCTGGAGGGAGGCCATAGCGAGCATGGACATGTAGAGAGCAGTCTCTGGCTACAGAGGAAGAGAGGTCCCGGGGTACAGCAGCTTTTGCACATCCGGCGACCAGAGACCAGACCGCTTCCTCCGTGCACTGCGCACGCGTTTGTACACTTCCTTGATGAGAGCAAGTCCTTCGGGATGCATCTGCGTATGATCGTGACTGAGACGGCGGCTTGCCTTGTTTGCAAGCACTACTGTTCCAAGAAGCGCTGTATCTATCATAGCAGGCCTGCCGAGTTGTTCGCGACAGGCGTGTAGCCAGCGCATCAAGTGGAGCAGCTGCAAGAGGTGGCCTACCTGAGCTGCCCTCTCCTGCGTATCACAGCCTGACGCCTGTACATGCCAGCATACAACCTCTACATGTTCTTCCCGAAGTCGTGTCAGAACGCGGTCGAGATAAACCTCAGCGAAGGCACGCGTCGTCCATAGATGGGCAATGTCGGCATGCAGGAAGCGAGCAAGCGGCTGCAGAGCAGCTAGCTGGGACACAGGCACCTGGCTCAGTATACGCAGACGCACATCACTTGATAGCTTGATTAGTGGCGACGCTTGCATGTCGATAGCATGAGGAATGGCATGAAGCGGTGTCTAAGAGTCGGAAGACGGAAAGTCGTCTCCAAGATGAAGCCCCCTGGAATCGAATACTGTACAATGTACATTGACAAAAGACGCTAGAGTACAAAGTATCCACTACGGTAAAAAGGACGGAGTCGAGTCCTTCCGCTCCACGACATAGGAAAACGTCTTGAGCTCGTGATCCTGCTTTGCCGGACCCGTTGCGAGCCAAGGCGCCGGTGCATCGCTCCGGAGCATGCCACCATGTGTGCTACCTGATGCAATGGTTGTGCCATTGCCCGTTGCATTGAACTGCCGCTGCCATTCCTTTTCCTTTGCCTGCTTTTGCTGCAGCATCGTCTTGTCGATGTTTTGCATGAGCAGGCCACGCACATTCATCACGATGAAAACAGCGAGCAGCGGTAGGTATCCCAGCAGACTCGTGTACAAGGCGTTGACGTCCGGATTGAAGGGAGAGATATTATAGTCGTTCATCTGCTGAATGGTGTAGAACAGACGCGGTAAAACAAGGGCCATGCAAAGCACAACGCACCAGGCGTGTAAGCCGGCTGCCGGCCTGTATGAAAAGGTTGCGATCAGGTGCAAAGTGAGAATGACGAAGTAGGCCGAGAGTGAGAACCAAGCACCAGACTTGAAGCGTCCATCTGTTGCTTCAGCGACATTGCCTCGAATGACTCCGCCCCAGGGTCGTAGAGCGATGAGGAACAAGGCCAAGAAATCGAGTGCATAAAAGAGAAGCGGCACCCAAAATTGAAACTTGACCGCTAGGCTGTCATTGTGCTTGTTGAGTGGCATCTCTGGCCGGTCAGCGATATATCTATCGGCTTCGACTTGCGCCCAATTCCGAGACATCTCCCAAATGGCAGCAAGAGTGACGGGGAGTTGAGCCGACCAGAACAGACAGTAGGCGCCGAAGCCACCGGACTGGACGACGACGCGGTCGATATCAATAGCGAAGAAGGAGGAAATCATGACACAAATAATGGCAAAGAGCTGCCAGTAGAATTCCCAACGCTTGCCGTACGGGTAAAGCTTTGATTTTGCGCTGTAGGCGCGCTTGCCGTGCCGTCTAAGCGCAGTGATGCAGAAAGGCACCAGCAGGATGAAAAGCGCGGCAAAAGCTATCCCTGTCCATCCATGCGACTTGATTTCCATGATGGGCTGGCTGCATCCGGTCGAGTTGGCGACGGTGCCATTGCTAAAGATGACGGGCATGTAAGGCGGCCGGAGCATGTAGCACTGTGTCGCATTGCTGATGGTGCCGTTGCTGTAGGCTGTGCCATTCTCGTAGAGGTATGTGTAGTTCCAGGCTGCAAAGACTGCGACCTGACTCTCGTTGACAAATGGCATGAAGTCGGTGTTGGTGTTGTACAAGAACTGGTCGCAACATAAAGTTGGCGTAGGACTCGGAAACATGAATACTGAAGGATCATTATTATCACTGCTGCTCTATTGTCTATAGTCTATGATGCTGTGTGTCTATCGCGATGCCATGCTGTTGTAACCAATGTTGAATATCATCATAAAAAGAAGCCGATTCTGCTCCTTTGTTGTCATCTAGCCAGTGGCTATAGGGCGAGCTCAAAGACGCGGCCCTGCGCACCGCCAAACAGACCAAGCCTGGCAAGTTCCTTTGCGCCGAGATCCAGAGGAACATTCATGCCTGCGACTTTCCTGCCGACCACCATGGCTTGCTTGAGCGCCTGTTTGATGTGCTGCTCTTGCGATGCTACAATTTCTCCTGCAGCTGCCCCTGCGCATGCATTCGCCTGGGTCTTGCTTGTGAAGCTTGTAGAGAGGAGGGCATCGAAGTCCTGGGAGACTGAAGAGTGCGGCCTGCGCGAGACTGGGGGCGCGGTATAGGTGGCGGAATCGAAGAGGTGGATGTGCGCTGCCTGCCGTGCGTATGTGATTTTGCCAGATGCTCCTGCTGCTGCTGCGACTGCGCGATGGAGGATGGACATGGCTGTAGAGTAGAATGTAGAGTAGACTGAGGAGTTTAGTAGAGAGTTGTCTCTTTTGTTTTTTTCTTTTTCCGTGACGCGACAGAGTGGGAGCGCGAATCTGATTGGTGAAATAATATTACTGCTCTCTGATTGGCTGGCCGGAACTATCCCGGGAAGAAGCGGCCACACGCAGTCACAACTAGGCTTGGTGTAGACAACTAGAGACCAGCTACGTGTTCAGAATCTCACCTGCATTCGGGTGCAGCACTTGGCCGGTGAACATCGAGGCTTCAGCAGACGCCAGAAACACATACGATGGAGCGATCTCTGAGGGCTGAGCAGGACGCCCAAACATCGTACCCTCGCCAAAGCTGCTCATCTGCTCGGCCGGACGAGAGGCAGGCTGCAACGGCGTGTGCACAGGACCAGGAGCGACAGCATTGACGCGGATCCCAGTCTCCCCAGTCAACTGGCTAGCAAGACCACGCGTGAACGAGACAATAGCACCTTTTGTAGCGGCATAATCGAGAAACTGGCCACTGCCACGATACGCCGTCACTGATGTCGTGTTAAGGATCACATCGCCGCGCTTCATGTGCGGCACGGCAAACTTGGTCAGGGCAATCATCTGCAAGATGTTGCTGGCAAATGTCGACTCAACCATGTCCAGGTCCAAATCAGCAACGTGCTTGCATGATATCTGCTTCGAGGCATTGTTGACCAGAATGTTGAGGTGGCCATATGTCTCCATGTGCTTGTCAATCAGCTGCTTCGTGTCCTTAAAGTGCGTCAAGTCGAAAGGCATCAGCAGACATTTACCACCTTCTTTCTCCACCATGCGCTTCGTTTCTTCAGCATCCTCCTGTTCCTCCTCCAGATAGACGATAGAGATCTTGTGGCAACCCTCGCGTGCATACAGCACAGCGACAGCGCGTCCAATGCCTGAATCTCCGCCCGTGATGAGCGCCGAGCGTCCGTGGAGCTTGTTGGCTGGAGTATACTCCCTCATGCCCTCGGGCGATTCTAGCTTGGTAGACTCAGACGACGGCATCATCTCCTTCTCTAGGCCTGTCGTGGTCGACGACTGGTGCTGGTCGCCAATGTCTTGTGCAGAGAAGTGTCCATCCTTGATGTTGGACATGGCAAGCGTAGTCTGTGTCTAGCATCCTCTCCCTTCTCTCGCCTGATCTTATACCTCTCGATTGCGTCTCCGTCATCGCTGATGTCACCCAATCTCGTCTTGTGGTGGTTGCTGACTACGCTCGAAAGTATCCCCCGCAACGACACTCCAGCACACCGCTTATACTTCAGTCTTTTAGTCTACAAGGTACAGATGGCATCTATTAAGCTCCGGACAGGCTCCATGCCTCAGCTCGGCTTCGGCACTTGGCGTTCAGAGCCTGGAAAGGTCAAAGAGGCCGTCAGAATCTCAATCGGTGCAGGCTACCGACATATTGATGCAGCCTGGATCTACGGCAACGAGCAGGAGGTTGGCGACGGAATCAAGGCCGGCATGCGCGAGAACAATCTCAAGCGATCAGACCTCTGGATCACGTCCAAGCTCTGGAATATCTTCCATGATCCAAAGCACGTCAAGGGTGCTGTTCAAGAGTCTCTCGCCAAGCTGGGAGTTGACTACCTGGATCTCTACTTGATGCACTGGCCCGTAGCATTCGAGTATCAAGGCAACGACAAGCCAGCTCCGAGGAATGCAGCGGGCAAGACTGCAGTCGCCAAGGCCTTGACCGATGACCCAAGCCCAACTTGGCGTGCCATGGAGGAGCTTGTGGAAAGCGGCCTCGTTCGCAACATTGGCATCAGCAACTTTTGTCCCTCTCGCATTGAGCAGATCCTCAACTCTGCCAAGATCACGCCGGCCGTGAACCAGGTCGAGCTGCACCCATACCTTGCTCAGCCAAAGTTGCTCGAGTACTGCAAGGAAAAGGGCATTCACTTGACTGCTTACTCTCCGCTTGGCTCGCAGGACAGCGACTTGCTGCAGGACAAGACTGTCTTGTCCATTGCAGAGAAGCACGGTGTCGATGCCGGTCGTGTGCTCATTGCATGGGGCTTGACGCGAGGCACGAGTGTGATTCCCAAGTCAGTGACGCCGTCTCGCATCCGCAATAACTTCCAGGCACAGGACGTCAAGCTCTCTGAAGAAGACCTCGCAGCCCTCGCCAAGCTGGACAAGGCCCATCGATTTGTCAACCCTCGATGGGGCCTCGACATTTACCGCGACGGCGAATCCAAGTTGTAGACTAGAGACGACACATCTGTGGGCCTTATGCCCCTGCCGCGCTGTATCATTGCTGCATCTACAAATCCATATGTCAATCTTGCTTATGAGCATCACCTCTTTCAGCGTACAAAGCTTCCATGTCTCTTGCTTTACAGAAATCGCAAGTCGGTCGTCGTCGGACGTAACCAGAATCCATGGCTAGAGACAGATCCCAAGCTGCTTGCAAAACACAAGGTGGACCTTGTACGGCGGTACAGTGGAGGAGGCACGGTCTATCATGATCTTGGCAATGTCAATTACTGCTATATGACAACGCGTCGAGACTTTACCCGGCTCTTTGCCATTCAGACAATCTGCGAGATGCTCAAGGCCAAAGGCAAGGATGTATGTGTCAATGACAGGCATGATTTACTGCTATCTGGTAAGAAGGTGTCTGGCTCGGCCTTCAAGATTGCCAAGGAACATGCGTATGCGCATGGAACGATGCTGCTGTCTGCCGACCTCGCGAGCGTCAGTCCCTTCCTACAATCAGCCAAGCGGATACATCTGACACACGGCACAGAGAGCGTACGCTCACCCGTGGCCAACCTCGAGATTGACCACAACGAGTTCATGCTCGCTGCTAGCCATGCATTTGGTTGTGTGTTGCCGCAAACAGTGACCGAGAAGGAAGCCTTGGCCATCTCAGACGTTCGCGAGGCAGCCGAGTCGCTGCAGTCATGGGCATGGATGTATGGACAGACGCCTCGCTTCAAAGTACAACTAGAGGATAGCTACGAAGCCTCTGTTGTCCGTGGCCGCGTCAACGCCGTCTACAAAGACGGCGAAGCGGTACCACATCCCCTCATATCCGAACCCTTTCAGTAAGGCGGTCGCGCCGTATGCAACATGGGCCGACGCATACTTTCCTCGTGCTCGCGTTGCTGCTCTAGCTGTACATCCTGTTCCTCCATGTGAACCACGATCCCTGGACCATCCTTGCTTTCTTCTAATAGCGTCATGCTCCGCCTCCTCGACAAGGGTTCAGGCTCCCAGTCTGAGGTTGCAGGTGAGTCTGCTTGAGCAACCATCAGTGGTAGTCTCTCTAGCTTCTCCCGTAGTGCAGGCCCGAGTGCATCGACATTGGGTGGATCTTCGCGTGCAGACTGCCAGCCAACAGGTGGACTGCCCGGTGGTGAGATGAGCCAATTGCGCTCAAGCGGCGGTACCTCTAGCCGTTTCGTCACGCATACATCCATGTTTGGCGCGTAAAAGATGCGTATCTGACGGCCAGAAACGACAGTCTCTTGTAAACTGGCTCGAAGATTGCGCGCCAGGTCGACCGTGGCGAAGGAAATGACAATGCGCGTAAAGGACTTGAGCGGAATCCAATGCCGGATGGCCTGCGGCGCTTCGCATGCCTGCTCGATCGCCTCACGCAGTTGTGCGAGCGATGTGGCGTTGAAGACATCTGCCGGGAGGTTCGTCAGGATGAGTGTGTTGGTTGCGCTTGCTGGTTCCCTGATGCCCGAAAGGCTAGACAAGTCAATCTGCATAGCGGCCGGTTTGCGTCGCAACCAGCTGGTGGACGCTGCACTGTCAACAGAAGTGGTGGATGCCGTCGAGCAGGAGGAAAGTGTTCGTTGAGGTGTGGCGGGCATGAACATGGTGACTACTGAAGAGCGGCAAAGAGCGTTAGCATTAAGTATGTGTTTGTTCATGTCCAGTCTATATAGTCCCCTATCAGGCACAGCTTGGGCACAGCAGGCTCGCCCGTGCCACTGTCGAGGCTCGGTCTCCCGGAGGCTGAGTAGGCGGTCGTCGTCTGTAGCTGGTCAGTTGCGCAGTTTTGTGTCGGCAGTTGCCACCAGCCCAGGCGCAGCACCACTTGCACTTGCAGACCAGCTCGACCTCCCTGCTCTGTCGTAGTTGATGGGCAGCGGGTCCATGTGGAGGGTCGATCCACTCGCAGAGGCATACCCGTCCTTTCCTTGCTCCTCACTCGGTGGCCGTGTGCGAGCGGCGACATCTGGTGCACCGCCCAGAGACATGAGCACGACATCTGCTTCAGCGGTTGGCACATCCAGTTCAGCTAGCTCCTCGTGGGTAAACCAACGTAGCATCCATGTCCAGCGAAGTGGAATCAGCAGCAGGATAATGACGGGGAAACCAATCGCTGCGATGGTCTGTGAGATGGCTACCTCTGCACCAATCGTGATCCACTGCAGAAGCAAAAAGTAGAGCGTCGCGCGTCTCCGCCGTGTGACCGTCCTGACTGGAGAATGCAGGAAGCCCATTGTTCTAATCATCACTGGGTTCGTCTCAATGGATGACCAGCCAACAGTGATAAAGACTCCTGCAAAGACTGCACGCGGAACAGTCGATAAAACCACAAGCATAGGTCGTGTCATCATGCCAAAGAGTAGCAAGCCCATTCCAAAATGGGTCCACCTTTGTTCCAAAATCCGCGTTATGCGAGGTCCCTTCTTTTTCTCGCCATCCTCGAGTTCTCCCTTGGGATATTCCAGCATGGCGCACGAATCTGTATGCACTGGTGCTTGCGGTACAAGTCCATTTGGGTATGGAATGCCAATAAAGCCAGCGACGAGCGTCGTGATACCAAGCAGGAAGAAATCCCAGTGAAAGCCAGCATGTTTCCGAAGAGGATATTGACGGGCTTGCGCCATGAGCGACGAGACATTGTGGTCGTAGTAAAACAAGGCTGTGACCAGAGCCGCAAAAGGGATGGCAATGAACCACCACTTGACATCAATAGTCCAAAAGTGAAGAAACCAGTTGCGCTGCACTGAAGGTGCATATGCTTGGCTGATTGGGTACTTGCGAATGTTGACGTTGGCCAGATCGCCAGGGATGTGGACAAAGCCAGCAAAAAAGATGGCCCAGATGATGAGCGAGTAATCTGTGCAGAGTGAGCGGATATATCTGTGCATGTACTGGCTACTACCAAGCCATGTCGTGGCCCAGGTCAGGGCAAAGTAGAGCAAAGCGACAAGACAGCTCAAATAGCCATTCGCAAGGGATGTGCCTTCGCCATGAAACTCCTCGACAATGAGCTCAACACCCTTGAGGATATAGATAATGCCGACGTACATACCGAATGCTTGACTGCTGAAGTCTGTCACGTACTTCATGTAGTCGCACCAGTTGAAGATGGCGATGGCAAAGTGCATCAAGGCGCTCCAGATACCAACCCAGGCCATGAATTCAAGATATGGTACACCATACCGCACGGTGACAATGTTGTATGTCGTATAGCCGAAAAGATCAATCAGTCCTGTCACGCCAACGATAGTCAGTGGCTGGCACGAGAAGATGGCAAAGAAGCAAGCCGGTATAGCTGATGCGAGCAAGACCTCGTTTGTGCTCCATAGATCGCCCGTGCGATAGAACATATCGAGCGAGTAGGCCAGCGCAGGTAACAAATTGATGAAGAAGATGCGCACTGTACCAGAAAGGACCTTATAGATTGTGGCCGCATCTTTGTACACATCTTCCTTGCCTAACCAGTCGCTTTTATACCACGGTCTTCGCAGCAACAGATCATTGCGAATAGCGGAGAAGGGCCTGAGCAGGCGCCATTGCCGTACACCCATGGCTTGATCCCTTTGTCAGATGTCGATACTCTCAAGAGAAGGCAAAGTCCTGGCAAGCGCTGGGTAGATCTGTTTCTCCCGCTGACATCAGATCCTCCCGCGGCGATCGAGCGAGAAGGGAAAATTCAGTGAATCGTACAGGCTCATACTACAAGTGCTACAAGTGTACTACAAGTCTACGACTACTCATCATCATAGCAGCAGTCTGCGAAAGCAATAGTCAGCACGCTGGTTGTATAGCATGCAAGCTATTGCTTGCGCAGACTGGCATTGCTACCGCACAACTTAAGCACCCTGGCGATGGTGGTCACTTCAAGACCAGCCGCGAGGCGAGCACCTTGCTTGAGCTCACTTGCTGCTTCTCTGGCGTGCCCTTGCCAGATGCGTACGTCTTGTATGCTATGCTTGTGCCGTCAATCTTGAGGCAGCGACGAAGCTCAGACAAACGCTTTGTGGTCCATCACTCAATATGCCATGCTTGTTAGTCAAGTTGCGAAGAAGAAACGCTTTGAGAGCCATGACAAGGGTCTACCATTCAGGGGATCAGTCAGGATCTACGTTGACGCCCAAGAGCAGACACTCCTGTAGCTTTGATATCGAATTTATAGCCTAGGGAATAGTTTGTCAATATATATGTGCAGCTAGATGCGCATGATTGATGATCTTCCTTTTCGTGCTCTGACAGACAGTGAGCACCGCGAGTATCGGACACCTTTGTCTACCCAGAATTCGTTGTGAAACAGAAGCAGGACAAGAACGAATGTCCCATGATGCCAGCTTGCTTGCCAGATCGGGCGATGGACGCTAGCCTTCGCATCTTAATGCTCACTTGGACTTGGTCGCATCCGGCAGGCCGATAAAGTCGCAGTCAATGCCCGCAGTATGCTCACCGACACTAATTATTCGTGCGGACTGCACTTGGCTTGGTAGCAAGTGTCCGCAATGAAGTGACCAGCGGAACTCCGAAGATATACAGCGCTCACATATACGCTTCTTCTGACCCCATTTTGTGCTTTGCCAGCGACGATGAGAGAAGTCAACGATAGAATCTTGGAAAAGAATTACTTTACTTCGCATGGCTGAGGGGTCGTAGGCGCAAAGGAGATTCTCGCAGATGAACCGGCGACCAACGTGAGGCCTGCGCCATAGCAACTGGCGGGAAATTGCTTTGGAGCAAGCACCTTTCAGATACTGTACTCCTTCGATGACCGAGTTAGCCTCAGGCGGGTCTCCGAATTTTGTGAAAGAGAAGGTGACTGGGCGCGGCAAAAAATCATTGCAACGTGCAGGGTGTCCCACCGGAAGGTCTCTTGCGACGAGCGATCGAGCAAAAAAAGTGAAAGGATGCTTCAGCACTCCAGCTGGATCCACAAACCAGGATTATGGCGGAGCTTTGTTTTCGATGGACGACACAGCACCCTCGGTGCCAGGATCCTGCCCTTGACGGATGAGGACCATGTTTCGCATAAAACGCGACGCCGGTACTACTTCAATTTCCACACAACCAAGATTCAACCTTCTTTCCTCCTTTTGTCCTTTGAGCCTTCTTGCGCGCGAACTGGCGCTTACACTTTCTGCTGGCTTGGATAATATTTTTTGTGTTGGAACGCCGCAAGCGATCCAAAAGTCTCCATCGAGCTCCTCCTTGATCTTGATCTTTAATCCCAAAGAAGCTTGATTCCACGGCTTATGACCCAGCTGATCGACCTTGTTGCATAGGCTGAAAGCACCCCCGCCGGCTCTCCGGCATTTCATGGTTGTGTGACGTACGCCAGTAAAGCGAGCGAGAAGATCCTTACTCGCGCTGCGGTACCTCAAGTAGGCATAGTAGGTATCTGCAATAGACGGGTAAAGTATTTCGCAGCAGCCAGAGAGCATGATGCGGATACCAATGGCGCGTGGAAAGGCTTGAAGCAGCGCCAGTACGAATGCGTCTTCGTATAGCTGATGAGGATCGCAGGTGTGATCTTTCTCAGTTGAACTCAACAGACTCGATGGTGAACGTGATATCGATAAGTCGTCCGACCAGAGATGCACTGGCAATCCGGCGATAGATAAAGGCAGTTCGGCCTGTCGGTACTTGTGATGCGAGCAGACATTAACAACCCATCAAAGGCAATCAAGCGATAGACACGATAGCCACACCTGGTCGTAGTGCCGCAACACAGATGTGCTGCGACAGAGAAGGTACTGGTTGCATATAGCCGCACGATCTCTTGCGTCCCTCCACCAGTCATTCATGCAGCCTGTGGGCGTCTTTCGTGGGACTTCTTTCCTAAAAGGCACAGGCCAATGGTGTGGACTTGTATAGTTGTTCTGCCGGAAGAATTGGATGTCTGGGCCCTCAATATCCCATTCCCACAGCGTGTCGAAATCTTCTTGGAGAGTATAGAAGCTTGTCATGTGAGACTATTTGAAGAAGACAGTGCCGTCTGGTCCTGATATACAGCAGTGTGCAAAGCGTCAGCGTGAGTCAAACAGGATCATTCACACAAGTGACACAACCCGATGGTCCGCCGTTGACAAGTTGCGACGGATGTGGTTGTGACGCAAATTCACTGACTCCACAATCGTGCAATACTCCAGGATTTGCAGACTTGCAGTCTTGCACCCCCATCTGTGCCCGAGGCGAGCAACCGCCACAATGAGCGTGTAGCTGCGACAGCACCTGGCATCGTGTCTTGGCAGATATGTTGACCCTGCATGCTAGAGAGAGATGACGCTGTCGAGGAGATCTCATAGCTGAAGACCATGCTCATTGATCGCTTGACGCTATAGCTCGGGCAATGGCAAGCTCTCGGCAGCAAGAATGTGTATGTGCTACTTTCAATACCTTCCATCAAACTTATACGCTGGTCTACTCTATGAAATGAATCAATCTTCGAGGTCTTCTGTAATAGTCGTGTCCTAGACTGCTTTCAAAAGCGTCCCTCTCTTTACGCAAACTGCTGCTTTCCATCACAACCTCCAACCCTGCATACCCCGAGTGTAGCAACAAGCGGATGTCTTCGCGTCCGCCACTAGAAGAAAGGCACGCCAATGCGACCCCTCGTGGCGCTGAAGTCGCGCAATCGCCTCAGCAAGAGCAGCGACAGAAAGGCTTCCTGAGCATGCTGCCTGCAGGGTTGCATCGTGTCGCGTGGAAAGCGCCGGCAAGTCAACTCGCTCACAAACACGCCTTGTACAGCTGGGAGGATGCTGTCATGCATCGGTCGACATCCTTCAACAAGTATGATGCTGTCTACCTTGCCACAGGGTTCAGCAAGGAATCACACTGGTTGGCAGATTGTGCAGACCTCCGCGGCACAAGATCTGAGCTTGTACCGACGCATGTCGCAGGCTTAGCGGTACATGTCATCCTCAGCGGCCAACCGCCTTCAAATCAAGTATCTGGCATGCTGAGCGATTGCCAAAGGCTGCTCAGCGAGTCTGATCTTCTTGATCTGCTCAAGCTGTACCCTGGTCTGCGCAAGCTGCGTCTCATGGCGGGTCGGCAAGCCACGCTGACCTTCGAGCACAAGCGTGACCTGCGCCGAGCGCTCAAGCTCCATGTGCCTCTCATCCAAGGACCTCACTTCGCGACCACATTCGAAACCTTGGATGATGCCGCAGATGTGATTCCAACAAGCTCTGGGTCAGCGAAGACGAAGGATGAAGTCAAGGCAATGGTAGTGCGTCTGCCTGCCGGCGCCTTGCTCAGCCCTAAGTCGGA
Organism: Protomyces pachydermus; assembly: GCA_003717275.1. Lineage (NCBI taxonomy): Eukaryota > Fungi > Ascomycota > Taphrinomycetes > Taphrinales > Protomycetaceae > Protomyces > Protomyces pachydermus. Next base: position 452,975 of record QXDU01000206.1, on the reverse strand, counting down.
TAGCGGCGAAACCGCAAGATTCGGGGTCAAGGTGATTCTACAAGGAACAGCTTACTTGACTTGTCCTACGCATATGCTGACCTTGAAAGACAACTCAAGACGCAGTCAGCGTAGGGCATTGCGTCGACCGGTCTGGGCGTTGCAGAGACTCGATGAAGATGACAACTTGGTATCAGGGGCATTCGAGCTTGGTCAATCTGCAATATGCTATGACAAGAAGCAAGGATCCCAGCCGGGCAAGTTTTCTTCTGGATACACCAGCGACCTTACTTTGATACAACCACATCAAGCAGTTGAAGTGATTCTGCTGCGACATGCTTCTCTGGAGGGCCGTGATTCTTCCCGGTCCATGATGCTCTGATAAGGCTGAATGGATGGCCTCAGTCTGCTGCTCTGATAAGAGCTGGCCAGGCTTGTTGTGGTTTTGACCAGGCTTGTTGTGAAAACAAAACAAGCCTGGTCAGCTCTTGTCAGAGCAGCAGACTGAGGCTATCCATTCAGCCTTATCAGAGCATCATGGACCGGGAAGAATCACGGCCCTCCAGAGAAGCATGTCGCAGCAGAATTTCTTGAAGTCTGATGTCAAGGACCGCGGTTTGTTAGAAGGATTCGAATACCTTTTCGGCAGACCCGATAAATCAACGAGTGAATGCATCGTTCGTTCGATACTTTGGCGAAGCGCTCCGCATGACCATGATTCAGCGCAGGGCAGGGCAGGTCAGGATCAGCGCTGTGTTTGGGCATGCCAGAATCCAATGAGACTGCTGTCCTTGGCTTTCAAAACTACGAGACGAGCATGAGCAAGCACCTGTGTCTCGCCCAGTCCTCGTATCTGCAAGACCCGAAATATAGACTCGACGCGAAACCGCCGCCTCAAGCAAGCACTGAAGAAGTCGACGAATTTTCTAGTCACTGTGATTCGGTGAGGCAAAAGCGGAAGGACGAATTGGTCAGGAAATTCACATTAAAAGCAAGCATTGTCTTGCCAGAAAGCTTTAGACGTGAAGCGTGCATAGATCTTAGGCAATAAACCACACAAAGATCATACAGCGACAATGATTGTTCTTTCACTAAACATTTCACTGCCCATTGCTGCCAGAAGTTCGATCAGCTTATGGAGCTTTGCCTTGTTCTCTCTGAGTGAGCTCATCGCGACAGGAACAACACCACCGTCTTCATAGATCAGCACATTGTAGTTGCCCTGGAGCACCTCAATAACTTGAGTGCGAGATATGACATCCGGCAACTTTGACTTCCAGACATTATCGTATGTGTTTTGCATTTTGTCAAGTGCTGCATCGAAAGAGACAAGTACCTCGCCCTGCTTGAACTTGGCCATGAACCGCTCAAGAGGATACCAATGCGTGCTTGCTGGATCTTTGAGAAAGGATGGAGCGTATTCACCCTTGTACTTCATTTTGACGCAGTTGGGTATAAAATAGCCCATGTAGTACTCGCTAAATGGCTCAGCTTTGCTCATGATTGCTTCTCGACAAGCAGATACTCTTCCAAGGCTCAACGATCGATAGTCTGGATCATAAAGAAAGTAGACTGACGAAATGCACCCCGGGAGCAAGTCGAGGACTGCCACGGCGATCAGCTTGCCATCCAAGCGGTACATCTGGTGGAAAGAACCAAATCTGTTTTGTCCTTCAAGAGGCGTGTCGCACAAGAATCTTTTGAAACTACTTGGCTGCAGCTCCGGCTCTTTGTCGCCATGAATTGCCATTTGATACTTCTTATACAGCGCAAACTTCTCATCTGTAAATTGAGCTGGTTCCAGGTCGGCTGAGAATCGTGACGATGCGTCAGCAGAGGCGAAATATTCCTCCATAGTCTTGCATGGCTGGCTTGATTCAAGAACAAATCCATGAAACTTGCGCACTGCAGCACGCTGCTGCTTGTTGGCGTGGAAAGCACGGGCATCCAACTTGATGGTATAGAGCTGGCAACACGACTGCACCAAATTTGGCTTGTAGATGTAGCAGCCGGATCTGCGCCAGCCGCGGTCAATCATCTTCTTGTAGCCATGCACCGTCAGGGAGTGAGCCCAGGCGCCAAATGTATGGGATGTGTCTTGCTGACCACAGTATCCTTAGACGTCAGCCTATGGCAGCAGATCTAGAGCGAACTACCGCATCGAGCTCGATTTGAGCCGGAGTACTCTACAAAGTCCACAGGCTCGCCTTGGAAGAGCATCACCGTACTTCCCTGGACCTATCTGGGTGATCGTGGTCCTCGCCGTCTCTCTCGCTGTGAGTTGTCGCGCGACACAAAGAAGCAGACTGCAACACCACGACCAGCACTCTCCGTCCTCAAACTCTTCTTTGTCACTACACTCCAGCAGCAATCCAGCCGCGCACCCGGGCCTATAGCAAAACCAAGCCTCAACTCTCACTCATCTCATCCAGCAATATGGGCGACCTTTAGCACATAGCCGGAAAAGCCATCACACGACACGCACATTCCCTCTCCGCCTTCAAGCTCGCCTCATCGCTAGCATGTCGACACGACTCATCAACCAGAGCGCTTACCCTGCTTCGCCTCTGAAGCCAGTCAACGGACACCGCATCAGTGTCAAAGACCGATACTCTCCCGAAGGCGCACGACTCGTAGCCGGCGTCATTGTCCTCTCTAACGAAATCTCTCACCCTTGCGAGCCCCTTGGCAAGTATGTGCTTTGCATTAGCAGTTCGCGCCATCCAAACAAGATTGTCTTGCCCAAAGGCGGCTGGGAAGACCACGAAACTGTAGAAGAAGCGGCCCTGCGCGAGTGTTGGGAGGAAGCTGGCGTCGTGTGAGTTCATCTACTGCTATGATTGTTGCTAATCTCCACAGAGCACAAGTCACTCGCTTCTTGATACAGGCTAAGGATCCACGCCCACCAAAAGTGCCAGCCTTCACTTCCGAAGCCTCTTCAGGTGACCGCTACAAGGGTCTGGATGTTATACCAGGCAAGGCCATCTCGCGCGCCGAATATCGCTACTTTGAAGTGTCGCCGAGATGTATTTCTGACGACTGGCCTGAGCGTGACAAGCGGACTCGGATGTGGCTTACCTACACTGAAGCTGCGCGCGTGTTGGCAGACAGGACAGAGATGCTGTTGGCGTTGCAGGCAAGCTCCATCGTCAAGTCATAGTCGTCTTTTGTGCGCCGTTATACTTTCTCTAGAGAGACTACACCTTTCTCTTTGTATGCGGTCCCTCAGCGACCAGCGCTGGGCACCGTTAGGTTCTGTAGCTGGAGACCTGACCTGGCGCTTCCCAGCGGAAGAGCCCGAAGCACCGGATGGGTTTCGCTGGCTGCCCCCTGGTGGGTTTCCGCAGCAGCATCGCTGGCTCGAGCTGCTCGCTGAAGACAACCTTGTAAAGCTCACTTATAAGCTATTCGGGAGACGTATTCTCGTGAGGGTCTATGTATCTTGTGAGGATGTGTATCCGAGGCAACTACAGCTCAGGCCGTTGCATCGATCCTCCCTTCGCAGACTGTTGACAGAGGCCAATGCTTCGCGCGATGCCTGGACGATGGAGGCTCCATACACAGCGCTGTTGCCGACTGACAAGGCTGCGCTGTCCACATTGTACAGCAGTATTCCTTCGCCAACGCTAGACTTACCCAAGTGCACGCCTCGAAATCAGATTGTCTTTGACAGAGTCTTGCATCACGCCATACCAGGCCTTGCATCGGACCTCTATGCCTACCAAGTCCGCACAGTTTGCAGGATGCTACGACATGAGCTGTACCCAGAAACGATTTTGGATCCTCGGCTTGTTCCCTTGAGTAACCTCTTCTTTGATCAAGAAGCATGCAAGTTTTGGAAGATAAGTTCAAGCTACCTGGCCCCGACTGGAGGTATCCTCGGCGAAGAGATGGGGACTGGCAAGACGTGCGAGTGTCTCGCGCTCATCCTCGCGAGTCTCGATACTTTGCCAGCAAACCCAGCACTGTTGCCACATACGACTTATCGCCTACCCCCTGAGCATTCACGGCACTGGTCGTCGGCGGGTAGGTCGTTGCAGGAACGCTGTGCGCAGGTTGCACAAGAGGCACATATGCCAACTCGCTTCTTTCTCCAAGCGTACCCTCATCTGGAGCCACTTCTCTGTCAGTATAGACAGTCATTTTTGATTCCTCCACCAGCCCTTCGTACACGAGCAAGAAGCCAAGACGTTGACGACCGGCCGTGGTCCCGCGTCTGGCTTTCCCACTGCACTTTGATCGTTGTTCCCGATAGCTTGGTCAGTCAATGGCAACACGAGATTCGGAAGCACGTTGAGCACGACTACCTCCAAGTGCTTGTTCTTGCTGCCAACAAGCTTGCTACACCTACACTAGACCCAAAAGAGTTGCTCCAGTATGATGTGGTGCTCATCTCGCACACTCGATTCTCTCAGGAAGAACGACAGCATGCTCAAGTGCAGCATTGCCGGTGCTCGTATGCGAAAGCAACACGACAAGTAATTTGCACATGCCCCAAGATGCCAGGCTATACTTCGCCATTGACTCAATTGCATTGGCTGCGTCTCATGGTGGATGAAGGCCACACCATGTCAAGTCAACACTCAAAAGCTGTCCGTTTTGCCTCACAGCTTAGTGTCGAACGACGTTGGGTCGTGTCCGGTACACCATCACGCGGCTTGGTCGGTGGACTCGCAGACGGAACAGAACTGCAGAGCGAGCGCTTCGACCTCGAAAATCTGAGCGTTACCCTCTGCGACTTTCTGAAGCTCCAAGCATTCGACAAGCAGCAGTGGCGACGAGCGATAGCAAAACCTTTTCTGAACAGGAGACCAGGTGCTACGCAATGTATACGCAGCCTTTTGGAGGCGATTGTCATTCGAAATCGTCAAGCTGACATGACAATGGACGTCGTGTTGCCACCGCTCAGGCGAAAAGTAGTCTACCTCGACCCAAGTCCAGAGACTGCCTTGTCACTCAACATTTTCAATGCTCTTATTGCCATCAACGCAGTGACGTCTCAACGCATCGACCAAGACTACTTTTTTCACAAGTCGCAATCGACTGCATTGACTGCTTTGGTGCGTAATCTGCTTATCTCTACCTTTTGGTGGACAGGGACTTCAGCAAAGGATGTCATCTCTGCACGCAATGTGGCCCACGAAGCGCTTCGGGTCAAAACCTTCAGTCTAGATGACACTGCTCTACTGCAGCAGGCAGCAGCCGTCTTACAACAAGCACTAGAATCGTCGGCCTGGCAGGCCATGTCGACGACCCACGAGCTTGGATACACGTTGAATGCTGACCTGTCCGAGTCTTTACAAGAGTACTGGCTGGCTCCAAATATGCCAAGACTTATTGGAGGGTCAGCACTTGCGCTGGGTCAATGGGCTGTGAATGAGGCGTTAAAGCTGCCATTATACCAAACTCCAGATGATCACCTCGAAGGACATCTCGTTGCAGCCATGATTAAGCGCAGTACAGCCAAGAAGCGACAAGCCATGAAAAAGAAGGAAAAGGAAGATACGAGAGACATGAAGAAGTTGAGCTCACCAGCCAAGGAGGTAAAGAACGCAAATGTCAATCCAGCAATCCTACATGCCTCACGCCTTTCTCAACTCAATATTGTGGCAACGAGTTCTGCCAAGCTCAACTACCTGCTGCAGCAAATCTTGCAGTACGCTGAGACAGACAAGATCATCGTATTTTCTGATTTTGTCGACCACAGCTATCACATTGCCGAAGCACTGGAGCTCTTGCACATCCCACATTTAATCTATGCCTCTCGCTTGCCCGCTCATCTCAAGTCCCAGTACGTCTTGACCTTCAACACGCAGCCACACGTCCGTGTCGTTGTCATGGACTTGCGACTCGCAGCGCATGGTCTGCATCTATCGGCAGCAACGCGCATCTATTTCGTGCAGCAAGTCTGGTCGCGAGCAATCGAATCACAGGCCATCAAGCGTGCGCATCGTATTGGACAGACTCGCGAGGTTTTTGTAGAGACACTGGTGCTGCACGGCACGGTGGAGGAAGCCATGACGCGACGACGTGAGTCAGTCGCACAGCCGCTCGAGAAGCAAGTCACGGACGATGAGGTGATTAGAGCAGCTGTGCAGCATCCACAGTTTTTGCCACTGCATAGGCAAGAGCTTACCCTTGCCGGACCACCGCTGTTTCTGGCTGGGGGAAACCCACCTGCCCCACTCATTCCTCTCAAGCGAAGCGTTTCGCCTACACCTGGACTACCACGTAAACGTGTCGCATTCAACCTAGCTTGACTGGAATGAAGTTGCCAACGATACAACTTGGAATATTGTATCGATCACGCTTGATTGTAAATGAAAAGCAGCAGCTGACGACACCGTCGCCACGCTGGAGTTGTAGCAAACAGCTCGTCAAGACTGCCTTTTGGGCGCCGTCAAATGCAATATTGCCGTACTTTTCCCAATAGTTGACGGCAGAATCCTCAGCCATGAGTTCGGTGATGGCCAGCTTGCCGTCTCGCAGATGTTCTGCTGGAATGTTGAGTAGCGCTGCGAATTCCTTGTTGCCACGAAAGATTTCGCCCGTCCGGCGCCAGAGACAGGCCGGTACACTGATGCTGGTGAAGACACGATCATAATCGAGGAGCAATCGCTCAAAGGCCTCTTCCACAAGAATGAGGTCGACATCAGTCAAACGCTTGGCAATGGCACGAAACGCTGGCCTGAATGTTGAAAGGGGCGCGAGAATGCGTTGCTTCGACTCTGCAGACATGTTGGCGTCCATGTACTTTTGCAGCCGAGCGTAGCCTCGAACATAGTTGAATGGTTTCATGAGTCCAGCTTCCACTTTTGCATTAATGACACTTTTGAGGCGATCCTCTGCACTCTCAGGATTTGGATCTGCTGCAGTCAAGAAGAACTTTTCCTGGGCAGACTCGGAGATGCCATTGACAGAGCCTGGCTTTGAAGGGTTTTGAGAATTGGGTGCCGTGACGCTGTTTGCGCGTGAATGCTGCCTTGAGGGAGCGCGAGACTCGGCCTCCTCTTTTGCCTCGGAAGGGAGTATCGGAACAGGCACGGGCGGACTCGCTGGCCGTATGGTAGGACTACCCATGATGTTGAGAAAGTCTGAGAGCACGAGAAACTCACTGGTAGCCTGCTCTGATGCGAATTGAGCATAGTGCGGCTGGTTCTGAAAGCCAACACTGAATAGGCTCGGATCATAAAGCATGCTGAAGTCGCTTGTGAATGACTTGTCCAGATTGGCGGGTAGGAGACTTTGTGATGGGAACACCGGTGTATCTAGCGCAGCATTTGCATATGAGATCGGAGCAGTCGGTGGGCGCATCCGCTCACTAGATACAGTGCGTTCCAACTTTGGCATTGCAGGCTCAGGACTCTTGATGCTGTGTGGAGGACTTGTTGAGGAATCTGCACGCATCTTGCTCGTTTTGGCAGGCCGCGCCTCATCATAGCATAGATGGCCGATATTGCGTTTGACGCATCGAGAACACGGTCTACCAGCATCACAAGTCATGTGCGAGCGCCGACAGTAAACGCATGCTGCAAGTTAGCTTGGCGCTACAGCATACAAGCGCCATACCGTGATTGACTTTCTTGCGTTTTTTGCCATCGGCCTTTCTAGCGGCTGCCTCTTGCATGCCTTTGCCTTCATGGCTCGCTCCCTGCTCCATGGCAGCAGAAGGCCTTTGTGATTGTAGCCGTTGATGGTTGCTGTCGTTCCGGAACTCCACACTTCACTTCACCTCACCTCATACTGACTTGACTTGACTTGACTTGACTTGAGCACTCCCAAAAGACTCGGACTGTTGGCTGCGCTGTCAATCTTGCATGTCGCCTGAAGAAGCTCGTGTCTGGTCTAGCAAGCCAGCCGCTCGCTCGAACAATGCTGGCTCTAGTCATACTCTGTCGCCTGCTACAAATGCTCAAGCTCTCTCAAGCGATATCAAGCCCGCAGCTGCTGGTAGCGCGTCAAGGCCGGCCATAGTCAATCCTCATCTACAGTCTCTACTTAGCTCTGCAAGGACACCCTCTACTTCGAGCGCGTCTGAGCTCAGAAAACGAAAGCGCCTTGTAATTCCTGGCTTGAGCAGTGATGAGGATGAGTTGACAGCAACGCCTCTTCAAGGCGTTAAGCGCGCTGCGAGGCCTTCTGATTTGGTTGCCCAGGCTGGAATCAGCTCGCGCAATCAGCACAAGACTCAAACGCCTTCAGTGGTTCGACTGGACAAGATTGCACCTGAGGTCAGGCCTGTCGATAGAAAACCACAAAAGCCTGTTGCTCCACGATATGCGCTCATGTACTGCGCTGACTTGCTTCAAGATGCACTTTGCAAAGGATGCTGCAGGCGTAAAAGAGTGGTCACCCAAGAAGCGCCGAAAAAGACCATCATGGAATCAGTCTTATCGGACGACGGTCGAGGCGCACTGCACAGAGGCGATCTCGTCCTCGCAAGAAAGTCTGATGAAACTGCCAAGAAGCCAGGTCGCAGACGATACTGGCACTTCCGATGCCTCACTGCAGCGCACCTCAAACAGCTCAAGCGAGACTGGGGCCGAGCTGGGAAGCGACTACCAGCGCCGAGCTATTTTGGAGGATTTGAAGACCTGCGATTCAAGGACAAGCACTACGTGTTTCAGAGCATTCGGCAGTGCAAGTTGACAGAGACAATCACATAGAAGAGGTACGGAGGAATCTAAAACTGCTGCTTGTTTAATCATCGAAGATGATGGCAGCCTTGATGGCAGACTTGTCCTTGACTGCTTCCATAGCCTCACCCCACTGTTCAAGCTTAAAGGTCTTGTTGACGATACCCTCCACCTTGACCTTTCCAGAGCACAAGTAGGCAATAGCGTTAGGGAACTGGAATGTCTCGGAGAAGGAGCCAATGATGGTGATTTCATCGCCAAAGATCTTCGAAGGAGGCCACGAGACACGGGCAGAGTCAGAGTAGACACCGTACACGACAAGCTTACCGCCACGACGCACGTAGTGGATGGCATTCTCGAGAATCTTGGCAGATCCAGTAGCCTCAACAACAATGTCAAAGCCGTATGGGTTCTGCTCCTTGATTTCGGCCCACTGAGAATCGGCATTCTCGCGGTTGAGCTGAATGTAGGTGTCTGCTGCACCGAGATTCTGAGCAAGCTCCATCTTTGAGCCTGCGTTGGCAGCGAGGGTGACGTGAGCACCTCCGTTCAACTTGAGGAGCTGAGCAAGCACAAGGCCTGTAGGGCCAGCACCAATCATGAGCACGGATGAGCCAAGCTTGGGAGCAATCTTCTCGAGGCCGTGAGCAGCACACGAAGCGGGCTCCAAGAGGGTAGCATCAACCCATGAGAGATTGTCGAGCTTGAAAATCTTCTCGTGCGGGTATGCACAGTACTCTGCAAGACCACCGGGCAGAGTCACACCATGAGCTTCAAAGTGCTCGCACATGAGAGCCTCGCCGCGACGGCAGTAGAAGCAGTTTCCGCAAAGCTCGGAATTGTCTGCACAGACGCGGTCGCCAATCTGAAAGCCAGTAGCTTTGGGTCCCATAGCAGCAACGACACCCTGATAAGACGTTAGCATTGCATAATACGCAGATGATACACACCGTCACTTCATGGCCTGGAACAAGGGGGAACCTTGCAATGAACTCGCCTTCATGAATATGTAAATCTGTGCCGCAGACACCGCAGGATTTGACTTTGACTAAGATATCGGTATCGCGGAGTTTCGGCACGGGGATTTGCTGAAGAGAGTACTTCCTTGGCTCGGAGTACACGAGTGCCTTCATTGTCTCGGGGATCTTCTGCTCTGCCATGTTTATATCGACGAAGATGTGTGTCTTGGTAGTCGGAGGATATCGAGGATATTCTCGGTGCGTGGGTGGAGCACCTTCCCGCTTTTTCCTCTTCGCTGCGTCATCGTCGGCCGCAGCACAGCGACGTCACCCAGAAGCTAAGCGGCATCTCTTCGTCCGCTTGTCGTGTGTACTCTGTGCATGCTGCCAGAGAAGGGCCGCAATCTTCTCCGGCGTATCGGCGCGTACGCTGCTGACCAGGTATGAGTAGATTTGTAGCATGTTCAGCTCACGTCTACCACACCAGCAGGCTCGCGACGAGGCCAGGATTCGTTGCAAGCTTGTCTCTTGCTCAAAATCAATCTGCTGTGCCCTCTCCTTATGTACTGTTGAGGATCATGTGCGACTCAGGGGCTCATCAACCAGCAAGGTTGTCGTAGCAATCTCAGGCAGCTGTTTGGAGCTACGCATCGACACTGAAAGCGAGTCAGCCAGATTATCCGCGAGCCAAATCCTACATGAGCCTTGAGCCTCTCGAAAGTCAGAGCTGGTGACAGACAGAGATACAAGCAACGTGGTCGCACTGCATGCCGATACCTCCGGATTAAGGCATCTGAACAAGCAGCGGGCGACCTTCTGCACCTCGAGCTCCTGTATCTCCTGCCTACTGTTCTCGAGCGTGCACGCTATTCTGCAAGTCCACTAGCTACGGCTCTGCCGGCCTCTCCACGCCACCTGAACAGCTAGCTAGTCTTGAGTGAGGATGTGCATGGACCCCAGGACTTGGTTGACTTGGGTGGCCTCTTCTCACGCGCTACAACGAAGGGTACAAAGACCCCTCGACAAGTTTATTCACCCAGACACCACACCTACATAGCATAGCATAGCCATAGCGTTCTTTCAAACACCATAGCCCCACGCCCCGATGCTTGTCGCTGTTATTTGGTACCTTGCTCGCCTCCATTGCGATAACTTCATCTCACCACCTCGTGGACTCCTTTCACTGTGCGTCTGCTTCATGCGTCGTCCTCAGAGTCCAGCAGATCGGCGAAAAAGTCGTGAATGCGTCAGATCAAACACTACCTTGCAATGCGATCCAACCGATCCAACTCCGTCAGCAACGCCTGCATTGTTGTAGTATCGCAAGGTGATGTTAGAAGACACGGAGGAAAGTCATCAATCACCATATCGTCGAGATTCTTGACACGACTCAGAGCCACGCAGCTCAATCCAGGTGCTGAACTGTTATCTAGGTGGATCCTTACCTTGTCGAGGGTCGAGCCCTGTGCCTTGTGAATGGTTGTCGCGAAAGCCAGTTCCATCGGGAATTGCCAAATCCAAACGTCGTTCGAATAGAGTCGGTGGCAAGCCTCGATCGGTACCAGTGTTGGGTTGTCGACGAACGAGGGTCCAGTGTAGCCAGGGAAGTCAACCAACAGGATGGATTGAAGAGTCGAACGCCGGTTCTCCTTTGGCGGGAGGATGATGCGCTTCAACGTGCCGCGTGCGCCATTGAACGAGCCTTTGCTGGTCCAGAGATTGTGTCGGAGCATGACCGTGGCGCCTTCTTGGAAGAGGAGAAAGAGCTCGCGACTTGCCAGCGCGAGGTTGTCGAGGTTTTCGGCAGCTTCCGTGTCGGGTTGCCACGCTGGGCGCGTCTTGGGTGCATGCACCTCCAAAATGGGCTTGTCGGCTGCCAGTGCATCTTGGTCGATTTGATCTGCCGTGCGGTTCGTTGCGCAGATGTGTGGCGCGTCAAAGGGTTGTCGAAGACGTGATGTGAACCTGGTAGACAAGAGCTGGTGGTCGGCTGGGGTTGATGCACCGCGTGCAAGTCGATTGAGGAGTTGTTGGAAGCGATCGTCGTCTTGTCGAAGAATCTTGTCGAGTTTGAAGACGACAGTGAACAGGCGCCAAAGTGTTGCGTGGAATGGAGGCTTTGCCTTGACGGGAGCCAGTTGACAAAGATCGCCAAGCAGGAGAATGGAACCGCCGCCGAATGGAAGAGGCGTGTCTATGAAGACTTGTCGTAGAACGTAATCCAGCCATTGGAGTTGCACCTCCGATACCATGGAAAGCTCGTCGATCACCAAGAGCTTCAGATCCTTGTACTTCTCTTGCATGTCTGCAAGACGTTTCGTGTCGAGATCGGTTGTTGTACAAATAGCAAACGCGCTAGCAAGCATGCAACCACCAATCAAGCACGTAGCGGCACCGGTTGGTGCACAAAGCATGACTGACTTGTCGCAGTTATCCATTGCGGCATTGACGAGATGTTTAATCAGAAAAGACTTACCAGAGCCAGCGGCTCCATGGACAATAGCCATGAAATGCGTGTTGCCGTGCAGTGATGCCATGACAAAGTCGAATACCTTTTGCTGGTTGTCGTCGAGGGGAGCGGTGTCTGGTTGACGTCGAGGGAATGCCATACCTTCATCCACTGCAGCGTCCAGTTTGCCTGTGAGTTGATGCCAGAGATCAGGCGAGTCCTCGAAATGGTCGATGGCGCGGTGCCCGAGTTCTTCTTGTTCTGGTGCTTCTGGCGCTTGCGGCTCCTGCGATTTGCTGGGCGCTCGAGTCCATCTCTTCGATGTCCACTGCCGGTACTGGAAAATAACGAGGCAAGCGCGTTTGCTCCTCCACGTCTGGTCGCTTGCGATGGCAGTGAGGCACCGCGTAAAAGTCGTAGTCCGTTTCCTTCAAAGCCTGCCAGCCCCCTTTCCGAGAGCCATATCGTTGCCTGAGAGTGTCGAAATGACCCTTGGACGGCTTTGACATCAAGCAATCCGTCATGATGCAGCGATCGTACTGCGCAGGTTGGTCGTGCTTGTCTGGCAGAGTAGTGTAGATGGGCGTAACGCGCGCAAGAGCAATCTTCTGTCGTTGAGTGCCGGTCGAGTGAAACCTTTTTGCAAACTCCCACATGGGGAGCGCTTCGTATTGCTGCTTGCGTCGCTCGTAGGCCAGCCACATGGCAAGGACAAACTCATCACTTTCGAGCATAACGGGATGCTCTGGATGACAGTTGACCGTCACTACCAGCCGTGAAGATTCAATCAGAGGAAGTCCGAGTAGGTGGTGCATGACCTCCTAGCTAGGCCTTTCGGCAACCGCCATTTGCGCGAAAACGAGCCTCTTGGCGAGCTGCATGAAGCGCGCTTCGTCATTGGTAGTGTCGAGAACAGTCGTAAGGAGGTCGTCGAAATTCGATTTGTTGCCTTTGCTGGCGTACTTGGAAAGATAGAGTAAAAGTCTGAACTTGCTGGTGATCGGTTGAACGTCCATTTCTGCGCGCCATGCCAAGAGCCATGGAGCGCAAAAGTTTTTGAGCATTTCGTGATTCTGTGCAGGCGCAAAGAAGAGGTCTTTGGTTGGCGCATCGTATTCCCGGGTTGCTTCGTCTCGCAGGAGCTTGGGAAACATCCGATTAGAGATGGGTCGGCCATTGTCATCGCTGTCTTCTGTACAGCACTTGCTGCACTTGTGAAAGCAGAGCCTGTTGACCAATGCAATCAAATCATCCTGAACTGAAGGTTTAGCAGTCAATAGACTGTCGTCATCTGTTGGTCGTCTTGCACGCTCCAAATCTGGATGCTCACAAGAGACAAGTTGGCAAAGAAGGCGGCAGCAGCGGCCATGGCGTCAGCATCCTCATTCATGGAAGGCACGTCTAGTTGATTCAATTCCCATCACGAGGTGTGCATGCACAGAGCCTCGCTTCTGCCATTCATAGCGCAGCCAGTGTTCAATTAGCTCTGGAAGGCCACATGCGTTACGTTGCCAGCCACATGGTCGAGGAAGAGCTTGAACCGTTGCTGAAAATAGACAGCAGCAATGTCAGGACGTGCAATCAGGTTGCGGCGCCTGGGATCCCGTGCAACTCCTTGGGAGATGCCTGGTTCAAATGGGTCACTGTCAGCAGTCTTCAAGAGCTGAAGCAGCGCGTGATTTTGGTCCTCATCAAGAGTGTGTGTCACAGGCAAGGCAGTCAGGCACGCCAAAGTGAGTAGCCATGCTGCGCAAATCACCTCTCGCACGTTGCCAATAGGTGGGCGATCCCTTGACATCTGCGCCAAGACGTTTCAAAACCGGTTGCACGATTCGATTGGCACGAGAGTGGGATCGTCGGGAAAGAGTGAATCATTGTAATTTGGAGAGTGAACCAGGAGGATGGCTTGCAAGGTTGAACGTGGGGGCTTGCTCTTCTGGTGATCGGATACTCTGCTTGATGGTGCGCCGTCGTTGTCTTTGGCGGGCATCTGAATACTTGACCCTCAATGACAATCCCTCATCCACGTACGCTTGCAATTGTCCCTTTCTTCCAGCCTGTAGCCGTCTGTCCACCTGCCTTCCAACAAGACTTCGCTGATGTCTGAGACAGAAACAAAGACAACGACAGAGACTCTTTTCTTTTCTGCTGTCAATCAGCAGGAACCGTCGAGCTTTGCTCCAATATTGCTGATTCCCACCATCTCTGCTGCAAATGTACCCCAGCTCGCTACAGACTTACTCATACATTCACTTTCTCTGCCGCTACTCGGTCAATTAGATGGCCGTCATCTCTATCCCTTTGCTGGTCCACGCGAGTCTACGACCTCTGCAAGCGTATCTTCTACAGGCTTCTGTACAGCGCTTGAGGTGTATGGCAATGAGACACTGACTGTGCTGCATCAACGCTCGCCAGTCCTTCCACACGCCACGAATGACTTTTTGGAGCAAGTTCTCAAGCCCTTCATCAGTAGAATTGGCGCCTTCAAGCATGTTTGTGTGCTGGCATCAGCAGATGCGACATTCAGGGATGATGCGCAGTTGCAAACACCGATATTAGCCTTTGAAGGCACCGATGGCTTGGCAAACCGTCTCAGACAACTGAGTCTGGATGGTCTCGAGAGAGAAGAAACTGACCGACCAAAATTGTACGGAGCAGGCAAATTTTACAGGTACATGGATGCCGTGTCATCCTGTCAAAAGTCGCTCGGTGTTTGTCGCTTTGCCTATCAAGGAGACAATCGATCGGATGCGAGGCAGCTCTGCGAAGCTGCTTTGGCGCTATTGCATGTGGATCTTCCGACGTGGCGAGAACCACCGAGTTGGGACACGCTTTTTGGGCCGCCACTACAGATTGGGGAGCAAGGAGGCCTCATTTGGTAAGAGGAGGGATGATTCTCTATCTAGTATGGCTGCCCGAATGAATGCTGAATGATGTATGTCTATCGTCTCGCCTCAGAGGACGCCCGTCGCAACCCCATGCACCAAGCACACTAACTTTTGCATAAGACACCTGGTCGTTGCTTAGGCAGTAGCCTCCTTGAGGTAAGTAATGAGGTCGTTTCGATCCTTGGGCTTCTTGAGACCACCAAAGGCCATCTTTGTGCCGGGAATGTACTTCTTTGGGTTCTCGAGGTACTCAAAGAGCGTATCTTCTTGCCAGAGCACACCCTGAAATGTTAGCATTAGATGACCGGTAGCAGTCACATACCTTCTTCTTGTTTGCGTCGGTGTAGGTGAAGCCCTCGACCTGGCCCGAGGTACGGCCGAAGAGACCGTGGAGCTTGGGTCCGACCTTGTTGCCGCCGGCTTCATCGAGGGTGTGGCACTGCGCACACCTCTGCTTAAAGAGACTGGAACCCTTGTCCTGGAGGTGGTTAGTGATGCTCTGTGTGTGCTCTGATGCATACCTTGTCGCCTGCCTGGTAGCCCATGGTGATGTGTATTGGTTTTGTGGATGTTGGTAGAAGAAGAGAGCGTCCAAGAATTTGAGGCCAAAATCTGATCTGCCGCCGGGACGAGCCGGGAAAAGGTCAGCAGCAGTGAGTGGGTGGCTGACTCAGCAGAAACAGTCATAGCTCTCATAGTGCAAGGCCGACCAGCAGCACCTCACACCGCACACGCCGCACACACCGGCCCATCTGCTCGACCACGGCGGCGTCTGCCCGGTGCAGCTGCCGGAGGATCTGCTGCATGCGCGTGTTGGCCGCTCGTGCCGCTGGTCTTGGCGCTGGTAATGGAGCTGCAGCACCCAAAGACGCTTCTACATAGACGGGCATCGTGGCAGGCATTGTCTAGATGCATTGTCAACATCGACAGAGGCTCTCTTTATACTAAGCCGTCTACGTTTGCTCTGTGCAAAGCTCCAGTCTCACCCACAAAGCAAGCCATCTTTGTCTTGTGCTCATCGAATTGTCTTTGTTCTTGCCGACCTCTTTGAGCTACAACCAAAACTGTCTAAAGAGCTCTTGCTCGAATGGCCTGGAGATGTCCATCAAAGGTCTTCAAGCTGCTTCTATGCTACTAGATCTTGCTTCTTAAGAAGATGAAGAGCCACGCTGAAACAGGCCACCATGTCGGACGAGATTGCTTCCACTACGCTAGTCACATCGATCTCATCCTCAATTGAGGCCCTGCCGACGCTGATCCGGCCTGTTGCATACTCAGCTAGAGCAACAGCATCAGCCTCGGCAGCGGCGACGCCATCCGCTTCTGCAACAGCCTCAGCAGCAAGCACCACACTCAAATCGAGCATCAACTGGTTCGTCCTACTCATCATCCTCATCCCGGCTCTCTTCATCGTGTATGCCATTACAAAGCGCATACTCGGGTGCTTATCCAAGCGCAAGGAAAAAATCCCTCCAGCTCCAGTACAGGCACCGATGCCAATATGGCAAGGCTACCCACCGATGCAAGTCCCACAAGCTGCCATGATGTCTGCACACCTGTCGCCCATGCAACAAATGCAGTGGCTTGCTTATCAGCAACATGCGCCGATGCAACCAAATCATCACCACAATCACTGGGAGAAGCAGCAGCCATACGTTCATAGCTGGGAAAAGTAATAATAAGAAACGAATGTATATCTCGCTATGCTGCCTACAAGTCAAGCTTCGACTCATAGTCATCGTCGTCGCCTTCAGCAACCATCTCATCCCTCTCAAGACCAGCGAAACCCTTCGTCTGCAACGTCTCAAGTTTACCAGAGATGTGTCCAATCAAGTCTTCATCTGCCTTGTTCTCCATTGGACGGCCATCATTGGTTTTGATGGACTTGGACTCCTCTTCTTCTTCGTGATCACGCTCCGTATCGATATCGCTGCGGTTTCCGATGCTCCGACCAGTTCCACGACGCTCATGATGCGGTTTTGCCTTCATCTTGCCAAATGTATCGTCAAAGTAGTGAGCAGCTGCAGTACTGGGCGTTCTTGGTGTCATGGGCAATCGACAGGTCATGCCCGTATCGTGAATCATCTTGGCAACCAATCCCGTCCAACCCAACTGATGACACGCGCCGAGTCCACGACCATCGTCAGCATGGAAGAATTCATGGAACAAGACGTGGTCTCTGAAGTGTGGATCGTAGTCGAGCAAGTCGGAGTTACCGTTGCAGGCACGACGACCTTCGTCGTCCTTGGCGAAGAGGTGCTGTACGCGATGTTGGATCTCTTCAGCAACATGACCGAGATGCATGTACTCTCCAGAACCCTTGGGACACTCCACCTTGAGTGTCTCGCCATAGTACATGTAGAAGCGCTGCAAGGATTCAATCAGCAAAAATGTTGTGGCCAGCCAAATGGGTCCACGCCAGTTGGAGTTGCCACCAAAGAGGCCAGAATTCGAGTCACCGGGAACAAAGTCGACTTTGAATTCTTCGCCATTGACGTGCATTGAGTAGGGGTGCTTCTCGTGGTACTTACTGAGAGAGCGGATACCATAGTCAGACAAGAATTCAGCTTCATCCAGCATCTTTTCCAAAATACGCACAAGACGATCTTTGCTGACAAGTGCCAACAAGAGTCGCTCTCCTTTTCCACGCTTTGAGATACTTGCAATGTTGCGGTTGACAACCGTTGATCGATTCTTGACAAACCAATCCAGACGCTTCTTGAAGGATGGGAAGCGAGAGATGATTTCAGGCTCCAGCGTCATGGTGGCATACAAGGGCATCAACCCAACGAGCGACTTGATGGGCAAGTGCTGTGTGTATGGACCACCCCAGGTAATGGCATCGTAGTAGAAACCATCCTCTTCATTCCACAGAGAAATCTCCTCGTCATCGCCAGACTTGAAGGACATGGCGTCCGAGATGAGCAAAAAGTGCTCGAAAAACTTGCTTGCAATGTCTTCATACGTGCGACGATGTTTTGAAAGCTCCAATGCAATGTTGAGCATGTTGAGACAGTAAAAGGCCATCCACGATGTACCGTCTGCCTGCATGAGGGTTCCGCCCGTTGGCAATGCCTCGGACCGGTTGAACAAACCAATGTTATCCAGACCAAGAAAACCACCCTCAAACAAGTTGCGCCCAGAATTGTCCTTGCGGTTGACCCACCAGGTGAAGTTGAGCAGGAGCTTTTGAAAGACGCGCTCCAAAAAGTCGAGATCCTCGCGACCGTACATTTTCCGCTCCATCTTGAACACTCGAAACACGGCCCATGCGTGCACAGGTGGATTGACATCGCTAAAGTTCCACTCATAAGCAGGAATCTGTCCATTTGGGTGCATGTACCACTCGCGCGTAATGAGGTCGAGCTGCTTCTTTGCAAACTCTGGATCAATCATGGCAAGTGGAATACAATGGAAAGCAGTATCCCAAACGGCAAAGAAAGGATACTCCCACTTGTCTGGCATACTCAAAACATCATCAATATGCAAGTGTCGCCAAGCTTGGTTGCGGATGTTCTTTCTGCCCGGTGGTGGAGGAGGCTGCGTAGGGTCGCCATTGGCCCACTGCTCCCAGATAAACTGGTAGTATTGCTTGTTCCACATCATGCCAGCAAGAGCCTGTCGCTGAATGTTGCGCAAGTCGTCCGACATGGGCATGGGTGAGACGCGCCAGTAAAAGTCGTCTGCTTCTGTTCGTCGCTTGTCGATGAGGTCATCAAACGCTTCCTCGTCGATAGGATCGGCACATGTCTTGTTGGTGAGCTTGAGACGCACAACGACACAGTCATTGGGTGGGCAATCGTCAAATTGGTAATGTGCACCGACCTTGGTTCCTTTGTTGGCCGGGTTCAGGACCTTCTTCTTGCCATCGACGATGTGAAAGTGGAATGCATCCTTGACATACTCGCTTTCATTCTCGACATTGTAGAGATGTTTCTTATTGGTTTCATTGTCTGTAAAGAGCAGGGTGGGCTCTACATCGGGTGATCGAGAAGTGACACCAGGAGAGGTAGAGCACTGCATGTAGCGCTCTCCCAGATTCCAATGATGCGCCTTGACTGTGGTGGCATTCACCTTTTCGAGGTGAGGCTTGTTCTCATCTGGCTCAATGCCCCATGACCACGTATTGCGGAACCACATCTGCGGCACAATGTGCAATGGTGCTGGCTCTGGGCCGCGGTTGTAAGCTGTAACACGCATGAGAATCTCTTCTGCATCGTCCTTTGCATACTCAATATAGATATCCCAGTAGCGGTCATCCTTGAAGGCGTCCGTGTCGGTCAATTCATACTCCGTTACGAGACGATCTCGCTTGCCGTTCTCGTCAATGAGCTGCTGATAAGGAAAGGCACGCTGCGGGTACTTGTACAGGTACTTCATGTAACTGTGGGTCGGTGTGCTGTCGAGGTAGTAGTACATTTCCTTGACGTCTTCGCCGTGGTTGCCTTGGTGGCCCGTCAAACCTGCTATTAGCGCGAGTCTATACAGAAAGAGGCATACCAAAGAGGCGCTCTTTGAGGATATCATCCTCCTCGTTCCAAAAGGCAAACGACATGCACATAAACTGATGGTTGTCTGAAATACCACCGATACCATCCTCACCCCATCGATACACGCGCGATCGAGCATGATCGAACGGGAAATTGGACCAAGCGTCTCCGTTGTCACTGTAGTCTTCACGCACCGTAGCCCATTGTCGTTCCGAGAGGTAGGGACCGAAACGCTTCCAGTACTCCGTGCGGTTTTTGTCTGCAGCGAGTCGTTTTTCCTCGACCGTTTCGTGGTTTGTGCCCATGTACACGACCATCTTTGCTTTGTATGAATCAAAGCAGAGGGATGGGAGCCCGCTCGGTCAAGGTGCTGGCCAGTGTGTGCGTAGTCGCTGGGCAGGAGGATCTCGCTGGGTGAAGTTTCGATGAAGAAAAAGAGAAAGCATGCTCACGACGTCACCCGCGACAACGCATCGCAGTCGGCAGCACGGGACATGCGGGAGAGATGGCTAGTGCAGCTGATAGGCAGTCTCACGGCCTTGATCTTGTATGCATAGCAGCGTATTTGATAGCTTAGGCCACGAGTGACACGGCCCGGCGCGCTATGGACAGAAAGGGTGGGATACACCGGGCACGCCGTCTCAGTCATGAAGATGCATACAGCTGGTCTATGACTTTGTGGATAACAAGCAGAACCCTTATAGGGTCATCACATAGTCCTGATGAGATCGGTAGAGCCCTGCATCAAGCCATGACCGTCCCGTCCACTGCGGAAGAGAGAGCTCCCCATTTGTGATTTTCGCAATCTTCCCGGACAACGACGAGCGACATCCACAAACAAAAAGGCGAGTGAGGCAGGGAAGAGCGACGAGGGCCGCCCAGGGCTACATGGATGGCGAGGCCTATGTCCGCGCGCTCAACGCTTGGATCGCTCGAGAGGGCAAGCGTCTCGCTGAGCGAAATCCGGTACAACCGGCATCCTTGACGCTCCATCACCTCTACTACCTACT
Source organism: Protomyces pachydermus (assembly GCA_003717275.1). Taxonomy (NCBI): domain Eukaryota; kingdom Fungi; phylum Ascomycota; class Taphrinomycetes; order Taphrinales; family Protomycetaceae; genus Protomyces; species Protomyces pachydermus. The sequence goes on along the minus strand of QXDU01000206.1, from coordinate 432,564 downwards.
GTCGCGCTTTGATGACGTCCTCGAGGTACAGACAGGGCCGTTGAACGTTCGCTTGCAGGATATTGATGAGGAGCATCATGCGCATGCGTCTGATACGTATGTGTCGTTCAGCAAGCGTAATAGCGATGCTGCGAGCATCAAAAGTGTGTCCTCGATCCGCAGCGTCATGTCGACTGCGGTGTCGACTGTTTGGACGGGACTCGGGCTGTGGGGAGGCACGGCGAGGTCTGAACAGCAAGTGACAGAGGACTTGAAGCTGCTGTACAGTGCATTCTGCAAAATCCCAAGCATCAGACTCGCACCGGATGCGAAACTCAAGCCAATTTCTGGATTCGAAGAGTATCCCTTCGATACATGCGTTCCTTTGTTGGCCTTTAAGAATTTACAAGGCCTGGAAGTCTTTGGTTACCCCATCACGGCATTGACGGGCTGGGATGAGTTGTCTGAGCAGCTACGCTCCCTCGTCATCAAGCGCAGCGAACTGGTCGACGTCGCCAAGCTCACGCGCGGCATCATTCAAGATGAGCATGAGCGAAAACGGCGAAAAGCTGAACGCGCAACGCGGCATTGGCAAACGCTCAACAATACAATCGATGGTGGTGGTAGTCCGAGGCCTGGTCTGGAGAGCCGTTCCGGTTCAGCGAATGGTCATTTTCCTCAAAGTATGCTCAAGTTTGAACGGCCGAGGTCTGCGTCACCCACCCTGACACAAGCACAAACCCGGCCTGGCAGTGCGAGAGGGCGGCATGCATCGATGGAGGTACCGTTCGTTTTGTCATCCACGAAATGGCGATTCCTGCGATTTCTCAGTCTCAGCGACAATGGCTTGACCTATTTAACAGAAGAAGCGCTTGCGCCTCTCCATGCACTCAGCTTTCTGGATCTATCAAAAAATGAGTTTACGAGTGTTCCCAAGGCGCTGGCGACCTGTACACATCTACGCTCACTGGATCTGTCACACAACCTTATTGATAATCTCCGGACACTGCTCGTGGAGCCGATTCCCGGTATCGCAACGCTCAATTTGCGTGCCAATAAGCTGGTTGATTTATGCGGTATTGAACGATTACCGTCTATCGAACGGCTCGATCTACGCGACAATGCCATCAAGGATGTTGCAGAATGTGCAAGACTGGCGCAGGCGCCTGGTCTGTGTGACTTGTACGTCGCTGGGAATCCCTTTGCCGCTCGACCAGAAGCACGGCTGACCATCTTTAACCTATTGCGACAAAATCCCATCGCACCGGAGGGAGGGGATGTGTGTTTGGATGGCAAGCGTCCTGGTTTGCTTGAAAAACGCAGCTTGGTTGCGCGTGCAGCTGAATCTGTGCCAGGGACACCCGCACGCAGCGAGACACGTCAAGGAGCCGCAGCGGCGACGCTACAAGTGAAGAAGAAGACACACAAGTCTCGGCGTATTGATTTGCATGGCGAGGATGGCGGCGCGGCAAGTGATGCAAGTGGGCAGAGTCCACTCACTAGTCCAAGCAATACCACGAAACTGGCAGCCTCACGCACGGCCAGCTATGGTGCAGAGGGAAGTGAGGCGTACCGGCGCAAAATTGAGCAACTCAAGCAAGAAGTCGGGCCTGGCTGGTTGCGTGTGATGAATGATGCGCAGACAAGTGAACGGAAAACAGTTGCTGTAGACCAAGATTAAACAAGTTTTTTTTATCTTTCTGGGAGAAGAAAGTACAGCTATGTACATGAGACTGAAGGGAGACGGAGCGCTTTGTGTTGCGAGGACATGAGCCGGCATGTATGTTGGCGTGTGCGCTGCATTCGATTAAAATTGGCCGGATAGGAGATGGCCGAAGGGAGAAGAAGAGGCGCAAGCGGTAGAGGACTACATGCAGACACAGCAGCCAGTGCTCTTTGATGTCTGCAGGTTGTAGGCTGTTGAAGGGGGTTAGCAACATAAAAATGGCATCGGAGCAGACAAGAACATACGATCTTCGTGTTTCTCCAAAGGGCCCCAGACACTTGGAACCATGTGATCCTTTGTGTTTTTACAAAAAGCAATGAGAGTCTCGCATGCTTCGCTGACCTTGACTCTGGGCCGGTCGAGGTCTTCCTTGAGGCGGATGTTGAGCTCTGAGAGGCGCCTGAGTTTGATCTCGGACATGGACTGTTTCTTTGCGCTTGCTGTTGTGCCTGAGCCTGCTGTGCCTGCGACTGCCATGGCTGGTGGTGTGGGTGGTATGCGCTGGGTGTGCGTAGATGCTTTGGTCGTGCTCTCTTCACTGCTCAGTCTGCGCTCGCTTACTTGTTACTGGGGGCTGGTCGACTCTGCCGGGATTTGGTTTGACTTGGGTTTGAGATGGAAATAAAAGTGAAATAGATAATCGAGTTTGGGTCTGGTTTGACTTTGGTTTGGGATGTGTGTTCAGATGGGCAGACAGGGTTAGGGTTCTGTGTGTCCCTTCTCTGTGTGTGTCCGATAGCTGGCAATAATTTCTTCAGCTCAGGCGACAAAAGAACAGAGAGAGAGAGCAGGGACCAGAGAGCGTAGAAGAAGTAGTGCTCATCGGCCTAGAAAGAGCCATGGCACCTATGATTCAGAAGCCAGAGAACGTCCTCAAGCGGGCAGAGGAACTCGTCGGCGTGGGCCAGCAAGCAGCCGCCCTCCAATCACTCCATGAGCTCATCATCTCAAAACGCAGCAAGAGCGCGTCCATTGCATCTCTTGAGCCCCTCATGCTCAGGCTCGTGGAGTTGGCCGTTGAGCAGCGCAAGGGCAAGATTGTCAAGGAGTCCCTCTATCAGTACAAGAACATTGCGCAAAACACATCCGTCGAGACGCTCGTCGTCGTTGTCAACCGCTTCATCAAGCTCTCCCAGCAAAAGTTTGCGGAGGCACAGCAGCAGGCAGAGAAGCTCTCCCTTGAGGCCATTGATGACTTGGAGGCAACCGAAACGCCAGAGTCAATTTTGCTCAGCACTGTCACGGCAGATGTCGGCAAGGACAGGACGGATCGCGCCGTCGTGACGCCCTGGTTGCGTTTTCTGTGGGAGACTTACCGCACCGTACTCGATATTCTCCGCAACAATGGTAGACTCGAACAAACTTACCAGGATGTCACGCACCAGGCCTTTGACTTTTGCCAAAAGTTTGAACGCAAGATGGAGTTCCGCCGTTTGTGTGATTTGCTGCGGAACCACTTGCAGAATGCTGCCAAGTACACCAACTCTGCCAATGGCATCAACCTCAATGACCCAGACACCTTGCAGCGTCATCTCGACTCGCGATTCGTGCAGCTCAATACGGCTGCTGCCATGGAATTGTGGCAGGAAGCATTCAGGTCAGTGGAGGACATTCACAACCTCTTGACCATCAGCAAACGACCTGCAAAGCCAGCCGTCATGGCTAATTACTATGAAAAGCTCAGCAAAATCTTCTTGGTGAGCGGCAACTACCTCTTCCACGCAGCGGCCTTCAACAAGTACGCGACGCTCGTGCGTACACAAAACAAAGGTGCCTCTGCTGCCGAGTTGGAGCGATTGGGTTCCACTGCGTTGCTCAGTGCCATTGCTATTCCAGTGATGCGTGACCAGCAGGGTCGTGGTGTTGAGCTTGACCTCGATGATCACAAGACAAAGCACGCTCGATTGGCTGCATTGCTCAATATGCCACATACACCAACACGCGCTGGGCTCCTCAAGGAAGCCTTGCACAAGAATGCGCGTGTGCAAGAACACATCAAGGCCGTGTATGTTGCGCTCGAAACACAATTCCACCCACTTTCCATTTGTCAGCGCATTTCGCCCTTGCTGGAGAAACTTGCAACGCCTGAGTTCCAAGGCTACATTCAGCCCTTGCAGCAGGTTGTTCTTGTTCGCGTCTTTCAGCAATTATCGCAAGTTTACGAGACTGTGTCGTTTGATTTCATCACCAAGCTCATTTCATTCCCGGCGCAGTACGCTATCGACGCTGTAGCACTTGAAAAGTTCATCATGGCAGGCTGCAAGAAGGGTGAACTTCACATCCGCATTGACCACGCCAACAATTGTCTGACGTTCGAAGCCGACAATATGCTTGAACAAACAGCCCTTCCTACCGCTTCTCACAGTCTTCAGCCCTCTCCCGCAGATCTCGTCAAGTCACAACTCACACGTCTTGCACGCTGCCTGTACGCCACGCTCTCACACGTGGATCCTGCCTTTGTTGAGGAGAAAGCAGCCTTGAAGCGTGCGCTTCTTGCACGCGCCGCTGAGCATGCCGAGCAAGAACATGCACAAGTCCTTGCACGAACGTCCATTATTGAGCGTCGCAAGGAACTCGTTCAAACTGCACAAATGAAGAAAGACCAGGAAGAAGCATCGCGACGTGAATTGCAGCGGCAAAAGGAACAAGAGGCTGAATTGCGTCGCGTGGCAGAAGATACGCGGCGTCGAGAGTTGGAGCGCATCAAGCGTGAGCAAGACAAGATTAAGCAGGATGAATCTAAGAAATTGCGCGAAGAGCTCAAGGCTTCTGGTGCACTGGCTGGTGTGGATGAAGCAGAGCTCGAAGGTCTGGATACCACCAAATTGCGCGCAATGCAGTTGCAGCAGCTGGAAAAATCCACCAAGGACATCAATGAGCGCATGCGCATCACCGCCAAGCGTATCGACCATCTCGAGCGTGCCTACCGTCGTGCTGAAATGCCACTCGTTCAGAAGGATGCAGAGGAACAAGTCAAGGCAGATAAGGAGAATCACGCTGCGCGTTCAAAGGCAGCACTGGAAACGGCACAGGTGAAGCATGAAGAAGCATTGCGAATGAAGAAGCGCATGTCGCGTGTTTTGCCAGACTTTGATGTATACCGCCAACAACTCGCTGCGAAGCGTGAAGCGGCCTACAAGCAACGTATTGAAGAGGCTCAGCGCAAGCTTGATGAAGAAAAGGAAGCGCGTCGTGTGGCGTACCGCAAGGAAGTTGCTGAAGAAGAGGCCCGCGAGCGCGAGGAGCAAGAGCGTTATGAGCGCGAGGAAGCGGAGCACCGTGAAGCAGAGAAGCGTCATGAACAAGAAGCTGCTGAGCGTGCAGAGAAGGAAGAGGCGCAACGTGCTGAGCGAGAGAAGAAGGCTGCTGAACAGGCTGAGCGCATGAAGAAGCTCGATGAACAGGCGGCGAAGCAGCGCGCACGGGAAGAAGAGGCGGAAGCCAAGTTGCGCGCCAAGAAGGAAGGTCGGCCTATGCCCGGTGCTGCTGCGCCGGCTGCTTCTGCTGGAGGTGACAATGTCTACCGGCCTGGCCAGGGCAAATGGAGCCGTGGAGGTGGTGCTGCTGGTGCTGGCGGCGATCGTGCGGGTGCTGCAGGCGGTATGGGTGAGCGCAGTGCCAGCTACGGTAGGCGGGAGACCCCCGTGCCTTCGCGTGAGCAGACACCCCGTGCCTCGGAGGATGGTGCCAAGCCTAGCAAGGGCGCCTATGTGCCTATGCACCTGAGGAAAGGTCCTGATGGCAACCCACCCACTGAGCGTCGTGCATCTGGCTGGTAGACTTCTCTAGAGTAGCTATGTATGTTTGCAAGTACCTTCATTGTCTGGCCCTGCCTCCTACCATTATGGGTGTCGTGTCTATAATGGTACACTTCTGTAAAATAGCTCTTAGTACTGTACTAGACGAGCTTGCAGAGCATTTCCCTGCCATCTGATCTGGGTGTGAGCTCCTCTCAAATTTATCGAGCCAAAAAATATCTTTTGCGACGTTCAGCAGCTATAGCAAAGGGCTTGGAAGCTAGAAGGCCTCTGTAGCATGGCATCCATCATCAGTGCAGTCGCATTTGTGCCACCTGGCCATGCTGCTGCCTTCCCGTCAAAGTACAACCTCTCAGATGAAGAATATGCGCGCATTCAAGGGCTGTCGGCACTGCAGCTGACGGAGGCCAAACAAGCCCTGACTGCGGCGCAATCAGGCGAGCCAGTCGAGGATGATGGCGACGAGGCATTTGAAGATGTTGAGGAACCAGACAAAGCGGAGGAGGACGATGAATTGGCGAAATACAAGCTCGATGAGTATGACGATGAGCCAGAGGGCGGCGAAACGATGGGTATATTCAACAATATCAAAGGCCTTGCATATCATGCGCATGGCGAGGCAGATCCTCACATCACACTTGCCAATGCACCTGGCAACGACGAGGAAGACGAAGACGATCGCGAAGATTTACAAATCCTGCCTACTGACAATATCATCCTTGCTGCAAAGACTGAAGATGATGTCTCTCATCTCGAAGTCTATGTTTACGAAGACGACTCCTCCAATCTCTATGTGCATCACGACATTCTACTTCCTTCTTTCCCGCTCTGTCTAGAGTGGATCAACTATGCCAACCCAGAGCAGGGCGGCAACAGGGTCGCCATCGGCACATTTGAGCCAGACATTGAGATCTGGGATCTTGATGTCCTCGACAGCCTGTACCCAGTGCAGATCCTCGGTGCCGGTTCAAATCCTACCCAGAAGCGCCGCAAAAAGAAGAATGATCGCCATCACGTCGATGCAGTCTTGGCTCTTTCTGCGAATTCTAATGCTCGCAATCTGCTCCTCAGTGCCTCGGCAGACGAGACGCTCAAGCTCTGGGATCTTGCGAGTGGGACATGCGCCAAGTCGTACAGTCATCACACCGACAAGGTATCTGCCGTATGTTGGAACCCTACAGAAGCCACTGTCCTGGCATCTGGCGGCTACGATCACAGAACAATTCTCTCAGATGCGCGCATGCCAGAACAAATCACCGCTTCTTGGGATGTTGGTAGTGATGTCGAGGGCCTCGCTTGGGACACGCATCAGAGCCATTTGCTTTACACTGCCACAGATGCCGGTATGCTCATTTGTCACGATACCCGGCAATTCAAGAAATCCGCCAAAGCCAGTATTTGGCGTATCCAAGCACACGATGGTCCGCTTTCAGCATTCACGGTCAACAGGGCGGTGCCAGGCATGATTGCGACTGGTGGAAGTGAAGACAAGCGCATCAAGCTATGGACAACCGCAGATGGCAAACCTAATATGCTCACCTCGCGTGACTTTGATGTCGGTAAAGTCTTTTCTCTTGGATTTTTGCCTGCTTCCAATGGTGGAACGATGGGCCTCGTTGCTGGTGGTAGTGCGGGTGTTGTCCGAGTCTGGGATACAGCCACCAACGCAGCTGTACGGAAAGCATATGCAAGTCACGCCAGTATTGCCAAAGCCGCTGAGGGCGATCGCACGGTGGCAATCGCTGATGATGAGGACGAAGTCTCGGAAGACGATCTCGGCGAAGAAGATGCTGCAATGGCGAGCAGTGACGATGATGACAAGGCGCTTGAGAAGAATGCAGACTACCGCGGAGATGTCATGCAAGACGACTGACTGCAAAGATCTCAGGAAGACCTGCCGAGCTTGGTCCTGATTGGTCAATGATATCTTTGGGCCCCGATTGCTGATGTTATCTGTCAATTGCATAAGGGGCAAGGCAATTTTGACATGTGCTCCATTACGACTGAGGCCTTTCATTCTGCTGCGGCCTCAATCAAGGTGGTAGCTCTCTGCGTTCCCATCTCGCGATCGAAGCAAGAGGCTCGCATTTGACTAGCACTCAAATTGTCCCATGATTTGCACGCATAAAAATGTTTTGTAGTCTAATCAGAGGCATATTGCAGATCTCAATGTCGGGAACAAGCATCATTCACCTAAGACGAGCATAAGATTTCGCCATTGCGACCACAGCTGAATTTTGTAGCAGCTTATGGACTCCGTAAATGTCCGGCGACAATATCTGAAACATACTTTACAGCTGGCCATGGACAAGTATTTGCAGAAGCGCATGAGGACAACTGCATTTTTGCAGTATATATGCGAGCAATTCGCCAGTGTTCCCCTGTTTAGAAAGTACGCATCTCGCATTTGAGACTCCTTGATGCAGACTTTTGCAAATAAAGAGTGACGAAAGGCGCTAAATCGCAGGCTTTCCTTTGAACGAATACATACAGAGCCATTGTCATCGCATTTCGCTCAGCGGCAATATGTTCTCTGCTTGTCCCGGGGTCCTCATTCTGACTGTAATTATGGTCATTCTGTTGCAATTGGTCGAGCAGACGACCGGATATGAAGCGTCACCGTGCAATGAGAACAATAAACTAGAACTAATTGGGTCGCGTCGCGGCTCTAATATTCAGTCGGATGGCAAAAGTTGCAAACAACTGAGGAATTGCAAATCCTTCGCAAAAATCAACAACAGCGACCCTCACGACGCACACAAAACATGGGTTCAATCGAGGGGACAAATGGGCCTAAACGACCTCAGTTACTACAAAGTCTGGAATCTGCAGCACACAGTTCCGCATTGGCAAGAGTCATCTGAAGACCTGTTCAAAAAGAACTGCAATTGCACTGAGCTACGGATCACTTGCTGGCGAACTTGGAAGACAGAATCCTTCGTTAGAGAAATCTTGGTGAATGGAAAGTAAAGGGAATGTCGACTGCAACTGGCGGGACCCTGAAATTCATCTTTTACAAAAGCAGTCAGAAAAGCATGTCTACTGTTGTCATCAGTGTAAACACTATTAGCCACGACTCTTCTTCCGAGATTTCAAGCTGCAGGTAGCGTGGACATCTCTCGTTCACGCTCTCAGTAGATTCATTCTTATCATCATACATAGGATCATAGATAGAATAGCACTGACTCGGGATGTAGCTGCGACGAGCTGGCTGTAGGAGCCCATGTGTCTGGCGAATCGTTTTGTGGACAAATAGTTGTAAAGGCGTAAGGCTCGCACGCAGACCATTGCAGCAGTCATTGTAGATGCGAGCGACTCGTGATCGGCCCTATATTTGAAATTTGTCTATTGTTCCATTCAGTGTAAGCAGTATCAATCACATACCCCATGGACTAAAAATTTTGAACGATTTCACAATAGAACTAACGGTGTCCAGAAACCTCTGTTCGCAATTTCCGACCACAAGAAAGAAAAAACCTTTATAGCGCAGCCTTTCTAACCAAAGCTAATCTCAGTTGCATCTTTCGGCTCAAGTTTGAGGTGTCACTTGGGTTGGGAAGCAGTTTGATTCCAATACCGCGCATACTAAAGCTCCTATTGACCCCTGAGATTTCTGCCTTGAAGTCGTGACAAGCAACATTGGCGCCGGCGAAGTACTTGGCAGGAAGTCGAACAGAGGGATGATCCAGTCAGTTGCCGAGCTTTTGAGAAGTACATGAGGCCAAAATAGAAGCCTGTCAACTACAAGGTCGATGACAATTTCGACGATCCACTCAACAAATACCACAATAAGTTTTTACCACATCGCACAACAAGCCAAGCATGCGCCTTCATCCTCCCTATACTTCGCACGCAACAACGTTCGTGATATCCAAATCTACTTGAACAAATGCACGTGATAGCAGGACTTGCTTTGACTCATGTGTGGCGATGAGAGAAGATTCTGAGAAAGATTGGTAGTGATCGATCAGGGCAGGAGAACAGTGCCAACAGCGTTTCGCCTGCTTATTTCTCGTGTCGCAGACGGTTATCGATTAGGCAAGTGTTCTGGACTTTATCTGCTCAGTGCGTGGATTGACCCAGACGACAACCGCTTCTTTGCCCGGGGATCTACGCAAGCAATCGTCCATAAAGGTCGGGCTCCATGACAACGGATGTTGACTGCCTGGCGAGCCGAAAGAACCGAAGATTTCACAATGGAGGATATGGCTTTCATCGCAGGATAAGATCGATCACCGTAAGAACAACGGATCCAGATTGGGAAAGAATGTACACTGCAACCACAAGTCTCGAAGTTAACTCAGCAAGATGGCCAAGAGCCTTTGGACGCTGTGAGGAGAGCATCAAAGTTGGCTGCACAGATAGATACAAAGTAGGTCGAATAGACAGAAGCTGACTTTCTGTTCATTGGACGTAACAAAGGCTGGCTCCCAGGTCGTTATTTTCTCGTTTTGGCAAGTCGGGCGGACTGTCCAAGCTCGGCATATTCGGCCAGAAGAAAAGCGTGAGCTCGAGAACGGATATCAGATTGGTCTGGACGACAGAGAAGAGACGCACAGCGACTTTTTGATCATGACCTCCGTTGGGCGCTGCTAAAGAAGTGCAGATGCGAAGTATGTCAAGAACGAGGTGACGAAGTATACAAGGACGGACTCAGCCTGTCCACCCAATTTGCTTGAGGAAAAAACCACTGTAAGCGAGTGTGCCTGTATGATAAAAAGGACAACACGGTTCAGCTGTAGTTGTAAGTGGGAGCCCTAGGAGCATTCGAGAAGCCAAGCCGTCCTGTATGTAGCTGGTGGAACGAATGATCTCCCAGCGAGGAATGAAAGACTCGGGCGCTGCCAAAGCCAACTGGATCATCTTGTGGACTTTCCTGTTGTATGATGCAAAGACGAAAATGGATGCCATTCGATTTTACCAGTTACTGTGCACAGCGCCGACGTTGTTGTTGCGGTGATGCTCACCGGATGCCGCATACTTGTAGAAGAAGCGAGGCATCAGCTGACGCTCAACTTGTAAGACAAAAGTCCAGCTCACCGGCAATAGGATGCGGTGAGCGCTAGTGGTGTTCCTGCTGAGCGTCAACAGAGATGAGACTAGCTTGCCAGGCGTCTCTGCAGATGTCATGACCTGATCAATGAATTGCGCAAAGACGACGATTTCCATAGTAGAGCGTCGTCTACCGGACAGGCTTGTCTCAACGCGTCAAGTGCTTGTCAGTCAATTGCGAAGCAGTGCTGTGGTTGCGAGATCCTCATAGGTGTAGAAACCGCAGCTGGACAACATACGCGCGCCCGCGAATTGCCCTTGAAGCTCTCGACATCGCGGTTCACAAGTTGACAACAAACATCGCGCAGTCGATGGTGCTGTGTCTGCCTGTCGAAGATGACGTGATTGGCTGGTCTTGTAACGCCGATGGCGGACAAGACGAGTCTTTTCGACAAGCACACTGACCCATTGCAACGTGAAATGGTCAGCGCTGCAGTATCATGTTCTACTCATTTGCTTCCGCCAAAAGGGACGCATCGGCACTGCATCCACACTGTTCGCAAAGACGTACTGGCCGCTTCCTAAAGCAGAGAATGGGCAGTGCGCTTTCAAGACTTGATATGGTTTCATGTATCAGGTTTGCCTACGCATGCAATGCTGAAATCACGACTGCCGCTCGAGTCTTGCCAACGGGCTCTCACTCAGCAGCGGCTCTTGCAGCCTTAGCCTTTTGGCACGCTAGCTTTGTTGGCTCTGAAGAGGCACGCTAGCTTTGTTGGCTCTGAAGAAAGCAGTGAAAAGCAGTGAGAGCGCCCCTCGAGCTATATCGGCGCCAGAGCCAGTATCAGCACCATTCAAGCGGGCGCTGCTCCCATGAAGCAGGAGACCAAGCTCAACTCCCAAGGACAGGCCGCCCAGACAGCCATACAAGTCGTTGGCTGAGGGCGAGGAAGTGTTTCAGAGTGTGCTGCGTTCGTCTTGTGGCAGCCCCTGAAGCAACAACAAGACACCCTACACGAGACAGCAACCCCGTCCACGCTCTCTCTGTACAGCAGCAGCGATAGCAGCAGGCATGGGCAGGCGCCAATTGCCTATGCTCTCCCAGCACACCCTCGCCAAACGCTACGAGGTCTTCAAGCAGATCGGCGACGGCAGCTTTGGCACAGTCGCGCTTGGCAAGAAGCGCCAAAAGGGTGCGGTCCTAGTGGTAAGTCAGACTAAATCTGCATGCCTCAGGCCTATACTAACCACTGCGGCTAGGCTATCAAGTCAATGAAAAAACCCATCCAACCGCCTGAAGAGTGTCTCAAGCTGCGCGAGTACCAGTCGCTGTACAGTATTCCGCCTCACAACAGCATCATCTCCGTATCAGAGTCCTTCTACGATCCAGACACGTTCTGCTTTCACATGGTCATGGAGTATATGGATCAGAACCTCTATCAACTCATGAAGTCGCGTAAAGAACGTCCATTCGACCTTGTGACCATCAAGAGCATCCTCCAGCAAGTACTCGAAGCACTACACCACTGCCACGCGCACAACTACTTCCATCGCGACATCAAGCCAGAAAACATCCTCGTGAGTGGCAGTGTTGTCAAGTTGGCTGATTTCGGCTTGGCTAGAGAGATTACTAGCAGACCGCCCTATACCCAGTACGTGAGTACGCGCTGGTATCGGGCACCAGAAGTACTGCTGCGTGCACCAGATTACTCTGCACCAGTGGATATCTGGGCATTGGGTGCGATGGCTGTTGAGATCGCCGTGTTGCAACCTCTCTTCCCGGGTAAAGATGAAGCGGACCAAGTGTGGCAGTTGTGTGAGGTCCTCGGCTCACCCGGTATTTGGCATGGCAAAGATAATGAACCTCTGGGTGGTGGACCCTGGCCTGAAGCAGACAAGCTGGCCTTTGAACTTGGCTTTACGTTTCCCAAGATGCCACCAATTGCGCTGCGCGACATCATGGGCAGAAGCTGGCCGCAAAGTTTGCTGACGTTTGCTGCTTCTTGCATGCTCTGGGATCCTCGAGCTCGACCGACCTCCCAAGAAGCGCTGCGGCATGAATTCTTCAATCCGCCACCACAGCGAGAGAAGCGCATGAGTTTACTGGGGAAGATGCAGCATTCGTTGGATAATCTCAAGGACGGGAGTACGCATCGACAATCTTGGTTCAGGCGAAAGGAGAAACCGAGGACGGAAGGGTATGCGCCTGCCCTGCCGCAAGTCAGCCCACTCTCACCAATTCGCGTGACGTCGCCCGCGTATGCCGTGAAACGGGAGAAGCAAACGCTGATGGATTCCACACGGAAGAAGCAAAAAGCTCAACAAAATCAACAAGCACAGCAATTGTATGAGCAAGCTGTTGTGGCGGCAGAGACGCAAGTGGTGGAGCATGAGATCAGTGATCGCAATTTGACACTGCCAACGCCTCGTTCAGGGCCAGTGTCGTCACGGACACGCAGAAAACAGCTGCTTGAGCCCTCAGAAGAGCAATTGCTTGATCAAGAATTGCAAAGTGCGGCGCGTGCTATGAAACATTTGGATGTGCCGTCGTATGCGAAACCTACAGTCACCTCGCAGCGGCGAGCGAGTAGTGTGCACAAGGCAAGGCGGACGACGCTGGATGTACTGCCTATGGCGATGCCGCTGACACCGGAGAAGCACTACTTTTGAGATGAATGCTGACGATGACTTTGCCTCTTCCCTTTCTTAGACGACTCCTTCACACACCTTTTCCTCCTTTGACTATGACCAGGGAACCCCTGTGCCGGATGCTCCCAGGTTGCCAGTGACGCCCGGGTACTGTGCATTCATACCGTCATACTGCTCCACCTGCTGGTCCTTCTCCAGCTCACGCAGGACGACAGCGAGCTTCTGCTGTAGGTAGGTGATGGATTGTGCCATGACTTCGTTGGGTGGAATTTGACCAACAGCTTCCAGGTCAAAGTAGAAGCGATCCGGCTCTGCAGTATAGTCAAAGGGCGCACCTTCCAACGGCGCCTCTTCCCAGTCTGCATTCTTACTCCGTGGCCACTCCTTCTTGGCATCTTCCTCAAACCAATACTCTGTATGCCGTAGCTTGTTGTGCGGATCATACTCAAAACCAACAGCACTCACAGGACTGAACTTGGCATGTTCCTTGGCCACGCCCTTCTTTGCAATACACCGCATCCGCAGTTCCTGTCCACGAGCGAGTTTGCAGAGCAAGACACCTTTCCCTGCTTCATCCGCAATGACAGGTGAGCCAAACTCGTTTGTTGTGCCAAAACTGCCTGCTGAGGCAACCGTCATCATGGAAGCATAGACATTCATGGTCTCTGAGGCATTCGCAGAGCAGCTGGCATTGAGGGTCAGCACAACGGAGCATTTTTCGCAAAACTCATCACAGTCGCAGTCGCGTGAGTAGATGAGCCGTTTGTCGATCTCTTCCGAGTGCAGTGCGAGCAGCCCGAGACGATGCGCAAGGAACTCATCTGGCAGGACACTCGTATTGTTGTGTATCTCGACAATGTCGATGGCGATGGTGGGTATCTCTGCCATCATGATGCGGCGGATCGAGTTGGCGAAGCTGCGTCGATTAGCTTGGTGTTCTAGGTAGAGGAAGACGGGGCCTTACGCGAGGTCGACGTTGGACAGGACAAACTCGACATGCTCCTTGCCAATCTCCTTGATGGTGACCTGCGGGCCTGCGTCGAGGGACATGTCGTCGCGGGTCAAAGGGAAAGCAGCAGCAGGACCAACAAGTGACACAACCTGCAGCCAGCTAGACGGCCTATGCCTGCATGACGGATCAGAATGCGCACTTCCACTTCAGCGTCGCGCGCATCACAGCAACGCAAGTCTTGAGAGCCGCCGGGATCGATCGCGCCAGTCGTAACGTCGTGGATACGTTCGCCGATTTACTCGTCCATATGCTTTCCTTGCTCGCTACAGAAGCCATGCACGCTGCGAATCACACAGGCAGGCCGCGTGCTGATCTATCGGATGTCAGGCTAGCTATGGATCTGGTTGGGCTATTGCGAGAGTCTGGACGGAGTGCGTCGCATGAAGAACATATGCAAGAAGCTGTACTAGGATTCGGCCGATGGATCACGGGTGAGCAGGCACAGGCGATGCGACGTGTCGCTGGCGAAGGTGAGAATGAGCTCGGCGAGGCTGCCTCGTCCGACTGGCTGGCGCGTAAGACCAATTCTACAAGGATGGCCCACGACAATGCGCTGACATGCTAGATTTGGTACAAAAGAACGTCCGAGTCTCTGGCGCAGAGGCCTTTCAAGACTCTGCGCTGGCGTCGCTTGCCAAGCGTGTAGCAGAAGAAGTGACTGAGCTGCCAGGCCCGTCCGCGACTCCTGCTCCTGCCGTCAAGACTCGCAAGCTGCATCATGGGAAGCGCAATCCGATTGAGGGCCTGGAGACTGTGACCTGGATCCCGCGTGAGGTGCAGTTGTTCAGTAACGAGCATGCGCTGTCTTAGCCTGTAGCCGTGATGTACTGAATGATACTGTCTAGAAGTCTAAATGTATAACAGTGCAAGTGTAGAAGTGACTTCCTTCGGGCCACGACATCAACGACCAAACTGCTGCTAACCACGCACCACTCTCACCTGCTCTCTACAGCTGCTCTCATAGACTAGAAACAAAGGCAATGGCGATAGAGGATGTGTCGCTCGCTGGGTCAGAACCAGAGCTCGTCATGGACGACGAGAGTGACCCAGAAGAGGTCGATATCTCAACAGTCGACACAGACATCATGACGCCGCATCTCCGACAGCGCGCACCCTTGTATGGCCCTCCTCGGCCGCCGCATATGCAACAGGCTCCTGCAGACTTTGGCGATATGCCTATGGGAGACCCCTTTGCGATCTTGCAGCAGATGGGCATGGGACAGGGAGGTGCAGGCGGCGAACCATTTGGTTTCGGCGGTGGTCAAGGCTTCCCTCAGTCACCGGCAGGCATGTCTTCACATCAGCAGCAACAACAAAAGCAGCAGACAGAAGCAGCGCAAAAGACCGCACGGACCAACAAGCTCTGGCAGGTTTTGCATCTAAGCGCCATTGCTCTCCTCGTCATCTTCTTGCGTCGCGAAAGCATTCCCAGCTATGGCTTGCGTGCCCCGAGCAAAATAGGTGGCCAAGCTGAGCCTATCTTTTGGTACTTTGCCACCATCGAGCTCGTCCTGCAAACGCTTCGCTTTTTCATTGGCGGCGCACAAGTTCAAGGCAGTATGATTGCCACGATCGGCGCTATGCTACCACCCCCATACAACGTCTACGCCATGGTACTCGCACGATACAGTCTCATCCTAACGACCCTTCGCGATGATGCCTGTGCACTGCTGCTCGGGCTCGCGGTCCGTGCTTGGCTTGGCATATGATGCTCCACACTTTGCAGTATACCTTTGCTACTTTGCACCAAATCGCCTGTGTCGACCCTTCAACAGCAAATATTTATTCTATTCTATTCTATGGCAGCTGCACTCTTGGTCGTCTTGGCCATCATCCTGGCCCTCTTTGTAACGCGCGAGTTTGCTCTTGCACAGCGGGCAGCGCTGCAAGGAAAGCATCAACCCCACAAGGCATTCGTCAGTCGGCGTGTACCGCTTACACCACTGCCGCACAGTCCAGGCATTCCTTCATCCCAAGTGTCTGAGCCAGAAGCGGATGCAAACCCAGTGCCAGTCCCCGCACTGCCAGCCACGGATGAGATAGATGCAGTCTACTTTGCGCATATAAATTACGAGTGATAGACTTATATGCTATTCACAGCTTCTGCCGGCCTGATCCACTCGAGCTCTGCAGACAGGTGCAGATGCAACCCACGCCTTCTATACGCGTACCCTGACGCTTGCGAGCCTCAAATTTTTGTCGATTCAAAGCGGACAAAGATGACAGCTGTGGATACCTCTTTTTGCAAGTGTCGTCGATGCCTTTGATTCAAGATTCATTCACAAACACGCCATCTACGGTGATGGATATCTTCTCTATGCAACCGCCGATGCATATGTTCCTACTTGAGAGTTGATCACGTCTTATTCATTTGCCTACAGGTTAACGTTGCAGGGTTCTATACGGTGTCCGAAGGGCTACCGTCAACAAGCGGTTGCGTGTAGTGCTGGAAGACATATGCGTCGGGCGCTGCTTCTCCTCGCACTTGGAACAGGTCTTTTCGCAATTACAGCTTCTTTTTAAGAATACCTAACTCGCTCGCTGGCTACAGTGCAAATGCAGATATAGCCTATGTAATCGATGACTTCCACTGTTAGTAGCCTGACGTTTGCATTCTTTTTCAGCTGCAAGCGTTGAATAACTTCAACAACAATCACAACAATAGACATTCTTCTGGCTGTGGGTATTTACGTCACAACTAACCCAACCCTCATACAACGTACCGTCTACCTTTTTTGATAATGCCTTGAAGATGAATGGTAGGTTCCACAACGCAGCATGTTCTGTCCGAGCTCGCCAGCATGTGAAGAGCGCAGTGTTTCATACGGTTCGATTTCCTTGAAGCAATTCCAACTGAAGCGTTGACGATAGTTCTGGTTTCGTATATTCATAATAAGAAGCATCGTCGGGTCCGATTTGGTCTCGCAAGTGGCTCCAAGTATCTTCCCTTTCTTTCAGATTGTGCTCGTTCCTGACCGCCGCATAAAATATGCTATTCTTAATCTGTTTGCAGCTTTTGAAAACCGAGCTCACGAAGCCTGCGGATCATCTGGAATTACGTGGACAAAAGGGACCCGGTCCGGAACCAAGGTTGATCTCAGCGGTCTGGTCCTTCACAATCGAGCCGACGCTGATCATCGCTGCCGATGAGACATCATGGACAAGAGCAAGACGCATCTTAAGCAAGAAATAATCGTGTTGAAGTCGAGTGAATTGTGTTTGAGCGTATCAATGTACAGCTCTGCGGCTGGCTTGATATGCTACGCGTTCGACAACTTCAGGGGCTCTTATTTTTCCGGATCATGCGCACAGCAGCATTTTAAACAGCAAGAAGACCCTATGCTACGGAGGTTGAGTGCTGAGCCACGACAGGAGTTGCAGCTGGAAGCAGAGATGAACCAGATGATGGCAAGACTGTTACCAAGACGGGCCTCCCTCACGCCTGTCACCTAAGAATGTGAGATGAAATGCACGTGTACGCAATGGCAGCTTGTTTCCCCCTAGCCCACTGTCTACAATCTGATGACTGGGTAGCCTGCGTGAATGACGACTTACAAGCTTCCTATGCGCCTGTGAAAACGTCTGCAGAATACGCATTTGCATACCGCTGCACTTGATTCAATTGTCAAAACTTTAGGGACGCGTTGACAATTGCAATATGCTACTCTATGGCAGCTGTAGTATCGGTCGTCTTGATATTCAATCAGCTGGCCCTCTTTGTGACGCACAAGTTTGATTTTGTACCGCGTTCAGCGCTGCACTGGGTAATATCAACCTTTACATTTATTCGTCAGCTGGCGTATACTGCTTGCAGCTCCGCAATTGCCCTGCTCAGCTTTTCCATCTTCATCACGCGTTCCTATGGTGACTGCCAATACTGAGCCTTTGCTAATACCGAGCTGTCCTTTACAGATAAAATTGCAAGTGCTATAATCCACTTAGCGCACACCAACCACGATCGACTTGGTAAAAGCATGACCTAGACACTGCCTGATCTACCAACTCTGCGTCTAGCTTACGTATACGCGGAAAGTGACTCTCGATATACGCTACTTTACGTCTGCACGTCTGACGCCAATTCAGATTGGACACGTCTTACAGCAATGGACCTCTCTTTGGATAACGCCAGCCCCGGTACAATCAATATAGCCCTTACGAACCACACCATCTCCATCTTTGGCGCTCAAGTCTTTTTTCTTAATGAGCTTATTCTTCCACACTGCCGGTACACTAAAAGTTGTCCAAGCTCGCCAACAGGTAAACTGTGTCGCCTGCCAATATTTCCCAGGTGACAGGGCTGCTCCATTGGTCATTTCCCCGTGTACAAACATAGTCTCAACGTCGGGTCCGATGAGGCCTCGCAAAGCCTTCCAAGTCGCGTATTTGTCAGAGGGATCGTCAGAATATATGATCTCCGCATAGAACAGGCAGCCTTGAATTTGTTGGCAGTTTCTATTGCTCTCCAGCGTCCACTGCGGAGGACACGGTCCATTGTTACAGTAGAGTTTGATTGCAGTTGTATGACCAACAAGTGCTAAGCCGATGGTGATCATCACTGCCGATGAAATAACGTTGGGCAGAGCAAGGCGCATCCTTGACGACAGACTACCGCAATACTGGGACGCACACGACCTAGCGGGGCAAGGCGTACCGCTACAGACAGGGAGCTTAGGTTTAAGAGTGGTCCTAGTGGCAGAGACTTCGAACCAGAAGAAGGAGTAGGAGGAAACTGATGTTGCTGACAATGCTACAAAGGTGCGAGAAGCGCTCCTTTTATACTTTGACCGGCTCGATCGAGGAGGAGACGAACAAGAGGTGGGCGATGGCAAAGACCCCGAAAGCGCATCGACGACTGACGCTGGGACTGTGTTGAAGAAGACATCCAATGCCATCCATGCTTGCGAGCGTAATGCTGGAGCGTGGACCATGAGACGCGTGGCTCGGCGCTCGCGAGTGTTACATCTTGGAGCGTGGTCCATGCAGCGAGGTGGGTAAGATGTCAGCGGAGGCCGCATTAAAAAGGAGAATACGCCGGGCCGTGTGATAATGCTGGGCACCATCGCGATAGCGCAGTTTCAGGAGTACTGGGAACTCAGGACAGGTAGTGATAGACGAGAAGAGTGAAGACAAGACGAAGGAGCGGAAAGCCCAGTCCGTGGCATAATGGCATTGGCAAATGGACGCCCCTGTTCTTTGTCAAGGCCTGCCTGACATCTCAAGCTGGTCTCGATTTTGTTTCTGTGCATGACACTGCATGTGCACATGCGCATTGTTTGTCTTGATCTCTTTTCGCCATCGTGGCCCGAGGTCAGGAGTCCGTTACAAACTCCAAAAGAGTGGTCTAATGTCGGCCGTGAACCGAGGCTTCAAGCGGTGACACTTGTCCGCGCTATTGCCTTGAGCATGGTCGATCTTCGGCTGCCTAGATTAGGAACGTAGCAAGGAGGAAGTGTAAGCAGAACCGTGTTGGAGTAATAAACAAGACACCTAGAGCTAGTTCTCGGCTTCTGCACCGGTTATGAGCTCGATTGTCTCGAGAAACTTGCCACCATCTCTTTTGACGACCACTTGTCCAGGTGGCTGCTTAAACACATCCTTGAGCCCCAGCAAGACGGAAAAGCGTCCTGTGGGTTTCTTGTTTCCCTCGACACACTCCCGGTAGTAGACAGGAATCAAGCCATATTGAGAGAAGGCTGCTTTGAGCTCAGGGATGCCTTCATCTGCAAAGTCCGGAATTTTGCAAAGGATAGTCTGGCCAGACGAGGCTTCTTGGTGCTTGAGCATGGATGCGCAAGCTTTCTTGTATCCCTCAGTTTCGGGAATCTCGTCCACTTCAGTCGGCACAAAGTGATGAGAAGCACCAGGCCATCGTTCTTGCTTTTTGGGCTTGCTGAGAGGACACTTGATGGGTGGATGGGACGTCGAGGCTTTGCATATATTACAAATAGGCGCCACGGGACATTCTGCACGCGCATGTCCGAGTGTGTGGCAAAAATGGCATTGCTTCGTTCCAGGGAGTGGATTGATGGTCAGTGTCACTTCTTCCTCGTAATCGCTGTATACTACCGTCAAGCGCCGAGGTGGCAGCTTATTTTCTTCCTTGAGACGCATTAGAAAGCAGCAACGACCTGTCAAGAACTCATGGCCAGCAAATCTTCGCTCTCTCACAAGCTCTCCTACCACGTTATCATACGGAGACAACGCTTTGACGAACGCTTCGTCGTCACCAAACATCATTTGGGTGAGGGAGCACATGATGATGTTAGCGTGAGCGGCTTTCATTCCGAGCTTCATTGCCACACGTCGTCGCTTGTAGCATGGGGTTCCAGACTCAAGCTCCTCATCTTATACAGCTTGCTCGGATGAAAGGAATCCTGTGACGGCGCCAGGAGGAGTGATCCTTGTGTCTTGCGCCATTCTATCACTGAACAGGGACTTTCCGTCTGGCCAGGATATGGTGATGGGGTAGGGAAAGTTGATTGAGTTGGAAAAAAAAGCGCGGGTTGGGGGCATTTTGAAATCATATAAATTACCCAGCAGTTGGAGATAAGAAATCCCCGCTTAGCTCAGTTGGAAGAGCATATGACTGTAATTTAATCGATATCATGGGGTCGCCTGTTCAATCCAGGCAGCGGGGACTTTATTTTTTGATTTTTATTTTGCTCCTTGAGGCAATCCCTGTTGCATGTCTAGTCATTGCTTCTCGTCTATAGCTATCTCTTCTACATCAGTGCCCTGTACAGTTTCTTCTGCTGCTCCAGGACAAGCATTGTAATGACAGTCTGTGGCATCAATCGCACAAATGACGGACCCCATCCACGCAGCATGAAGGCATACCCTTCCTTTGCAAGTGCCTCTCTCACAACCGTCAAGATGGCAGCGTCACCCTTTGCAGACATGATGCGAGTCTTGACAACATCAAAGGGGCTGCACACGGTCGTTGCCACGAAGCCAGCGAGAAAACTGGCAGAAAAGTGACAGATTAGATTATCCTTCTTCAACACACCATAGCGAAGGAGTGCCGATTTGAAGAGATCATAGGAAGCGAGTTGCGAGGCAGTCATGAGGACGCCGCGTGCACCATTGGCGCCTACACCACGGAATAAGCTAGCGATGCCTTCTTCCTGTGTCATACGACGGAGTCCGTCCAATGCATGCTTGTAATTCCGCCGCCGGTCCGATGACAGGGTCAAGTCGTTTTGCATACGGACATTCAAGACATCTGCTGGATTCCCAACAATCGCACCTGCAAGTCCAGAAAGACTCGCCATGGCAACGAGTGCACTGAATGACGGATCTGTCACGCGTGCTTTGAGTTCCTCATAGACACCAAAGCGAGTGGTAGAATAGGTTGCTTGTCGCAAGAGGGATGCCGAGAGGCCCGCGTACAGGGCGCGTGGACCTTCCTTGCGGGCGACGTGGGCGATTGTTTGGAGGAAACCCGTTGCATGGTCACCCGACATTTGCATGCGGACTTTTGCGAGGTCGACTGGGTGTGTACAGGCGGCGGCGACCATGCTGGAGGTGCCGCCAAGGTAGAAGGGGTAGTGTACATTGTCCTTCATTGATGCATGGCGAGTAGAGGGTCAATAAACATGCGGTGTGTGTATGTTGAAGCTTAAGGCAGAAGACGAAAGCAAGGATAAGACGAAATAAACAAGTCACAGGGATCGAATTGCTACGAGCATCTACTCGAGATCGGTAGGAAAGTTGCCATTCTCGCGGAGAGTGTCCCAGTTTTGATGCCTTTGGCTTGGTTAGTTGTGCGTGCATAGTATGTAAGGTGACATACCACTCATTGGGGCAAAGAGCATGGTAAGCCTTGAAGAAGTGTTTGCATGGTTCAAAATCCTTGCCGCGCTGGTTGACGCACTTGTGGTGGTCGACGTAGTTCTGGAAGCAGTGCTTGGACTAGAGGGACGGCATGTCAGCATATATAAGTGTGTATTGCCTCGAGGCTGGTCGAGTGGCACGCACCTGGTTCGTGTTTGGGAAGCGTGCGTCGTAGCCTGCAGTGCGGAAGGTGAATGGCCTGAGCTCTGGCTTCTCGTCTGTGTCGGACATGCTGTCAGTAGTAGTATAAGTAGTCGTAGTAGTAGTAGCAGTCGCCGTTGTTCTGCTTAGTCTGTAGATGCACGTGCAGATCTACTCAATCAACGCAATATCAGACAAGGCAACAGGCCAGAGAGATACTTCCGGGCGGCTGCTATCCATGCTCAGCCCAGGCATAGAGGACCTCAGGCAGCTCATTGCAGATGCCTCAGACTCGCCTAATATAGTCCCCGTCTATGCAACCATACCCGCAGACGACCTTCCTGCAAATGCCTACCTCAAACTATGCAAGGGCAGCAAGTACTCCTTCCTCCTGGAGAGCGTCTCTGGCGGAGAGAAGTTGGGCCGCTTCAGTTATGTCGGCACAGATCCCTATCTTGTTGTCAAGAGCGGGCCGGGCCACGGCAAGGAAGAAGACCCACTCATTGAATTGGAGGCGCGACTCAAGGGATACCGCAAGCTTAATGTCCCTGGTCTGCCGCCCTTTAGTGGCGGGGCTATTGGCTTCGTCTCCTATGATTGCGTCAAGTACTTTGAACCACGTACACGGCGCGACTTGAAGGATATCCTGGGCACACCCGAGTCAGTCATGCTCTACCACAAAACAGTCGTCTGCTTCGACCATATCTACAATAACGTCAAGATTGTCACGCACCTCTTTCTCGACAGCCCTCTTGAGGAGGAGTACAAGCTCGCTGAAGAGACCATCAGGCATTACATCCATCTCCTGCAGCAACCGACCCCTGCTGTGGAACAACCACCCATCTCCCTTGACCACCAGTACGAAAGCAACATTGGTCAAGCAGGCTACAAAGCACACGTCACAAAGCTGAAGGAACACATTCGTAAAGGCGACATCATTCAGGCTGTGCCCTCACAACGCATTCGCAGAACCACAGACCTGCATCCCTTCAACATCTACCGACAACTTCGACAGGTCAACCCCTCACCGTACATGTTTTACATCAAATGCGATGACTTTACACTGATTGGTGCATCGCCTGAATTGCTGGTAAAAGCGGAAGCCGGTCGTGTCTTGACACATCCTATCGCAGGCACCGTGCATCGTGGCAAGACTGTTGAAGAAGATGATGCACTCGCAGCTCAACTCCTCGAGAGTACAAAAGACCGTGCTGAACATGTCATGCTTGTGGATCTGGCGCGTAACGACATTAACCGTGTGTGCGATACCCGCACCACCTCTGTCGATCGCTTCATGACCGTTGAACGCTTCTCACATGTCTCACACCTCACTTCACAAGTCTCCGGTGTGCTGCGGGAGGATCAAACACGCTTCGATGCATTCAGGAGTATCTTCCCAGCAGGCACTGTTTCGGGCGCTCCAAAAGTCCGTGCCATGGAACTCATTGCCGAGCTCGAAGGTGAGAAGCGTGGCGTGTATGCCGGTGCCGTGGGTCGTTGGGGCTATGACAATACCAGCATGGATACATGTATTGCCATTCGCACCATGACTTACAAGGATGGTTCTGTCTACCTGCAGGCAGGCGGTGGTATCGTCTTTGATAGTGTTGAGGAGGATGAGTATGTCGAGACACTCAACAAACTGAAGGCCAATATGACGACCATCAAGAAGGCAGAGGAGTACCATTTGGGACTTCAGCAAAGTCGCGCATAGATTTAGACCACATTTAGCATGCCAATAAGGCTCAACTTTACAATTCAACACTTCTTGATATCACACAAAAAGTCTTCATCTGGTCGGCAATCACCGGTGGATCCCACGCTTTCCCCAGATCTCTCACTACTTCCAATCGTACCATAGCTTCACGACTACCGTGCATCGCTAGCGGCATGTTTGCTCGGACATTCCATCAAGCTACTCGTCAGGCAATCACAGTCCGTTCTCCGCTCCCACAAGCCTGTCCTCGAGCACTCCGTCAAGCGAGTCGTAAAGCAAGCGCAGTCCGCTCTCCGCTCTCACAAGCACGCCCGCCCATTCGCTGGACAACCGGCAAAGCACTCTTACTATCGACCTTGACGGGCCTCAGTACCTATGCTATTGGACTCCTCACGAGCCGTCAAGCCAATGCACAAGATACAAGCAGTATCATTCGCACACACACGACACCTGCCAAGTATGGCGGTGCAAAAGAACTCTACAAAGCAATGCCGGAAATTCAGGCATTCTTAGGTGAAGAAGGTATCACTACAGACGAGGAAGAACTCGAGCGTCATGGTTTCAGTAGCTGGGCAACGTACAACATTGAGACACGTCCCATTGCAGTGGCCTTCCCAAAAAGTACAGAGGATGTTGCGAACGTGGCAAAGATTTGTCACAAGTACAGATTACCCATGATTGCTTACTCGGGAGGTACGTCACTCGAAGGACATTTCAGCGCAACGCAAGGTGGTGTGTGTGTTGACTTTGCGCACATGGATCGAATCGTGTCCCTACACAAGGAAGATCTCGATGTGGTCGTACAGCCTGCTATTGGCTGGCAGGAACTGAATGAAGCGCTGAAATTCAATAATCTGTTCTTCCCACCCGACCCCGGTCCAGGCGCACGTATTGGCGGTATGATTGGAACCGGGTGCTCTGGCACAAATGCAGCACGCTATGGAACCATGAAGGAATGGGTCCTCTCACTCACCGTTGTTCTGGCAGATGGCACCATCATCAAAACACGTCGTAGACCACGCAAATCGTCCGCTGGGTATGACTTGACACGCTTGTTTGTCGGCAGTGAAGGCACCCTTGGTCTTGTCACCGAAGCCACACTCAAACTGGCAGTCATTCCAGAACTCACACGCGTTGCCATTGCGCCCTTTCCAACACTTGTTGATGCAGCTTCTTGCGTCTCTCAAATCATGGCAGCAGGCATTCCGTGCGGCGCACTGGAATTGCTTGATGACGTGCAAATGAAGGCCGTCAATCAGACCAGCAAAGGCACTGGAGCTCGCACCTACAAGGAACTCCCCTACCTCTTTATGAAATTCTCCGGCAGTCCAGCAGCGGTGGATGAGCAAATCAAGCAAGCGAGCAAGATTGCAAAAGCCACGAATGCTGAAGCGTTTGACTTTGCCAAGAGTGAGGAAGATTCACACAACTTGTGGATGGCACGCAAGGAAGCACTGTGGAGTATGATGGCCGCTGCTGATCCTGCTAAAGGCGAAGTTGTCTGGACCACAGACTACACTGTACCGCTTTCAAAGCTACCGCAGCTCATCAAAGAGGTCAAGGAAAGAATGACGTCGATTGGTGTATTTGCCAGTATTGTCAGTCACGCTGGTGATGGCAACGCTCATTCCATTGTATGAAGTACTTCACAACTGACCATGCTAACAGCAGATTCTCTACAACAAGGCGGATCCAAAGGAAAAGAAGGCCGTCGAAGACGCAGTCAGTCATCTCGTCAAACGTTCAATCGAAATGGATGGAACGTGCACGGGCGAGCATGGTGTTGGTATCGTCAAGAAGAAGTACCTGTTGCAAGAATTAGGTGAAGACACAGTGGGTCTGATGAAACGCTTGAAGCTCTCGGTAGATCCATTGCTACTGCTCAATCCAAACAAGATTTTTGACTTTTCTGAAGCGCAGACTTGGACAGAGCAAAAGTAACCGAGTGTCAGCTCGCAAGTCTAGGATGAATTGCGGCTTGTCTTATACGACGTTTCGCTGTGTCTGATTTTGTCATTGAGCAACACACAGCAGTAAGAGAGCGGCCGAGACCTTTCCTGTACGCTACCGTGCATCACCTGCATACGTATCGTTTCCCAGAAGGCTTCTAAGATTGCTTCGCTGCTAATCAGCTACTGCTCGTGAGCTATGAGAGAACTATTTGGTCTGACTATCAGGTGGTATGGACGTGCTGGAATGCGAACGGCAAGTCATGGCAGAGCTCAGAATCACTTCTCGCATGCTTTGGCATTGGCCGAGTAGCAACGGCATGTACATAAAGCCTCCACCAATCGTTGACCACCAGTGAGTGAGCAGGACGTCGAATCCGTGCACTGCTTCACTTTAGAGCCCTTACTCCTAGGCTTGCACTTGTGCAAATACTTGATTGTGATGGAATCCTGTCGGCATGCGGCATAAAATATCTGGCCTGGTTTCAATTCAGTGGTCCTCGAATCGCCTTTCGGCTCCTCGTGCGCATCGCCAATATGTAATAACGGCAGAAGGTAGAGCCAATTCATCTTCTGGCAGCTAAACATTGAGTTAGCTCAATTGAAGTCGAAGGTACCTGCAGCTATGCATCTGGTAGTCGTGTACTTGTATACTTACAGGTGGCTTCGCGACGAAAATAAGCTTGAGGTCGAGCAGGGATCCCTCGTAAGAATTATCCACTTGTGTGGGTGGATTCTCTGTTTCGCTTCCTTTTTATAATGGCGGACAGCTGCAATAGTTGAGCTGAATGTGATGTAGCTTTTTTTAGCTGAATCCCGTTACAAAAGACAAGGGTCTAGACCATCAGCTGACTGGACGATCGACAAAATATGCCACGGTACATCTTCGTGTCGTATTTTGTGCTTCAGCTCCCACGCACACCTTTTTGCTGATGGCTGTGCAAATGTGCCGTCAATGAAGACTTTGGCTTCCCGTGCTCCTGCCAGCCGCGACTCATATCGCCGAGGTAGGTTTGATGTTCATGCTAAGTGCGTATGATGTTCAAAGGTAGCATTGAGGATCTGCTGTCAACATCGCATGAAGGGGTTCATCAGGAAGTCCTGCGCTTCACCAGATCAGTGGCAGCTGTGATCAACTGTAGTGCGTGGAGTGTTGCTTAGACATGGAGGAGTCGCGTCTGGGGAAATTGGCAGCGGGCTCGCGCTGGCTTCGTAAGGATATTATTTGCGGATATATAAGAGATGGCAACTTGCTTCCTATAATATGCCAGCCAGCAGGTACCGTTTGTCAAGTACATCCCTGAACTACAAATAGCAGTCATAGCTTCAGCATTCTCCTGACAAGTCTAACGTGTTTGAGTCGTTGCGTCCGTCCGGCTAGCGCTGCGCTTGCGGGAGAGCCAACCTTTGGAATTCGACAACTCACGACTTTGACCACAAAACTAATGAGTCAACTACTGCAGCTTCAACGACTAGCTAGCCGCGGAATCAGTAGGCGAAGTTCTTGCTGAACTCGACTTTCGCTCGTACATCGTGACTCAGTCATGCATGCTGCTTCCTTGGGTCATCCTGTGATGAACTGGTTCACCGAGTTTCCTCAGCTAAGAGCCAGCAGAAGAAATCGTCTGAGCTTCGTTTATGAGAACCGTTGCAATAAGTCTATTCGTTGCAGAACAAACAATTGCACTTGAGAAATTTGTTATGCGCATCTGCTGCAGTGCTATTTTAGTATGAATCTTATAACACATATTGTCTGCAAAGCCAGCTGCAATTTGTCATGAGCTGCAGTGCCCTGATACAATCGTTACTACAATATCAGATGCCCACTTTCTTGATCTAATTGATTGTAATTGACCATCTAATTGACCATCTGAGGATCCGCTTAATCGTCTAAAGCTAGTTCAGGAGCCGCAGTTATCAGTTGTCGATTTGCTTTCATAGATACCCAATATTGCACCTCGTTTCTCGAAAACTTCGAAGTCTTCAATCAAATATTTTTTTATCATTTATGACTCAGCTACAATGATGGGCAAATGCGGCACTTCGGAATGATTCGTGCTCTAGAGGTTCTTCATTAAGGTCGAGAATACCGGAAATGGTCGAGTTCAACGTTCCACTACCGACGTGCTCGTTTGCGATTTTCGCTTGGCGATTGGTTTGAAACACGCGATAAGCTCAGGAAAACACTTCCACGCATATCTCCAGCATGGCTTGATCATAGCTATCTTGTTGAAAAGCCCACAGGAGGTCGTCGTAGCTCGTTGTCACGCAAGAAACCTGAGCATGATTGCACTTAGCAGTAACAATGCTCCTCTTGTCATCGACGCCGTTGTAATAGCATACCTCGCGAATCGCTCTTTGTGGATCATTTCTTGCTGGATTCTCCGCGATTACTGTTCCTGGTGCTTCGTTGCGCGGATCAGCCGTTTGTCTATCATTAGACACTCAACAGTCTTCAATATTTCGCAGATTCAGGTATCAATTTCTAAAGGTTAAATAGTGGACGCTTAACCTTTAGCCTCTGCAGCTGTGGTCTTAAAAGCATTATTCCACCTGAATCATCCGGAAATGTCTTCATGTCGCAAACAGAGCGGAAGTTCGTAGGCCTATAGAGGAATCCCTCCTTGTCTCTTTACATCTCCCCTGATGTCGCATTGTAGTGATGGTGGATGATCAGACTAGATTGACACATACAGAAGACTGGCAAAGGGCAAGCCCCAGGACAAAACTGCTTAACTGCTGTTCCGTTTCAGTCAACATAGTGAGGTCTGCAGTGGCTCAATATAGATCAGGTTGCTTGTACGATCTCATGCCTTTCGAAAGTTGCTCTCGAAAGGCTTCGATACAGATTTTACAAGTCGTGTAGCAGGCCTCTTAACTCATCAATTTGGGTCCAGGCATTGATTGTGGTGGTCAGCTGCTCGTCATTGAAGCCGCGGCGATAGGAAGTGAAGACGGCTGCTGCGATGTAGAGCGATCATTGTGTGACCCTCGAACTGAATGCTGATAGCCAATTGATACCGTCCTGCACCTGAAGTGCTGCCGTCAAGTCCCTTGGCGCGGCCAACTGCAGGTATAGAGCATAGAAATACCAAATCGAAAACGATGTTGATGATCATAGCGTTGGTCGTTGTCGTCTTCAGTGAGACTTACATTTTTTCCAGCAGGCGGTGGGATAGTGCAGGATCATTGAACTGAAAATCTACAACAATTGCAGCCGTGTTGTACTGTTTGAGAAGCATACGTATTATTTCGTGACTTTTGCACGTGCACCGGAATCAAGACCCTCTATGAGCATTGTAGGCAACATGAAAGCATCAGATAGGCTGTCATGAAGGATTTTCCTCGATTGCGCGTGATGGTTTGCGACCGACCCCTCAAGATGTGGCCAAAAATTGAGCCATCTACCATAATTCTGCATTTATCTTGCACTCGCCGCTGAGTCTGCTAAAAGCGCCAGAACTTGCGCCTTCAGAATAAGAAAAGCCAGGTTGCCTGTGAATTTTTCGACGATGGTTATAATGAATATTCTGAATGAGATTGACCATGCATATAGTCGAACAAGAACATTTCTGAACGATTGATTTCAAGAGCTGGTATCAGAGCTCGTGATAATCTTGGAACCCGGTTGCGGGAAGA
This sequence comes from Protomyces pachydermus, assembly GCA_003717275.1. Lineage (NCBI taxonomy): Eukaryota > Fungi > Ascomycota > Taphrinomycetes > Taphrinales > Protomycetaceae > Protomyces > Protomyces pachydermus. Next base: position 403,169 of record QXDU01000206.1, on the reverse strand, counting down.
TTCAGGTCAGGAAGAGATGGTTGCAAGGCTTCCAGGTCAAGCTGATCTGATTCCATATCAGCTCTTGAGATTGATTGAAGGTTGTTGACCACTTCGGGAAATTTCTGCAGGTAGATGGCTAGCAATTGCAAATCGATTCTGTGATCTTTCATCTCCTGAATAATCTCAGCGTAGCTCTTCACTCGACAGACTAGTTCAGTATGGCCACAACCAGTCGAAGAAGTGGGCTTGCCATCAACGCTTTGACAGTAACAAATTTCTGTGACCGGATCTTTCTTAATCCTTTTCCTTTTTGACTTACCATGCCCATCGACCTCTGCAATAGCTGTTGATTTTGTAAAGAATTTTCCAGGGCTCTTCTGCGATTCGATTGGACAGGTAACCAGGTTCAAGACAGTAAGTCTATCGGACCGAAATCGCCACTCACGGAACGGTGAAGCAATGACGCTCTTACGCTTTGAACCTTGGTGTTCATACATCGCTCCGCCAAGTTTCTGCGCAAAAGTTGGCAAATCGCATTGAGAACTAGGGTTTGGAGGCTGGAAGTCGTTCCATCTGTGGTGTCGCATTTCTGATTTGGTCGCGTTGAGTTGATAATGAACGAATAGACTGATATCGCACTCACATAAGACGTCTAAGTCGCAGAGAGCCGAGTCCCGCCCCGCACAAGGCTGCTTTATCGCAAAAGCTTTTCGATTGAAAATAGTAAAATCAGGCTTTCCCCAGCAAGGGACGAAACTTGAGAAACGCTGCAATGTTGATGACAGTCCTGCATTGAAAAGATCAATGCGAATTTTGCAGGTGTCGATGCAATTCTGCTTGCTCGTGATCTTCAATGTAGAGTCACTGAGGATTGCTGTGTGCGGAAATCCTTCAACGAGATGCGGTATGATTGAATTGTCATCAGCAGCCCGGTTGCGGACCAAAAGCCAGTAGTCAATCGACACATTCCTGCATTGTGGGAACGCTGCTGAATGGGTAAATGCCGTGTCCTTCTTGGCAATGTCAAGTGCTTGTGACTTGTCGGTTGTTGGCCGATTTGCCAAAGACCCCGAGGCACCACTAGATCTAACCGCAACGACAGATTTGGAGAGCAGCATAGCCACCCAAAAGCCTATGATAAAGCGCCATGACATCGCAGCTGGCAGATACATGGTACGCCTGTGATTGTGCTTCTGCGGAATCAGGCCGACGGCAATGATCTTGTTTCGGGGCTCAATATGATTTCATGTCATTGACGTCTTCTCGTGGCTATGCAATTGTTTGCCGTTTGTGTCTCATTCTTGCAACATTGCGGATTGCAAGAGCATATCGAAATTTCGACTGAGGTGATGTAGCGCTATTGTATGTTGCGTAACATTATATTCGCTGCCAGCTCGTGTTTGGGAGAGATCAACATGACGTATGCTTCAACTTTCATTGCTGCTTTTGCCCTTCTGGAGCGTATAGACTATTAGAAAGTGCGCTGTCAATTCATGTGACCTCGAGAAGATCTTCACAGGAGACTTACTTGCAACAAGCTCGTGGAAATCTAATAAGAGACTGGTCGCAATCAGCAGCACTGGCGAGAAGCAGTATCGTTCATACTTGATTGTGACTGGCATTTGAATTGCAATTTGTAGTTGGCAACTCGCAGCCGATTTACATACAAGCCTATTTGCAGACTATCTGCAGAAGTGAACTTCCTCCTATCGCCTACTGCAGGGGGGATACTCGCTATTCTCGTGAATTTTTCAGATATTACTATAGGCTAGCTGTAGCGGAGTCACGTAAAACCAAAACGCAGCGGTAGGAATTTCAACTTTTTGAAAGCTGTGATACTGGTGAGATCTAGGCTCAAGTTGCGGAGAGCGGCCTGCTCCTGCGCGAAGATTCTTTGTTGAGCAGTCTAGTACTGACTTGCGTGGTGTGACTGCTTCTCTGCGGCGTGTCGCGTGCTTTCACGTGATGAGTACCCCTTGATCTACTTCTTAGTGAGCATGAGCCTCCACTTTCCTCCTCATCCGTAACAATCCTAATTACAATATCTAGGTTGCTTGAGTAGACGCCTGACCAGGCTCGTCATCACCTGTTCCACCCACGACTCTGATCATTCTTGATCCGACAGTTATGGAAAAGTGAGGAGCATGTCCTGTGTCGCGTGCGCTATTTGCATCAAGCCATCTCTCGATTGCTGCGGGGACCTGTTGTCTTTCAATCAACCAGTCATAACAAACCATTCGACTTGTCTTAAGATGAGATAGTTGGCCCCTTCGTCCTTATTCTGTCAGGCCTATTTGGAGCTAACATCGGCGCCATCGCATTCCTGCTGAGCTGTTTGCGGTTAGTCCCAAGAGTGCAATGCCGAAGCTCTTTGAATCCCAGGTCTGAGGCTACTTCCAGGAGGCAGTACTCACCAGGAGGCACCTTTGTCAGGCCTATTCGGAGTCCACATCGCATTCCCGTTGAGCCAAAAGTGACTAGTCTATAGAGGACACCGCTGCAGCTCTTTGAACCCCGAATCCAAAGCCTCATCCAGGAGTCAGTACTCATCAGGAGACACTTCCTGGACCCAACTTCGAATCCCGCAGAATCTCGAAGCTCATTTATATCTAACAACCTTCATGCCCCGCCTTCGAATTTTGCGAAATCTTGAAGCTCATATCGAACACATTCCCCGTTCCTGGCTACCTCTCTCTCCTGAGTTCCCAGCCATACTTCCCTGCACTACTGACACTTGTCCATTGCGCTGGTTTAGTCGGATTGTCAGCACTATGAAACGGGCCAACCTGTCTCCTTCTCCGGGCGGCCTCCGCCGGCATCGTACTCACCTCGTCTCATGAGCGACTTTCCAACTTTTTACGCGCGCAGGCGATGAGCTCTCCCTATCTCCTGGTCCAAGCTGCAAAGTTATATTCGCAGGCATTGATATCTCCTTACCTCGTGGTTCTCGCACAATCACATCGGGCTGTCCAGCGTCGATGACTTTTCCAACACAGCCCCAGTGTCGCTTGACCCTGCGCTTTCATGGTCTTTCCATCGCCAATTTTGAATCTGTGTGTCCCTCGATCGAATTGAGCAAAGTATAAAGAGGGAGCACCTCGCACCTTTGTAGCGTTGTCAGTATCATCAATTGAACTCTCATACTATCTTGTATCTGAAAGTCTCAGTTGCCAAAATCCTCGTCGCGCTCTCGGTCCGCCTCGCCTCGTCCAGTCTTGATTATCACGATTGTGATATAGGGTTGCAGGTGACTTCCAGCTGCCAACGAAGTCGAATTGTTACGCTAGGCCCAATTCACTGGTGTCTTGCACGATGAAAGTCACATCAACACGAAAGGTATCGACAATTCTGGCCATGCTCAAGCTCTTGCTGGAGGTTTCAGCCGATCAGAAGCCTGCCAATGGCTCTACTTTGAAGGTCACTATCGGGAATACTGAAGCCCACTGTGTCCTTGGCGATTGTCCTTCAAAGAATCTATCTTGCCGTCAGCTCATCAATTGCCTCTTCTTGAGTTCATTAGAAGTGCAGCTGAACGCAGGATGGGAGCTTGTCAAGCCCCAATTAGGGGAGTTAAAGTATTTTGAAGTCCGTGGTGGTGCAGATAATCGATTCACTCGCGAAGATCAGGGCCAGACGATGTTTGCGATGCAATTCACAGCATGGAGAGCTTGGCATAATGGCGCTTATGGGCGTCGGATAGTGCCAGTAGATGCCACTGATGGGACTGTGATCAACTACGTTGTTGACTGCGAAGCCGCCTACACAGGCCCAGACGGTAAGAATTACCAAGCCATGACTGGCAAGTCTGTGCATTGCTGTGATCAAAAGCCTCTTGGGCCGGGAAATACGTGTCAGGGTTAGCCTGATGGCCCTGTGGCGAGGTGCTTCAATTCATGCACCTCACTTGACTTACGCTGAGCCCTTGAGGAGCTTGAGTCTCATCCTAGCAAGTACTCTTTCATTTTATTGCAATCGTGATCATCTTCTATCACATGGTGTCTTGACAAATGCTAAGCTGGCATTTGAATAACCCATAGTTGTGCCGGCAATGACTGATGCGTCGCTTCACTCATGTCGGCAGCTTGCAAGCAACCATGAAGCTGTTTGCCAGCTAACACTACATAAGTGGACTCAAGGGCTCCAATCGTAGCACATCGAAATGCATTCAGCTGGAACAGTACGAAGCGTTTCGTGGCTTTTTCAAAGCATGTTAAGAGATTCTAAAGCTTTCAAGCTCAAGTCAGCAGCAAGACTCAAAGCTAGTGAACACTGTTGACATGCAATCAGAATCTCTCTTGGCCTTCAATTTGCAAAATTGTCTTGATTGGATAGAACTCGGGATTTTGTTGGCGCGTGTACAGTAGAACTAGTTCTAATTCACCTCTTTGCGATTGATGCATCCCTCGACCGGCCCATGACGCGACATGTCAAAGTCAGGCTATCCTCCGGCCGCGACCTGACAGTGCCTTTGAGCGATGAGCTTACGACTAAGCAGCTCAAGGAGGAGGTTGTCAAGCACACATTGAATACCGGGCGACTGCGCATCATCTACCTCGGGAAGATTCTGCAAGATGATCAAGTCATTGCTCACGTCGCGCTTCTGCATGAAGAGGAGATTGTTGTCCAATGCTCTATCAGCGAGCTCAATAGCTCCCCAGTAGCGGCGGACTCGGAAGACAGCGTTATGGTGACTCCAGCACCCCGCGGGTTTGATCGACTACGCGACGCTGGCTTGTCCGATCAAGACATTGCCAATTTGCGAGAGCAGTTTGACCACGATCAAGACAATGCAGATGAAGATGCAACCTTGGCGGCAGAAGAGGCGTGGATTGACAACGATGGCAATGATCAGAACGATGCGCTACAGGGCATCTCCTACGAAATCTTGCTTGGCTGCGCTGCTGGGTTCTTCATTGGCTTTATCGCGCTGTTTGCCATCTTTGAAATGGACCGGCTCGGGAAACGCTTGCCTGCAGCGATTGTTGTTGGCGTCGCCTTCAACCTCATCTTTGGCCTGTGTCGTGACTAGCCTCGTCGCGTCCATGCCAGCATCACCAGCGCCCCGAAAACCATGCCGCCCAGCGCGGACAGAATCCGACTATCGCCTAGTAGGCCATCCTCTCGCTTGAAGCCTAGCGGACATCCTGCGTCTGTCTCTTTGCGCTTGTATCCCAATGGGCAACCCTTGCGACCACCAGGCACAACCATACTGTCCCAGCCATCCAGAAAGGCGTCCATGGACGCGTCTGTCATCTGTGCGAGCTGTGGCACTGTGTAGCACTCGCATACATCAATCATCCACTTCATCCGCCGTGCACCCAGCTCTCCACCGATACCTGGAGCACGCTTCCGTAGCTTCTGCCGTAGCATACCCACTTTCTCAATGGCTGTTCCAACATTCGGTGGTAGACTGCCTGTAATACGCCGCCGCACCAGATTGGCAAGCTTGGGACCTTTGCCATTTGTGCTGACGACAATTTGAAGAGGCCCATCGCGGATCTCTGAGCCAAAGTAAAAGTCGCACATGGGCGGTACATCGGCAATATTGACGGGGATCTTAGCAGCTCTGCTAGCCAAGCAGATGGCTTCAGAGAGCGGGTTGTCGTCAATCGCCGTCATAACCATATCGACGCCCTGAAGATCTGCCATCTCAAACGGCCTGTCGATGTACGTGAGAAGCGGCTCCTTCTGTACAATCCGGTAGCGCACTTCAGGCGACAGATTATCGCTTGGCGCGACCAATGTACAGCGCGCATCCGCCTCCAAGATCTTTGTCAGTCGTCCTGCTGCTACAACGCCACCGCCTACAAGCAGCACAGTCTTGTTGCGTATTTGCCAGGCAAGTAGGAGAGAGCCGCCTGGTCGGATGGCAGGGAATGTTTCTGCGACTTCCTGCACATTGCCAGCGCGATCCAGTGACATGTGTCGTGTCGCAAGATGTTTCGAACCTGACTACGAAGCAACATCGACGACAACACTGCTGCAGCGCGCTGGATGCCATTTGGACAGATTGTCATTGGTCCGCCAGGGTCAGGCAAGTCGACCTACGTCCATGGCGCATCACAGTTCCTCGGTGCTATAGGCCGCAAGGCAAGCATCATCAATCTCGACCCTGCGAATGACGCGCTGCCGTATAAAGCCGATGTGTCCATCACAGATCTCATCTCGCTGGCCGAGATTCAGCAGAATGAGGGACTCGGACCGAATGGAGGCATCATTCATGCGATAGAGACGCTGGTGGAGAACTTTGACTGGCTGAAGCATGAAATTGATGGGCTGCAGGGAGATGAGGAGCAAGGCGAGTACCTACTCATTGACTTGCCCGGTCAAGTGGAGCTCTTTACACACAATGATGCGCTACGAACGCTACTTGGTATGCTCGAGAAGCAATGCGGCTACCGTCTTGTCGTGATTCACTTAGTAGATGCACACTACTGTACTGATCCTGCAAAGTATATCTCAGTGCTCATGGTCTCGCTACGGGCTATGCTTCAACTCGACTTGCCGCATCTCAATGTCCTATCCAAGATTGACATGCTCGACAAGTATGGTGGCGGTCTGGCTTTCAATCTAGACTACTACACAGAAGTCCAAGACTTGAGCTACCTTTTGCGGCTCCTCGAGCAAGATCCTCGCATGCAAAAGTTTGCAAAACTGAATCAAGCTATTTGTTCCATGATTGAAGATTTTGGCCTCGTTGGCTTCGAAACGCTGGCTGTGGAAGATCGTCGGAGTATGGCCAAGTTACTTCAACAAATTGACAAGGCCGGCGGGTACAGCTTTGGTAGTGCAGAAGCGGGTGGCGATGCAGTCTGGTCACAGGCTGTTCGTGGCGGATGGCAAGGTGTTGGCAATACGGCACTTGATGATCAGGAACGGTGGATGACAGACAAGGATGTGTATGAACGACATGAAGAAGCTGGCTAGCAGCGAGATGTGTAAAAAGGCATCAGATAGAAAAAAGTCTATGGCGTATTCTTGCCAATAGCAATGAGAGTCTTGATGGCCACAATCCATTCACGACACTCGTGCATCTTGTCTGCTGTCAGTTCAAGATGGTGCCGATACGCAGTGGCATAATCTCGAGCCACTAGACTTGCAGTGTAAGCCTTGACTTGCTCCAATGTGCCCGGTGTCAAGACACCATTGTTGAGCTGGTCAAACAGCACATTGAGCTTCTTGAGTGCTTCAGCAAGCGGTTTCTGGTACTTCGGTGCAGCAGACTGACCGAATCGATCCGTTTCTGCCAGCAAGGATGTATAAATCACCTTGTCGGCCTCAGAGATGTGCGTCCGGTCGCCAGAGGGATATTGCATCGTCGCTGTTGCTTGCTCTTGCTGACGACGTTGCTCACTCGCGAACCCTTGCTGCGACGGTTCGCGCGATAGTGCAATCGGGCGTGTCGACACGGGACTATTAATGATTGGACTTTTCCCTGCAGGTGGAGGTGCAACACCAGCTGAAGCCTTGGGTGGTGGCGCATAGCTTGGTTTTTGCTGTGCCGGTGGTAGTGCGCCTGCGTGATAGGGCGCTGTTGGACCAGGTTGAAACTGTGACGGCGGCGGACCTGCTTGGTATGGCTGCTGTTGCTGCTGAGGAGGCGCATAGGGAGATTGACCAAAAGAAGTCTGAATAGGTGCCGGCGGTTGTGACGTGGCACCATCGATACTACCCATCACAGCAGCAGCTTTTGGTAGTCCAGGAGAGCGCGTTTTGGGTGGTGGTGGCGGTGGTCCTGCATGACTGGCGGGACCCGGCGATGGTCCTGCCAATGGTGGCGTCGCCATGCCTGAAGAACCATACGGCAAAGTCTGTGAGACTTGCCGATGGACCACAGGTGTTGCACGTCCGCGATTTGCCGGTTTGGGGAAATCAGGCGCATCGTTCCAGTTGGGAATATCCTTTCGTTGAGCAGCAGGCAGGATCGCAGGACCAGCAGGAGGCGGAGCACCGCGAGGTGGGGGCATTTGATTGTTTGTTGTAAAAACGCCTGGCGCTGCATAAGGACCGTTGGCATAAGGTGATGCGCCATATGCATTTTGAGTGGGTGCTTGCCCATATGCGTTGGCAGGCGTATACGCATTAGCAACAGCATTGGTAGGTGCATACGGGCTTGATTGAGTCGCAGCCGGGCTTTGCGCGGGTTGTGCAGGTGCATATGGTGAGCTGTAACTGGGTTTCGCAGCAGACATTGGCCTCACAGGCGCTACGGCCGGCTGTGACTGCGGTGCAGGTGGATGTGCAGATGACAGTTGTGCAGGCGGAAAGGACTGTGCTGTATAGGGTGAGAATGTCTGGGAGGGCATACGTTGTGGTTGTGCATGTACCTGACGTTTACCAGTCTGAGCAGCTGCAGCAGCAGGCCCAGTAATACGCTTTTTCAGTGCTTCGGCACCATTGTAATCACCTGGAACGTACTCGAGGTAGTCACGAGCCAAGGCTAAATCTCCTTCATTCGCCAAAAGCCCAGCAAACTCAAGATAGAGGTCGTAGAGTCCAGCAAGCGGGTACTTGCCGTCTTCTTTTCTCTGTGTATCCTTGAAGCCAACAGTCCGCCTAAAGACTTGCACTTTGACCATGAGTTCGCCGAGCTGCGCAACATGCAGGTCAAAGGGTGCTTTCTCCTCACCAGACGCAAGCAATTCATCTTTGCGCTTTTGTGCACCAGATTGCCAGATCTTGACGAGCTGTTCGAGTTGTGAGCCAGCAAGGTAGCAGACAATAGCGTCCTTGCGTTGTCCAGCATCCTCAAGCCTACCACCCAACTTACCACACAAGCCAGGCAGTTCTGCAGGTGTCGCGTAGTTGAGCGCCATAGCCAATGATTCCTTCCAGTCTTCCAGCTCAGCATACTCAATGACATCCGTCAAGTTGTGAGCGATAACATTTGAAAGTAGACGCTTGTAAGGCACCTGTGTTTTGGCAAAGTAGGCTTTTTGGACTTTTGCGCGATCTGCTTCCTCGCCGCATAGAGCAAGCATGAAGGCATCACTTAAACGGTTTTGTCGTAGACACACATCCACAGCTGCATCGAATCGACCACTCGTGATGGCAGTTGTGATGAGCTTATCTGTTTCATCACCTGCAAAGAGCTTGAATGGCTCATTGGTCTGCGTGATGCTGTCAAAGGCATCATCCGTATCCTCGCCAAATACATCATCCGACTTCTTTTGTTCACCCGTTGCTTTTGCGAGACGCGCATCGACAGATTCTTTGGCAAAGCCAAGATGTGCAAGCAATGATTTTCGCGTATCCTCAGCAGTCAACGTCTCAATCACCTCCCAGTCTTGCTTCTCTTCCAATTCAGCTTGTCCATGCAACTCTTTACATAGCTCTGCAGGTGATTTGGTGGACAGGGTTTCTTTTATATCCTTTGCAGTCAGAGTTGCACGCGTCGAGGCTTGATACGTGACAATTTCCACCTTGTTGTCCACAACGGTGGCCAGTCGTCCACCAAACCCAAATCGAGCGGAAACAGGTCGTTTCAACCACGCAGGTGTCTGTTGGAGTGTAAACGTTGCCGTTTGTGCTTGATAGTTCTTTGGGATTGAATCGAAAAAGTCATCTCCAGCTTGCGTTTCGATGAAGGAGGGTGCAGTAGCCGGTGTGTGGGTATCCTGAATGCTGTAGATATTGAGCTTTCCATCGAGTGTTGCATTGGCAATGATGGAAGGTTGTCGTGTGCACCAAGCGACACCATGCACCCACTGTGAGGCAGCAGGTAGTTCAGCAACTGCTTGACCTGTGGTAGGATTCCAGATCAGGGTTCGATTATCAGCGCCTGAACTGAGCAAAAAGTCTGGATCTGCGGCACACCAAGCGATTGACAAGACACCCCGCTCATGACCCGACAGCACTTGTCGTGGAGCATTGGCATTTTGCAAATCCCAAACTTGGATGATGGGGTTGGCATCATCTGCTGAGCTTGTTGTGAGGATAGTGGGTTTTGAAGGATGCCAGGCGATAGCACTGACTGGGAATCGAGTTGGAATATGGATGAGCTCGGCTTTCTTACGCATATCCCAGACACTAAGTGCACCGCTCTTTCCACCGAGTGCAAGGATATGACCGACCTTGTTGTTCCACGCAATCGAGACAATCTCATCGAGTCGCGTAGACTTGTACGCTGTCGGTGCTTCTTTTGTAGAGACATCCCAAACAAAGAACTCGCCTTTTGTACCAGCTGTTGCAAGGAGGTGTTTTTGAATCTTGCTAAAGTCCAAGCACCGTACCTGTCCTGTATGGGCGGTACCACGCGTAATCAGTGCAGTCTTGCCATGCCTGAGATGTCAGCAACTGTAGGGACACGCGAAACCAGGATAAATTAGACATACGCGAGTGCTTCTGCGTCATACAAGTCAACAGTGGTCTCCAATGCCGCTGCAATGACACCTGCCTTGCAGGTAGCGCCGACACCTCCCCAGGCTATACTACAGCAACGCTCTTGAATAGCCACACTGACTTTAGGTTTCAGGACAAACTCATCGGCATCCAAGTCCAAGTCGTAGAGTTCCAAAGCCGGTTCATCACTAAGGTCGTTGCTGAGTGAGCCTGCTGCCGTTGCAGTGACAAGCTGGGTGGTGAGCGGACTGAATGTAAATTGAGCCTTTGTATTGATCTCGCGCAGCCTGACCATGGCTGATGCTGCTGGCTGCTGATGCAAGTGGTGGTTGTGGTGGTGGTGGTGGTAAGTCGCCTGTTTGTGTTTGATGCGTTGTTGCCAGCACAGAGAAGGAGCAGAGACTTGCGAGTTGCTAGAGCCTGCAGTGCTACTACACCAGCAGAGAGACAGAGACAAGATGCCAAAGAGGTGAGCAGCAGCAGCATCAGAGATACAGCAGCAGAGAAGCTAACAGGACAAAGAGAAGAACAGCTGACACGCGCCATGGTCGGGAGACCTAATGTGCAGCGGCCGCCAACAGAGGATGAGCAGATTGAGCTTGAACGGAAGGCAAGGGAGCTCAAGGCACTTAGGCGCAAGTTCCAGGAAGGCAGCGAGGATGTGGTGAAGGAGAAGCCGGTGAGCAAGACGCAGCTGAAGAAGGAGAAGCTGGCAGAGAGGGAGGCAGAGTTGCGCAGACAGTACGAGGCCGAGCAGAGTGAGCTGTAGCTGCTGATACTGCTGATGCTGCTGATCCTGCAATACTGCTGCTGCTGCTGCTGCTATTGCTGATGCTGCTGAAACTGCTTCTGCTTCTGCTTCTGATACTGCTGCTGCTTCTGCTTCTATTGCTAGCTGCTGCTGCTCGCTCTGGGATGCTCTGAGATGCTCTGAGATGCTTCACTCTCCCTCGCTGGAGAGTCAGAGAGAGCAACGAGGACTCACCCATCCCCCATCCAGCTGCTTACTCTCTCCAGTCAGCCATGCTCACGCTCCTTCCCTCCATCAGCATCCTCGTTTGCATCACATCAGTCTGCCGTCCGTCCTCGGCACAGCGTGCTCCAGGTCTCCTCCCCATCGGGACACAAGTCACAGCTCATGCTACGTTCTATACCGGCAACTCCAACGGTGCTTGTGGTGCAGACTACCCCCCTCCAGCAGGATTCCTCGGTACTGCCATCTCCAGCACTCTTTGGAGCAACTCTGCCGCTTGTGGATCATGCTACACCGTCACCTATGGCACCAGCACCAAACGCATCTTTGTCACTGACTTGTGTCCCGAGTGTACATGGACTTCTGCAGGTGGCGCAGGTACCTCGCTTCATCAAGATCTCTGGCAGTCTGCATGGACGACAATGGCAGCAGGTAAGAATACACCGTCATCAGCTGGTATCCTGCGAGGACTCACATGGACTGCTGTGTCGTGTGAACTTCCAAGCATCTCTATCCACTGGAAAGATGGTTCGAATGACTACGTATGTATTCCTCTGCACACGACAGACATGTGCTGATTCATAGTGGACTGCTGTCGCGCCACGCAACCACAATGTTCCCGTCACAAATCTTGAAGTACGTCGTACAGATATCGGAGGCGGTGTGTGGATAACCTTGACCCTCAATGAACCCATGGCGCACTATGCCAATCCTGCAGGAGATCTGCCCGGCACGTTGTTTGATATGCGTCTGACGGGTCTGACTGGGAAAGTACTCACGTTGACGGGTGTACGACGTGGTGACAATACACAGACTTTCAATGTCAATTTCTAGCGTCAACGACACATTCTTCATGTTAGTGAATTCTCGTGAATAACTGTTGTTACTTGAATATGTGCCTTGCAGTATGATACAAAATATTAGTCGGAGGGCTGCCCATAAACGTGTGCTAAATAGACATAACAGGCCTGATCAAGCATGGATTCTCAGCTTGTTTCCTAGTCTTGCATCCAATGGCCTTCATCTTTTCGTGTCCAGATACATCCACCCGAACAACAGGATCACTCACCTCACTCTCCATACCACCTGCAGCAGTCGTTGTTGTAGCACCTGCAGTAGTACTCTTGACGGGTTTCGGTCCACCTTGCAATTGATGCCTGAGTTCACGCTTATCCCGGCGACGTTGAGCGCGCTGCTCGTTGGATTGCTTGATCGTCACGGCACGTTGTGGTTTCGGTGCATACATGCCTTCTTTACCACCCATAGCAGCCGTTTGCTTTCTCACAACTGGTCGACGAGCGGGAAGACTGCGTGCTCGTAATGCCCAAGCACTCTTGCGTGCCGGTGGTGGTGAATTCAATCGGACAGGCATCGCGCCTGTGCCTTCTCCACCATCAACAATCACTGTAGTCGTTGGAACGGGCGATCGACCTAAGCCACGACGTCCTGCTTTCAACTTTGCAGCTTCTTGAACATCCACACGATCCACTGCCGCTTCACTATCACTACCACTCCCTGAATCGGGGAATGTAGGATCAATGTCTTGTGGTGTAGCGATCCGTCGAGCCAATGCACGATCACGTACAGCGCAATCGAATGCAACGCATGCAGGTTGATCTTCATCCAAAGTACCCGGAGCGAAATCAGTCGTGTCTGGTAAATCGGATTCGCTAGGACACGCGGGTCGATAGACGGGTGTTTTGAGGGGCGCATCCGTATCCTCCGTTGCAGCAACACCATTCAAATCAAATTGTGCGAATCGCGGTGCTTGACGTGGCGTGGCACAGGCACTATTGCGCTTTGTGAGGAGTAAATCATCCTCATCGCCTTCATCCAATTCATCTTCACCCTCATCTGGGTCTTCGTCAGATTCAACATCCTCAACATACCCATCATCGTCAGAGTCCAGCTCAAACGGCGAGGCAAAGTCCAGTTCATCTGCATCTTCATCCTCGTCCTCTTCCTCTTCCACCACCGGTTCAATCACCTTCGCAATCTTTTCCTTCTGCAACATAGCATCCAAAGTACTTCTACACGTAGGCGCTTGACGTGGCTGTAGAATAGGGGAACCACCACCCATACTCGTCAAGCTCGGCCTGCGAGAATCCGAAACACCCGTCAAGACAGATTCCATGGAGGGACGACGAGAATTGTGCGCGCTGTTGGTGAGCGGGACATCACTGCTGTGCCCACTTGCATCGGACGGCGCCGCTCGTGCAAGAGTAGGACGCGTGTTGGCTGTCGTTGTGAGTGGTAGTGTCGCCGTACTCGGTGCAGCTGCAGCAAAGGAAATCGTACGTTTCGGGACTGGTGTCGCTTCACAAGACGTATCAATTTGTGAGGGTGAATCAGCACGCACAAGAACAGCAGGCTGAACCGCCTTCTCCGGTGACGTCCGTTGAGCACCACAAGCAAATGTAATTGTGCGTTTTGGGAGGACGACAGCTTCCTCCGCTGCAGACTTGTCTGTTGCAACTGAACACGCACGCGATCGGTTCGCAGACCCTACAGCACTCCCTGCATGACTCGTTGTACCTAACGTTGTGGTAGGGTGTTTCTCAGGCATAGGCGCACATGCAAAAGAGATACACGTCTTGCGCTTGACTGGAGGTGGTGACGCTTGCATAGGTGGAGTTGAGTGTGTGGATAAGCTACCATGATCAGAGACCAAGTCACCATGTGTCCCGATTGTCGACGACGGTGAAGCAACACCTTCATGCATGGGTGGCGTCGCTGCTGGCTTGAGGAGTTCCGAGAGCAATGAAGAGCAGGCGCGTGTGCCTGTAGGTGAGGCAATCTTGGAGTAAGGCCTACAAGGTGGCGCATGCAGCAGGTTGCCGTCGCCATGCGTCGATCCACCAACTGGCGAGAGCTCATCGTTGAAATAGGTGCGCAGAGCAGGAAGGCCGGCTTCTTGCTGCTGCTGAATGGTCTGCAGGTTGTTTTGTAACGCCGAGAATTGTGTTTGAACGGTGAATGGCGAGTGCGCATTGAGAGTAGACCAGTAGTCGAGCGGCAGATGCTGACCAAGGAGATTGGCGTTGTCGCTTTGCTCTTGCGGCATCGCTGCGTATAATGGGGAGCTGCTTGACTGCTGGTGAAGAGTGCGATTTGCTGAAGAGAGCTCGCCTGTTGTCTGTAGCAGACAAGCCGATGTTATTGCTGGATGGCCATGGCTGGTAGAGAGGAGAGGGAGGAAGGAAGGAAGAGAAGCGGCGGCGGCTCTTCTGCTGGTGGGCGATGGACTTGCGCTTTGGAGGTCTCGCTCGCAAAAAAGTAGACAGATAAGTGCGCCTACCCCCTAACTACAGTCTGCGCCTTGACACGCTGTCTCCCGGTGCGTGAGTAGAAGAGAGAAGGAGATGGGGTATGCTGTTGGGTGATATTGGGGGTGTTGTTTCTTCCCAATTTTCCTTCTTACAGCGAGTCACAGCGAAATGGCAAAAGGCTCCATGGACGAGGCAGAGTCCTTTATATGTCGTCTCTCGAGTAGGGCCCAGTGTCCAGGAGATGAGGATGCAGTGCTACCTTGTATGGCTCATGATATACCACCTCTATGCCTCATTTCGCCTACCATGAAGGCAGGCAAACAAGACTGGTCAGCCAAGACTTTGAGGCAATTGAGGCCTCGTATCCGCAAGCCGCGTGACACACATGCAACCCCCGGCATCGCCGCCTGCTTCGTCAGACAAATATCTATATAGAGACTTTTGTAGGGAGCACAGGCGGCAAAAGATGACCATGTCTAGCACAAGTCATCGCAGGTCTCTGAAAGGAGGTCTTGCCGAACCTGTCATGCAAATGACATGTTTGCCATTTTCGCGTCAAACTGCCACCTTCTGTGCTTGATTGTTGCCTCGGTCTCTGCAGACAGGCCTGTCTATCAGACTTTGACACCACATGTGAAGACTAGGTCCACAAAACCCAGGACCCAGGCTTTATTTGAGCTTGAGTTCGGCTGAGGATACTCTGCCCATCTGATCTCGTCGTACCAGCAAGAAGTGACCTCATGATCATGGATGTGCTCTTCATCTTTTCCTTCAGGCCAAAGTTGTAGTCTAGCACTCTTGCTACTGGTCTTCTGCGGTTTTGAGCTTACATATATGCGGCTCGTCACGCTTGGGACATCCTGTGCACAACAAACCACCTCCCGCACACAAAGTGCTCATCTACTCGCACTGGATGCACATACAAGCTACCTCATTGACTGTGGAAGCAATACAGGCTTCTCCCTCCTCAAAACAGACTACAAGCTATCATGTATACGCAAAATCTTTCTCACACATCTACATGCCGACCATTGTATCGGCCTGCCTGCACTTCTTGCCGATTTGCTCGGTGGTCACGGCGGAAGAGCTGAAGACGTTGCTGCAGGGAAGCTCAGAGAAGGTACTGGCAAGCGGCCTCTTGAGATCTATGGCCCACTTGGTACTCAAGAATTTTTAAGGACAAATTTTCGCTTGACCTACACTGCGCTGGCATCACCGTTTCGCGTTATTGAGCTATTGTTTGATGAGGAGCAGGCATTCGAGGGCCCATCATTTCCGCGAGAAGAAGGCTCTTGCACCAAAAGGCCGGATATTGGCTCATCGCCGGCTCCCATCTGGTCCAGCATATCCAGCGATCATCGCATCACCGTCGATGCAGTCGCCATTCAGCACACGGTGCCCACCCTTGGCTTCATTTTTCGCGAAGCGGATTTTGTGGAAATTACACAACAGACATCCAGTACTCTCACGGCTGCATTTGGCAACGCCAATGCAGAACGCCGCGCAGCATTATCAGCGCTCAAGGCTGGTCAAGCCATCATGCTACCCACAGGCGGCACAGTAGGTCCCCTGCCGAAAGAGCGTGGCCGTACAGTGGTCCTCCTAGGTGACACTCATGACGCTTCCGCTTGTCTACCGCACCTGAGACGAAGCGTTGTTTCGCTTGTGTTGCATGAGTCAACGAATGCGTACCTGCCACCACCGTACGGTAAACCCAGCGATACGCTCGTTTCGGTACGAGAGCGTGCAGTAAGTCGGGGACACAGTACACCTGAAGTAGCAGGTGCGTTCGCATCGGTCTGCCAGGCAAGGATGCTTGTGTTGACACACTTTTCAAGTCGATATGGTGGGAAAGGGCAACGAGCAAGGCATCGTATGCAGCTGTTTGAGCAAATTGCACGGCAAGCATCATCGGCAACACAAGAGACTCTCGAGATGCTGTTTGCAGACGATGCCCAACGCAAAAGTCCCTCAGACGTCGCCCCGCATAGTGCAAAGCAGCACAATGGTACCAGAGCCGTTCACGATTACAAAGGCAAAGTCATTGCTGCCTATGATGGGATGATGATAGATATCCCTCGCACTCGAGTGTCCAAGTAAAGCGCACGATTCTGACCAAGTAGCACATTGGTCGATAGTGCCACGCTTGAATGTATTGTCTGTTGATCTCACTACTTGAATCGTTCGCGGCATTATCTTTGATACTCTTTAATATGGAAAGATTAGAAAGGAAACAGCATGTTTTACTGTTTCGCGGTCGGTGAAGGTGTCTTCATTGCTCGACGACAAAATGCTCATAGAACGGCTTGGCGTCTACGATATGAGACGCAAAAGTGTGTAATCAGACACTGGGCATGTCAAAGCTCATCGCCATCGTCTGCAGCAGGTTCGTTGAGATCGATATCCAAACCTTTTTGAGGGATCGAATCAACTGCTGCAAGCAGCGTTGCCCAATTTTGTTGCGAAACTTGGTCGGTCGCTATTGCAGTGCTTGAAATGGGTTCCACATATTCCTTCAGCTGGGGGAACTTTTCCACGTACACATCGAACAATTCACCTCCACCTCTTCGTAACTTGTCAATGACCTGAGCCAAGCTGATTGTCTCGCATATCAATTGCTTATGACTGCACTGTCTCTCGCTATTGGCACGATTGTTGGGACAAAGACAAACCTCGGTGTTCACCTTCTTCTGTTGCTTGTATGGGCTTCCCCCAGGCGGGATTACCTTCCGCGATTTCTTAGCTGGTGGCTCGGAGCAAGCAAAAGGTTCTCCCAGTATGACAGCTTCATTCGGCACGGAGTGCCACCCATAAAGTGGCCAGCTTCGCTTCTCTTTTTCAGCAGCTTCTGAAAACTTATCCATCACAGAACGTAAATTTTGGATCTTTTCGTGCAGTACATAGGATATCGTCGCTGGAAACCGTCGCATGTCACATACTGACGTCGCCGGGTCAGCACCTCGGTTGGATTTCTTTCTGTATCCCCTGCTTTCGTGTTTCGTTTCGTTCATTTGCTCAAGAATGATCAAGTTGAAAGTGCACTGACACAACGAAGATGTCAGGGAGCACCCTGGAGTCACTGGTGCGTCACACCCCACTGAGTCTGCCCTTCGCTGCACAATGCTGAACCTGCCACTTGCCCAACACCACGGCAGATGTGTCCCGAATGCATTGCCCAGAGTAATTTCGAAGTTGGCGATCTCTCTCTGACATTTTGTCTGGCAAGATACTTCGCTAGCTGAAGGCAACATGCCAGCAAGTATGTGTTTTCGGGCTCGACTTGTCCCCGGCGCTCCATGGTTAGGCCAGATATTTCTTCCGAAAAGGCCGTAATAACCGACCGACACAATTCGGCACTCAGGGAAACTCTTGTCTCGGTATGAACCCTTCAACCGCTTCCATCTGTCTGGCAATGGGTTTGCGGTCTCTCCTGCAGGTGGTGGTTCGATTGAAGATCCAGATCTTGGACGTTTGTGACTGGAAGCAGCTGAAGAGCTGGACGACCCTGCAGTGCGACCCGCCACGGCAGTGGCGTTGTGGAGAAACAAGACCAGATAAAATGTTGTCATGAAGAGCCAGACATAAGAGGTTGCGCTTGGCGCACGCATCGTGAACAGTACTTGCGATCGACGGACAATGTGATATTGTCTGTTGGACTGAGCTTAAAGTTGTCGCTTTCTAGGCTCGCGGCGAAATTGTTAGCGACATACGTGGTCGTTTCGAGCCCCTGTTCATCCTGTCGTAATTATTTTTCTTGAGGCGCCAAAATTTTATTTCAAATGCTGCTACATGCTTCATGTAGTCACTTTGAGGTAGAATTAGCCTTTTGCGCAAACATGATCGTACCTTCGCAGAGGCCGGGAGCTCCATTTGCCCATGCTAATATTCACTCCGTCAGCAATTGAGTTCCCCTGACGCGTGTGCAAATATATTCTGGACAGGGTACTGTGCGTTGTTCTCCACCCCTGCAGCTTCCTTGTCGCTTGCAGCTGCTGCTGCATACGAGATAAATTCGAGTCTGACAACTTCTAATTATTACGTCGACGTAATACTCAATTGAAAGTCTTCAGCCTCAATAGTCATAGCTATTATTCTACAGAATTAGCCCGCACTGCTTTTAAACTTGTCGGTTCCCTTGCTTTTGCCATAAGAGATACTCATCTTCGTCAGCTGCTCTGAATCAAGCTGCCATCAAGCTTCGGCGTCGGGTGACCCTTCCGCAACAGACAAAATCGCTTCAGAGAACGAGCTTTCCGCTGACCCTAGTCAAGCTTTTGCCGGTTTGACGCGCTCGAGGTTATCAAAAGGGCTCTGAATGGTCTCCGAGCTTAAGCCCTACGAGGTTTTCCACGACAGGAAAAGCGGCGATAAAACGGAAGACTGACGCGGTGAGATGTACGTGCGACAAACGGTAAAACCTGGCACTGTTGACAAAAGGGCGATAATTGACGCGCAGTAAATTGATGATCAGCAGGCGGCGAACGGCAATCGCTGGTGACTAGCCGTAGCGAGCTGCAGGCGGCAGAGCCAGGCCAATGTATGGATTAGGGATAGCTCTAGAGCAAGGAAAGCTTATCATATACTCTCTATATCTGTTACATACAAAGTGTCTTGCACGCTTGCTACGCTTCCGTGCTTGTTTTACCTCGCCGGCAGTGGCGGCGCGGGTATTTCCTGTCCTTCGATGCAGCCTGAAGAAGCTGAGTTTTCGACGTCATTGGCCGGTCGCGTTTGCCCTGTAGAAGTCAGTATGAATCAAGACCAGCGAAAGAATTAGTGCATTGTACGACGTGGTTGTGCGGCTCCCGTACCGCTGTCGTTGTCTTCCTCATGGAGTGGCGCGGCGTTTCGTGTGTTGCGTCGCGCTTGTCGTGCCTGCATTTCGTTCTCATCGTCGGTCCCCTGTTGCTCAGTCTCTGCCTCTGCCAGGCGCTCGTTGTACCTCTTTTGCTGTTGTCATTAGGGAACAGTGGCGTAGATTGTTGGACGTCATCACGTACGGCGACTTGCAGATTCTTGGCACTACACGAGAGATAGCCACGGAAATAAGTTCGCTTGTACCCTTGTAAACGACGGAAAGTCCTGTTCAAGATGGCGGACTGCCTTCAGCAGCTCGGCATGGCCGCGTTGTTCTCAGCTGGCGGGATTGCCTCGCTGGCCCTTGAGAAAGTTGTCTGCATCCCTTCGTGGCAAGCAGCGCTGAGGATAGCACTCCACTGCGTGTTGGTTGCCACGCTTGATGAGCACAGACACAATGCCTTGAGCATGGATTCAACAGTAATAGCTGGACTTCAGTACGCTCGGAACCATCCTTTGACACGCATCGTGGTCGTGCTGCTGCCTTGATCAAGCGTCTATCGTATGCAAGGGATTCAAATCGGTCTAGATCGTTCTCTTGAATGCGTTGGACACAGCTCAGTGTATTAGAATAGAAAGAGAGGTTGTTAGATGGATCCGGAGGGATCGTTGTTGGCTGTGTCTGCTGCGATGCCAACTCGAGGCTGATGAGCTAATTTCGTGAACGACAAGGGCAAGACGCTTGAATTAAAGGCATTGAGCAAGACTCTCGAATGCTGATCATCTGTTGTAGGAGCCAGTAGACGTGCTACTTGCTTTGCTCTGGCAGAATCAAGGTTGAGGATGTTGGCTATTCATTCGCTTGACAAGTCGGTTTCTACCGTGCTATGCAGGACAGCATAGATCTGACTTTGCTGGTCAGACACACTGGAGAAATAGAATCAGAGGAAGAGAGACTGCAGCCATGCGCATCTACAGTGAAGCCTGCGCCCATGAGCTGTATTGTAGACAGCAGCTGGTCGAAGGTCCCGTCGCCGAGTGACAAAAGTTCAAAACCAACAAAGGCCAACTTCACAACGAGCATCGAGCATAGCACACCGACGACTCCACTTCCTTGCTTCTGATCCTTGCAAGCGAAAGCCGCTCTCCGTAGGCAGCAGGGGACTACCGTAGTCAGAACGATAATCCCATATGCAGATAATCATGCCATGCAGATCGAGGACTTTTGTGGTTTGGTGCACTTCGTAGATAGAATTGCGTCCATTTCATTCTTGGCGCACGAGCTGGACGGGTGCCAGCGTCTGTGTCTGATAGGACGTATATGTATAGCTATGGTGTAAGCAAGGGACTCATCAGCGTCTGATTTGTCTTCTGTCGATCGCCAGTTCTTCACCAGCCTCTGGAAGTGGTGTTCCGGCTTGCTCCAGAATTTCACCCGCATTAGAATACCAGTCTTCCACCTGCCAGGAATCCGCGGGTCACCAATGTGCTCCCATCACACACTAACAACGGCACTATTCATCTCGTCTCATCCGTCAACTCAGCTCCGTCCGTCTCTCCTGAGCTCCCAGTGCTCCCACGTCTGCTAACATGATGACACCTGCAAGCTCTCAGTGCTACCACACGTCCGGAAATATCTCTTCCTATCGGATGCACATGCCGCTTGACTCCTCTGCGGCATGATCAATGTTCAGATACGTTCCGCTCGAGAGCAACATTGGTCCTCGCCAAGAGCTCCATCATCGGCATCCGCCGATGTTCTATTCAGGGCCTACTCGGCGACAAACATGACGCTTCCGCTTGTCTAGAACTACCACATCTTGAAGAACCCAATTTTCGCTTGTCTTGCGTGCGTGCTCAAAGGCGTACCTCGACCGCTGTATGAGAAAGCCAGCAATACGCTCGTTCAGACAAGGGCAACAAGCACGGTACTGTATGCAGCTCTCGGAGTAAATTGCACGGCAAGCATCATCGGCGACATAAGAAACTTTCGAGATGCTGTTCGCAGACGATGCCTAATGCAAAGGTCCCTCAGACGTTGCCTCGCATAGTGCAGAGCAGCACAATGGTACCAGAGCCGTTCACGATTACAAAGGCAAAGTCATTGCTGCCTATAATGGTATGACGCTAGACATATGTCGCACTCGAGTGTCCTGGTAAAGCGCACGAGCTCTGACCAGGCTGCATGTAGCACACTGGTCGATAATGCCACGCTTGAATGCGTTGTCTCTTGGTTTGATTATTTGAAACGTTCGCGGCATTGTCTTTGATACTCTTTAATATGAAAAATAAAAAGGAAACAACATGTTTTACTGTTTCGCGGTCGGTGAAGGTGTCTTCGTGGCTCGATGACAAAACGCTCATAGAACGGCTTGGCGTCGGCGATGTGAGACGCAGAAGTGTGCAATCAGACACTGGGCATGTCAAAGCTCATCGCCATCGTCTGCAGCAGGTTCGTTGAGATCGATATCCAAACCTTTTTGAGCGATCGAATCAACTCCTGCAAGCAGCGTTTCCCAATTTTGTTGCGAAACTTGGTCGGTCGCTATTGCAGTGCTTGAAATGGTTTCCACATATTCCTTCAGCTGGGGGAACTTTTCCACGTACACATCGAACAATTCACCTCCACCTCTTCGTAACTTGTCAATGACCTGAGCCAAGCTGATTGTCTCGCATATCAACTCCTTATGACTACACTGTCTCTCATCATTGTCACGATTGTTGGGACAAAGACAGACCTCCGCGATCATCTTTTTCCACAATTTTTTGGCTGGTGTTTCTCTCTCAGGCGAGATCTCCTTCTTCAAGTCGTTGGCTGGTCTCTTGGGACAAGGAAAAGGTTCTCCCAGTATGACAGCTTCATTCGGCACGGAGTGCCACCCATAAAGTGGCCAGCTTCGCTTCCGCTTTTCCGCTTCAGCAAGTCCCGAATGTCTTTCCAACACAGAGTTCAATTTTCTTACCTTTTCGTGCAGTATGAAGGACATTGTCGCCGGAAACCGTTGTATGTCACACACTGACGTCGGCGCGTCGTCACCTCCGTTGAAATATTTCTTTCTGTGATGCCTCATCTCGAGTCTTGTCTCATTCATTTGCTCAGGAATGATCAAATTGAAAGTGCACTGACACAACGAAGATGACATGTGGCAAGCTAGAGTAAGGGAAGTGTCGCATCTTACCCAGCTTGTCCTTCGCTGCACAATGCTGAACTTGTCACTTGCCCAACACCACGGAATCTTTGTCCCGAATGCTGTGCTCATCTTGGCCTCGAATTTCTGAATTTCCACCTGACACTTCCTCTCGCAAGATCCTTTGCTACCTGGGGACAACATGCCAGGAAAATTGGGACGTTGGGCTCGACTTGTACCTGGCGCTCCATATTCAGGCTCAGCTTTTATCCCGAAGAGGCTGTAATAACCAACCGACACACTTCGACACACTGGGAAACTCTCTTGGTGGAAGGAAGATCTCGCTGGTATCACTTGCCCTGGCAATGAGTTTGCGGTCTCTCCTGCAGGTGGTGGCTTGATTGGAGATCCATGCCTTGGACGCTTGCGACTGGTACCAGCTTGAGAGCTGGAGGATCCGGCACTGCGACCGGCTGCAGCAGTGCGACCGTGGAAGAATAAGACCAAATACACTGTTGTCATAAAGAGCCAGACATGGGATATTTCGCAGGGCGCTCGCATCGCGGACAGTATTTGCAATCGACAAACGGTGTGAAGTCGTTTGTTGAACTGAGCTTCAAGTTGTCGTTTGCCAAGCTCGCGGTAAGATTGTTCGCGACACACGCGTACGGGAGCATGCCGAGCTCCTATTTAAGCTTTTATGTCTTTTCTTTTTGAGGGACCACTTCGAATGCTGCTACATGCTTCATGCAACCACGTGAGGTAGCCTTCTGCGCAAACACGATTGAACCTTCGCAGCGGCCGGTGTCTCCACGTGTTCATGCTGATCTGGCCAGTATCAGAGCCAACCGGACGATCACCAGAGGATACCACCTGCCAACAGGTGAAGCTCAATAGATGGAGTAGCGACTGTGGGTATAGGAACTAGACAATCTACGACACACTTTAGACGTGCATCGGCTTTTTTCATGGCCCTCTTGGCAGACTTGCGCGCCTTCTTCACAAGTGTTGCTACAGGCTTAACCTTGGTCGTAGTGTTGCAGCCTTGCTCAGCGTCCTGTGCCTTGCAAGATAGCATTGAGATTCTTCCAGACTACAAATGCATCATTAATATGTCATGGTAGAAGTAGTAAAATCGCATACCTTGCGAGACGAGGAGGCTTCAGATCGTCCTTAGTTTGACGTCTGGTCATGCAAAACCACTCATGCAGACAACTTGCATGTCATCTTTGAGCCAAACTGCCCTCTAGCATGAGAATTTCTCGTCTCAATCTCAGCAGTACTGGTCTCTCTAAGACTATGGCACGAAAAGCTATAAATTAGGCCACGAGGCTCAGAATTCGTACCCTATCTGGGCTTGAGTTAGGCTGAGAATACTCTGCCCGTCCAATCTCGTCGCATCGCATCAGCAAGAAGTACTAGTGACCTCATGATCATTGAGCTGCTCAACGTCTTTTCCGTCAGTCCAAGGTTGTAATCTAGCACCCGTGCTAAGTTTTACTGGTGCCTCGCTCGTTTAGATGCGGCTCGTTACGCTCGGGCCATCCCTGCACAACACAATCCTCACACACGCAAACCGCTCATCTGCTCGCATTGGATGCACAGACAAGCTACGTCATTAATTGTCGAAGCAATACAGGCTTCTCCCTCTTCGAAACAGAGTCGAAGCTGTCATCCATACGCAACCTCTTTCTCTCGCGTTTGCATGCCGACCACTGTATCGGACTGCCTACAGTACTCGCCGCTTTGCTAAGGGGTTCATGGTGGAAGAGCTGAAGACTTCCTGAGAGAAACTCCGAAGACACTAGCAATCGGCCTCTTCTGATCTATGGCCCACTTAGTACAAAAATGTCTCTAGGGACAAATTTCGCCTGACTTCCACTGCGCTGGCATGACCGCGGCCGTTTCGCCTTGAAACCATATTGAATGATTGTTTGATGAGGAGCTGGCATTTAAAGGCCCATCACTCCTACGAGGAGAAAGCCTTTTGTTACGAGTGGCCTGATATAGGCTTATCAGCAGCTCTTCTAGTTCAGCATATCCAGTGATCATCGCATCACCGTCGATGCAGTCGCCATGCTACTTACTATCTTCACCCTCGGCTTCATCTTTCGCAAAGCAGACTTGATGGAGATCACACAACAGACATCCACTACTATCATGGCCGCATTTGGTGATGCCGATGCGGAACGCTGTGCAGCATGAATAGCGCTCATAGCCTGTCAGACCATCGCTCGACCCAAAGGCAGCACAACAGGTCCACTGCCGGAAGAGTGTGGCCGTACAGTGGTCCTATTCGGCGACAAGTATGACGCTTCCACTTCTCTAATCCTATCAGATCTTGGAAGAAGCGACGTTACGCTTGTCTAACGTAAGTCCACAAATGCGTACCTTCCACCGCCGTATGGTAATTCCAGCAATACCCTCTTTCAGTGTGTGAGAGCCATCGAGCACGGCATTTTATGCAGCTATGTGAGTAGATTGCACGGCAAGCATCATCGGCGACATAAGAGACTTTCGAGATGCTGTTCGCAGACGACTCCCAAAACAAAGGTCCGGTAGCCGTCTCGCATAGTGCAAAGCAGCGTAATGGTGCCATGGCCTTTTAAGGTTCAAAGGCAAAGTCATTGCTGCCTTTGATGGTATGATGCTAGACATATCTCGCACTCGAGTGTGCAGGAAAAGCGCACGAGCTCTGACCAGGTGGCACATTGATCGATAGTGCCACGCTTGGACACGTTGTCTCTAGATCTTGTTGTTTGATTAGCTGGCTACATCATCAATGATATGAATTGAAAAAGCTGAGCATGTCACTGTTTTGCTGTCGGTCAAGGTGTCTTCATCGCTCAATGATAGAACACGCATGGAACTGTTGAGCGTCTGCAACGTAGGATGCAGAACTGCGCATCCAGACCCCGAGCAAATCAAAATTCGTCGTTTGCTTCTGCAGGGACGTTGAGGTCGATATCCAAACCGTTTTGAAGGTTCGAAGCAATTACAGGAAGTATCCTTGCCCAATTTTGTTGCGGAACTTGATCGGTCGCTACGGCAGTGCCAGATATGGGTTCCACATAGTTTTTTAGCTGGGGGAACTGTTTCACGTAAACTTCGAAGAAATCGGCTCCACCCCTTCGCAAATTATCAATGGCCTGAGCCAAGCTGATTGTCTCGCATATCAACTTTGTATGACTGCATTGTCCTTCATCATTGTCACGATTTCGGGAACAAAGACAAACCTCGGCGATGATCTTTCTTCTGTATGCTCTTTGTCCTGGAAATAAGACTTCTCCATTCGTTTTCGCGGCTGGTGGCTTGGGGCAACGATCGGGTCCTTGCACCACGAAAGCTTCCCCCGGTATTGATCGCCAACCTAAAAGTGGCCAACCTCGCTTTTCGACATCTACCATATTCTTCTGATTCTTGAACAGCGGTTTGGGATATATGTTTGTTTTGTCCAGGTCATGGGATATGGTCGTCGGAAACTGTCGCAAATTGCACACTGTGAACCCTGAAAAGCCATTTCTCACGTTCTCCATTTCTTGTTTCGTCGCATTCATTTGCTCTGGAACCAACAAGTTGACAGTGCACTCACACAAGGATGACAGGGGACAGCTTAGGGTCAGTGAAGTGTCGCACCCCACTGACCTTGCTCTTCGCCGCACAATGCTGAACTTGTAGCTCGCCCAACATTTAGGATGCCTTTTCCTCTCTCGCATTGCTTGGATCAGATCGCTTGCAAATTTGGTGATCTTGCCTTCACAAGCCGTGAAGCAAGGTTCTTGGCTAGCCCGGGTCAACGTACTAGGAGCATAGATTGATTGGGCTCCACTTGCGTCCGGCTCATTTGCTGACTCATGTGCTGGGTTCAAAAGAATATGATAGCCGATCGACACATTGCGACACTCTGGTTGATTCGTTGGGCGATTCTCTTTGTAGTTTGGGTTGTTTGAATGTGATGAATGTTCGGCTCCACTTGGCAATGGGTTTGCGGTCCCTCCTGTTGCTGGTGTATCAGTTGAAGTCCCAGGCCTTGGACGCTTGCGACTTAGAGTGGCTTGAGTGCTGGAAGCCCCGCTAGTCCGAACAGCTGCAGCAGTGACGTTGTGGAGCAACAAGACCATATTCAAACCGATCAAAAGCAGCCAGACGGAAGACATTGTGCTGGGCGCTCGCATCCAAAGCAGTACTTGCGTTCGACGAAAGGTATGAAGATGTTTGAGAGACTGAGTCCAGGCCACAAAATTGTCACTTCACAGGCTCGCAGCAAGCTTGTTCGCAGCATACGTGGTCATTTCGAACTCCTGATCATTATAGTGTATTTTCTTGCTTTGGGGGGTTACCTTGAATGCTGCTGCATGCTTCATGTAGTCAATTTGAGGTAGCCTTTTGCGCAAACACAATTACACCTCCGCAGCGGTCGGTGACTCCATGACATTGAGCCTATGCTGATATGCACTCTGTCAGCAATTGAACTCTTTGTACGCGTGTGCTATTGCATTTTCATATTAGCACAGTTCTGTGCATTCTTCTTGACTCCTGCAGCTTGTTAGATAGTTCTATGAACGAGCTTCGAGGTTCCGCAGGATTCGAAGTTGGGTCCAGGAATTGTTTCCGGATGAGGGCTGAGGCCTTGAAGTTCGAAGAGCTGCAGCAGTGTTCTCTAGGAATTGGTCACTATTAGCTCCTCGGGCAAGCGATTTGAACCCTGAATAGGTCTGACACAGCTTAGTTGTCACATGCTGTAGCAACGAAGCTAAGTCCGTGCCTGCCTATTCCAGCTTGATACGACGACGTCGAATTCCGTTCAATGTCTCCAACTTCGACAGCTACAACTATTAGCCTACTGAATGAGCCTCGCACTGCTTTGATGCTTGTCGGTTCTTTATTTTATTCCATTCCGTAAGAGGTACGGACTTGCCTTTGTCAGCTGTCCCTGGTCAACACGTACGTTGCCGTGAAACTCGGGCGACCCCGTCAGAAACCACTTCCGATGCAGCCATCAAACGCTTTAGAGAACGGACCGTTCCGTGGGCGCCAGCCAGTCGAAGTGACTTGTGATCACGACCTGTTGAGCTTTTGTTTCTTTTACAAGCTCGCTGATATCGAAAGAGCTCTCGGTGTTCTCCAAGAGGCATCCTCGAGAACATACAAAGTGTTTTATGCCATCCTCGCGCAAGGTTCTACCAGTGAATGATTTATCTCCGCTGACAGAGACGACAAAATTACCCACTACCCCCACATAAGATCTGGTGAGTGAAAGCGCGGCAATGAGTCGTTAAAGGTGCTGACTGCACTACAGTGTTTCAGCGTGTATATCAGGCAAAGCGCATAAAAGTGTATGAAGATGTGGAGCTAGTAAGGTAGTCACCGCAGTGGATTCATTCACTTCGCTATCATGCGATAAGCATCTACAGCAGCTCCGCTATCTACACGGTATCGAATCGTCAGGGATCATATGCAGCAAGCCGATGATACTTGTGGTGCTTGTGGTGCAACAGGGCGCTCGTGCTGGTGCAGGGTGTGAACGATGGAAGCAATGGACATCGAGCTGAATCTGAGTGAGAAACACGATATGCAACTTACTGAGCCAACGCAAGAGCAAGAGTAAAATCAGAGGGAGAGTTTGAGGTTGGCCTCAAGGACGAGACCGAGTGGAGAGGAAAGCCATAAATAGACAGTTGCCAGCGCAAGACAATGCCCAGTAATAAGGGAGAGAAGTGATTGCTGCAAGAACTCGCATGCATATGAAAGATGAGCTGGCGATACAACACGCGCTGGCATAAGCAGAGAAAGCTTGCGTGAGGCCAGAGAAAGCAGACCATCAGACAGGAAAGTGAACCAGCAAAGAGAAACTGCTTGAGAAGATAAATAAGCGCTTGCATGACCTGCTAATGAGTTTATAAAGCGCGTCAGTACAAGTAGAGAAAGCTTGCGGAAGATGAGAAAGGGCATACGAACAGCCAGAAAAGTACATGAGCGCAAAGAGACAGCTTGGTGAGACAAAGAGGCGGTTACAGCAGAAATGCGCTTGCTCAATAGCTAGATGTAGAAGTCAGTAAGGTGATGGAGCTTGCACCAGAATGCTTGTAGCCAATTGCAGCCCGTTAAGGGCATTGTTGTTCACTGTGTGGGTTGAGGTTTGGGTTGAAAGTTGACGACTGAGAGAATTGAGGCTCCAGCACGCTGCAGTTGGCAGCAGTCCTTGCAGAGTGTGCAGCTTTTGGCAAGATCACGGGACATATGCGTACATTGGCAAAGTCGCATGCTTCTTGCGCCTCAAATTCACGACAACTGAGATGGTACAGGTTTTGGCTCGCGTCCGCACGCTCGCAACACTCGGGCGGCGCACAGTGCCGGGCTTGTACACGACTGACGAGCATCAAGGATATGGAGAGCCGGCTCATTTTGCCAGCATCGCGACTTGATCAGTATGATGCATGCTGCCACTGGTTTAATTGCATATACTGTCAGCGGCTACCGAATAGAATTTGCGCTCGAAGTGCGAGGTTTGTCTGCCTCTGCTTCGCAGACCGACGACTTGTCAGTCGGCGTCACAAGCTGAAAGTCTACATCTTGACGATACGATCATTCTCTTCTTCTTTATGCTTTGTGTCGTGGTCTAGCAGTCTCCTGTCATGGAGTTGCCGGATTGCAGGAGGCGTATGAGGGCATGATGCTAGACATTTCTCGCACTCCAGTGAGCAGATGAAGTGCTCAATCTTTGACCAAACTGGCTATTGGTCGATTGTGCCACGCTCGAATGCCTTGTCTCTCAAGTTCTTCTGTCAAATTATTGGCTACATTAACTGTGATACGGAACGAAAGAAAATCAGCAGGTTTCGCTGTTTCGCGGTTGGTGAAGGTGTTTTCGTTGCTCAACGACAAAACGCTCATAGAACTGTTTGACGTCTGCGATATGAGACGCAGAAGTGTGCAATCAGACACTGAGCATGTCAAAGCTCATCGCCATCGTCTGCAGCAGGTTCGTTGAGATCGATATCCAAACCTTTTTGAGCGATCGAATCAACTCCTGCAAGCAGCGTTTCCCAATTTTGTTGCGAAACTTGGTCGGTCGCTATTGCAGTGCTTGAAATGGTTTCCACATATTCCTTCAGCTGGGGGAACTTTTCCACGTACACATCGAACAATTCACCTCCATCCCGTCGCAACTTGTCAATAACCTGAGTCAAGCTGATAGTCTCGCATACCAACTCCCGATGACTGCACTGGGGATTAAGCCCAAGGGCGTTGGCACGATCGTTGAGACAAAGACAAATTTCCTTGAGAACCCTATTCTTTCTCCCTGCTCTTATTCCCCAAGGTGGGAGCTTCCTCTCTGGTGGCTCAGGGCAAGGAAAAGGTCCTTTAAGCTCGACAGCTTCTCCCGGCATCGATCGCCAACCCAAAAGTGGCCAACTTCGCTCTCCTACATCTGCAATGTCCTTCTGTTCCGTGAATAGCTTCCTGGGATCTTGGCCTATATTGTCCAGATCATGGGAGATGGTCGCCGGAAAATATTGCATATCGCAGATTGACTTCGTTGAGGCTGCAGCGCTCTTTTTCTCAATCTCCATTTCCTGTTTCGTCGCATTCATTTGCTCTGGAACCATCAAGTTGAAAGTGCACTCACACAAGGATGTCATGGGGCAGTCTGGAGTCAGTGAGGTGTCACACCCCACTGACCTTGCTCTTCGCCGCACGATACTAAACTTGTAGCTTGCCCAACACTTAGGAGGCCGTTTTTTTCTTTTGAGCGCTGCCGCGCTCAATTCGCATACAAACCTGGCGATTCTGCGATCGCAGGGCGACAAGCAAGGTTCTTTGCTAGCCAAGGCCAATGTACTAGAGACAGGGATGAGTCGGACTCCACTTGTTTCTGGCTCATTTGCTGGCTCGTGTGCTGAGTTGAAAAGGATGTGATAACCAATTGACACATTGCGGCACTCTGGCTCATACCCTGGATGATTCCCTTCGTCGTTTGGGTCTTTTGAATGCGATGAGTGCTCAGCAGTACCTGATGATGGGATCACGGTCCCTCCTGCAGCTGGTGTATCAGTCGAAGTCCCAGGCCTTGGACGCTTGCGACTGGGAGTGGCTCGAGAGCTGGAGGCTTCGCCAGTGCGACCAGCTGCAGCAGTGACGTTGTGGAGCAACAAGACCATATTCAAACTGGTTAAAAACAGCCAAACATAAGACGTTGGGCTAGGCGCTCGCATCGTGAACAGTAATTGCGATCGACGGACGTCGTGAAGTTGTCTGTTGAACTGAGCCTGGACACAAAATTGTCGCTACAGGCTCGCAGCATACGTGGTCATTTCGAGCTCCTCATTATGATGTTGTATTCTCCTTGCCTGAGGGGGCACTTCGAATGCTACTGCGTGCTTTTAATTTGCTTTATGCAGTCACTTTGACATGGCCTTTTTCGTATTACATTTCCGCAGCAGCCGGTGACTCCATGACCATGAGCCCATGCTGATATGCAGTCTGTCAGTCACTGAATATCCGTACATGCGGCTATTGCATTCTTATATCGAAATAGTGTTGTACATTGCTCTCAACCGCTGCAGCTGAGCTGTCACATGCTGCAGTAATGGAGATGAGTTCGGGCCTGATAATCTCTGCAGGTCGACACGTCGACGTAAAATTTCATTCAAAGTCTTCAATCTCGACAGCTCCAGCTGTTAGTCTGCTGGATATGCTTCCACTATTCCAGCACTGTGCGATTCTCTTGCCTCTCCCGTAAGAGATTTCAACTCGTCTTCGTCAGCTGTCCTTGCTGATGGCCGTCAAAGTCGGGCTACCCCATCAGACGCCAGTTTCGCTGCAGCCAAAAGCACCTGAAAAGAAGGGACCTTTCCATCGGCGCCGGCCAATCGAGCTGACTTGTGATCGCGTCTAGTCGAGCTTTTGCCTTGTTTATACGCTCGCTGTTATCAAAAGAGCGCTCGATGTTCTCCAAGAGGCACCTTTTAAAACAGACAGAATGTATTTTGTCATCCTCTTGCAAAGGTACTGCCAGTGAATAGTCATTGTTGGTGACAAAACTGTAAAAAAAAATCCATGACTTGAGCTTCATGATCTTCTATAGAGCCTTTGATGGGAAGCTGGGGCTGCAAAAGCCTGTCTCGGTTGACATAAGCCATCGCGGAGACCTCCAGGAAGGTCAGGCAGAACCACTCATGCAGACGACGTAAATGCCGTGTTGGTGTCAAACTGTCCCCTTGTATGATCGATTGTTGCCTCATCCTCTGCAGACAGGCTCTTACTATTAGACTTTAGCACGGCACACTGTAGACTAGGCCGTGAGGGCTGAGAATACTCTGCCCATCTGATCTCGTCGCATTAGCAAGAAGCGACCTCATGATCATCGAGCTGCTATAGATTCTTTCATCAGGTCAGGATTATAATCTATCACTCTTGATACTGGTCTTCTGCTGCCTTGAGCTGACACACATGTAGCTCGTCACACTCGAGCCATTCTGTGTACGTGCACAACAAATCACCTCACGAACACAACGTGCTCATCTGCTTGCAATGGATGCACATACAAGCTTTGACTGTGGAAGCAATGCGTGCTTCAACCTCCTCAAACCAGATCGCAAGCTATCATCATTACGCCATATCTTTCTCACATATCAACATACCGGCCTGCCTGCAATCCTTGCGGGTACGCTTGGTGGCCGTTGTGGAATAGCTGAAGACGTTTCTGCAGGGAAGCTCAGAAAGATACCAGTCAGTGGCTTCTTGGGCCCTATGGCCCACTAAGTATACAACAGAATCTCAGGAGAAAGATTCGCCTGACTTACACTGCGCTGGCACCACCGTTTCGCGTTATTTAGATATTGGTTTAAGAGGAGCTGGAGCTGGCACTCGAAAGCCCATCATTCTCACGAGAAGAGGGCTCTTGTATCAACAGGCCGGATACACGCTCATGAGCAGCTCCTATCTGGTGCGACATATTCAGCGATGATCGCAATTCCGTCGATGCAGTCGCCAATCAGCACACTATTTCCACCCGTGGCTTCTTCTTTCGCGAAGCAGACATTGTTGGCTACATTATCTGTGATATGAAACGAAAGAAATTGAGCATGTATCACTTTTTCGCGGTTGGTGAAGGTGTCTTCGTTGCTCAACGATGGAACGCGCATGGAACTGTTTGGTGTCTGCAACATAAGATGCAGAACTGCATCCAGACCCCGAGCAAGTCACAATTCGTCGTCGTTTGCTTCTGCAGGGACGTTGAGGTCGATATCCAGACCTTTTGCAAGGTTCGAGGCAGCTGCAGGGAGCATTCTTTCCCAGTCTTGTCGCTGAACTTGATTGGCCGCTATTGCAGTGCCTGGAATGGGTTCCACACATTCCTTCAGCTGGGGAAAGTCTTTCACGTAAACATCCAACAGCTCACCTCTGCCCCCTCTCAAGTTGTCGATGGCCTGAGTCATGCTGATTGTCTCGCATACCAACTCCCGATGACTACACTGGGGGTCCCCCTCGAGACCATTGGCTTGATTGTTGGGACAAAGACAAATTTCCTTGACAATCTTATCCGCCCTGCTTGCTCTTCGTTTCCAGGGTGGGAGCTCCCTCTTCTCTGAATTGGGGCAAGGATAAGGGCCTGCAACCTGGACAGCTTTCCCCGGCACGGAACGCCATCCAAAAAGTGGCCAACTTCGCTCGCCTACATCTGCCATGCGCTTCAGTTCCGCGAATTGTATCCTGGGATCTTTAACAACCAGATCAATGGACATGATCGCGGGAAAATGTTGTAAATCGCAATATGACTTCGCTGAGTATGCAGCCCATTTGTTCTCGTTCGCCAAATCCCGTTTCGTCGCATGCATTTGCTCTGGAACCATCAAGTTGAAAGTGCACTCACACAAGGGTGGAATGGAGCAACCTAGAGTCAGTGAAGCGTCGCACCCCACTGACCTTGCTCTTCGCTGCACAACGCTGAATTTGCGGCTTGCCCAACACTGAGGAGGTCGTTTCTTTCTTTCTTTCGCTGCCTTGCTCAAATTGTTTATGAATTCGGTGATTTTGCGTTCACAAGGCGCAAAGCAAGGTTCTCTGCTAGCCAAGGCTAATATGCTAGGAGCATGGATGAGTCGGACACCACTTGTTTGTGGCTCATTTGCTGACTCATGTGCTGGGTTGAAAAGGATGTGATAACCAATTGACACATTGCGGCACTCTGGCTCATACCCTGGATGATTCCCTTCGTCGTTTGGGTCATTTGAATGCGATGAGTGCTTAGCTGTACCTGGTGATGGGATCACGGTCCCTCCCGCGGCCGGTGTATCAGTTGAAGTCCCAGGCCTTGGACGCTTGCGACTGGGAGTGGCTTGAGAGCTGGAAGCTTCGCCAGTGCGACCAGCTGCAGCAGTGACGTTGTGGAGCAACAAGACCATATTCAAACTGGTTAAAAACAGCCAAACATAAGACGTTGGGCTAGGCGCTCGCATCGTGAACAGTAATTGCGATCGACGGACGTCGTGAAGTTGTCTGTTGAACTGAGCCTGGACACAAAATTGTCGCTACAGGCTCGCAGCATACGTGGTCATTTCGAGCTCCTCATTATGATGTTGTATTCTCCTTGCCTGAGGGGGCACTTCGAATGCTACTGCATGCTTCATGCAGTCACTTTGAGGTAGTCTATTGCGCAAACGCAATCACATCTCCGCAGCAGCGGTGACTCCATGAGCCCATGATGATGAGCAGTCTGTCAGTCATTGAATGTTTGTACGCGTGTGCTATTTCATTCTCATATTGGCACGGTGCTGTGTATTGTTTCAACCCCTGCAGCTGAGTTGTCACATGCTGCAGCAATGGAGATGTGTTTGGGCCTGACAATTTCCGGTTGACACGACGACGTACAGTCGCATTAATAGTCCTCTTTCTTCATAGCTACAGGAGCTGCTAGGGGCGATGGCCGCTTTGCATGGTAGGGTCACACTGCTCCGACGCTTGTCGGCTCTCTTTTATTTTCTGCCGAAAGCTTAAGAGATTCGGATTTGTTTTCGTCGGCTACCCCTGGTGGCCGCCAAGTTGGACGACCGCGCCAAAATCCACTTCTGCCGCAGCGAAAGATGCTCAAGTACAGTGGAAGATGAGGAAGAACCGAGACATCCAGAAAGACTTGCGCATATCAATTCTCGCCTGGAGGTCCGAATGGCCTACGGCTCTGGCGAATGTCTTGTTGAATTGGAGTTGTAGATCAACGAGTCTTGCACTAGCTGCAGCCAGGCCTGTCATACCGGTGAGGCTCTGAGGTATCCTACAGGCCGACCCGAACGTGTTGAAGTGCTTGTAGAAAGTTCCTTGACTGAAAAACCTGACATGTATCTGTTCTCAACAGCACAAGACAGTACTGCAGACACAATACCGCGGCCGAGAGATGATTTCAGAGTCCCTTTGGATGATGATGAAGCCCTCGGGCTACATGTTTGTGCTTCCAGCGTCATTAGTAGGGGCACTGAACTAGAATGCTCGCCAGAAGATAGGCCAAGCAAAGATAGCCTCTGACATCCAATGAACACGAAAAAGGCGATCGATTGGTATCCCAGAAGCGTAGCGTTGCACACAATGCCGTAAGCAATTGAGGATGACAAAGTTGTACCTGCTGCATCGACAGCAATGTCCAGTGGAACAATCGGTCGACGAGTCTGCCTTATAACGCCTTCCAACAGCAAGACGAAAGTTCAGAAAAATTCAGTCTTGAGATACTTTGTCAAAAGCCAGTTGCAAGTCAAAGTGAGAGCAATGATCAAACAGAGCTCGAACAGAGCCTTTGTCCATGCATTGAATCTGGCGAAGGCCCTTCCTTGAACCAGTAGCAGTGAGACTTGGCTTCATTTCTGAGCACCGTGGCTTATCTAACGATAGCTTGAGGGCCTTTGGACTCCAAGGACGCGTAAGCCAGTATGGAGATCGGTTCAATATGCTCAAAGCGACGACAGACGGCCGTATGAAGATGCTTGACTTGTCCTGATTGAATGTAGAGACCAAGATGACTTTGATAGTAGCGCAGCACAGGCACAGATAGATACCTCGCAAGCGAGTATCCGATACAGCAGATGGACATGAGATGGTGATCTCATGCTGGGCCAAGAGCCGAATTTGGGTTTCCTCCCCGCGTGCAAAAAGGACTGCAAACAAGCACACAGCAGCACCCTCATCCACTCAAGAAAGTCATGGCAGCAGCGGCCTCCGGGATTGCTGCATCCGTCAAGGATACTCTGGTCGGAACAGATCAGCCGCCGTCCATCACAGCCGAGTCACGACGGACGTTTGATCGTTTTGCTCAGCAGGCGGATGCGAAGGGTGAGCGATGGATGACACCGGATGGTTTCATTGATGCCATGACCCTCTCCAACCCGGATGAGGATTTCCACAAGATCAAGCGGGAACAATATGGCATCCTCTTCCAAGCGGCAGATAGACAACGGCGCGGCAAACTCACAATGGGCGAATGGACAGTCTTTACGAACTTGCTGGCAAAGCCGGATGCAGAATATGAGATTGCCTTTCGGTTGTTTGATGTCGATGGGACGGGCAAGGTGGAGTACGATACATTCACA
Organism: Protomyces pachydermus; assembly: GCA_003717275.1. NCBI lineage: Eukaryota > Fungi > Ascomycota > Taphrinomycetes > Taphrinales > Protomycetaceae > Protomyces > Protomyces pachydermus. Next base: position 367,102 of record QXDU01000206.1, on the reverse strand, counting down.
CGTATCCTCAAGGAGAATCAAGGACCCGATTCGATCCCCTTCAACTGGGAATCTAAATGGAGCAACTTGTATGTTGGTCAACCTGGCAACCGGCACACCATGACGTATACGCAATTTGCACAGATGCTGCGTGGCTTGCAAGGCGAACGCGTTCGTCAGGCCTTTCAATACTTTGATCGCGACAACAATGGATACATCGAGCCAGATGAATTTGCCACGATTATACAACGCACGGCGGCTCACAAACTCTCCGATCACTTGCTCGAGAACCTGCAAACACTCTGTAACCTGGGTGAGTCGTCCAAGATCTCCTACTCAACGGTGCGCGCCTTTTCAAACTTGATTCGCGAAGCAGACATGGTGGATAATATCGTTCGCGTGGCTGTGGGCAAATCACCCGACGGCAACATCACAAAGACAGACTTCCTCATTCAAGCATCTCGCATGACGCGTTACGCTCTTTTCACACCCATGGAAGTTGAGATTCTCTTTCATTTCGCAGGGTTGGACAATCCAAGCGGTCGGCTTGGCCTAGAAGACTTTAATCGCGTCTTTGATCCTTCTTGGCAAGACCGCTACAGCGACTTTGGCTCAAAACCACTCGGTGAGAGATTGGCAGATGCTACTGCTGCACCGTCTGCCTTTCTTGGTGATTTGGTGGATGGCATTTATCATTTCGCATTGGGTGCTGTTGCTGGTGGATTCGGTGCTTCTGTCGTGTATCCCATTGATCTCGTCAAGACACGCATGCAGAATCAACGTTCTGCCGTGGTGGGTCAACTGTTGTATAAAAACTCCCTCGATTGCTTCAAAAAGGTCATTCGTAATGAGGGCTTCAAGGGACTGTACAGCGGTCTTGGACCACAGTTGATTGGCGTTGCCCCGGAAAAGGCTATCAAGTTGACGGTGAATGATCTCATTCGTGGACGTGCGCGGAAAGACGACGGGTCCATCACATTGCCATGGGAGATTCTGGCCGGTGGTATGGCCGGTGGTTGTCAAGTCATCTTCACCAATCCACTTGAGATTGTCAAGATTCGTCTGCAAGTACAAGGTGAGCTCGCCAAAAATGTGGCCGGTGTACCGCGTCGTTCTGCATTGTGGATCGTCAAGTCTCTTGGCTTGCTTGGGTTATACAAGGGTGCATCCGCCTGTTTGATGCGTGATATTCCCTTCAGTGCCATCTACTTCCCTACCTATGCGCACCTCAAAAAGGATTACTTTGGTGAATCACCCACGAAATCACTCGGTATCTTGCAATTGCTCACGGCTGGTGCCATTGCCGGCATGCCTGCCGCGTATCTGACCACACCTGCCGACGTCATCAAGACGCGTCTGCAAGTGGAGGCACGCAAGGGTGACACCAATTACCGCGGTATCACGCACGCCTTTTCAACAATCCTTCGGGAAGAAGGCCCCAAGGCACTATTCAAGGGAGGTCCAGCGCGTATTCTCCGGTCCTCTCCACAATTTGGTGCGACGCTTGCTGCATATGAGTTTTTGCAACGTTCCTTCCCATTGCATCCGACAGAAGCACTAGCCATGAGCGATGGTACGGGTGCCGTGACGGGTGGTGCTGCACAGAGTCAAGCACCGTTGCCGTACCTGCGCTCACGCAATGCACTCAAGATTATTCTTGATTTGGATGTCAACTGGGGTAATTACAAGAAGCTCAAGGCGCCGCCGGTCTTTGGTCAATAGACGTTGGTAGACACATTGCATTTTGAGAAGACAATACAGCACTACAACGATCTAGATAGCATCCGTCAACATCTTGTTGATTTTTGTAATCTTGTTTTGCACAGACAAGTCAATGGTACGGTCTCCAATCTCCACCACCAAGCCGCCGAGGATCTCTGGCTTGACCTTGTTCTGCACCTTGAGCTTCTTGCCCTGTCCCGCAAACTTGGACTTGCCAATGGAGGTTTCGAGCTGCTTGATGACTTTGCTGTCGAGTTGAGCAGCCGACGTGATGGTCACTTCCACTTCACCCTTTCCAGCAGAAATCAACTGATTGTAGGCTTCTGCAATCTGAGGCAACATACCAAGCCGGTTGTTGTCTGCCATGACACTCAGCAAGTTACCTACTGCCTTATCACCACCTGCCGCTTTCGTCAAGACCTCAACAATGATCTTCTTGTCCTGCTGCGAGAGTGTAGGATTGCCAATCAACGTTGCCACCTTCTTGTCTGACTGCAATGTCGTCGTGAGCTTCTGGAGAGCAGCCGTCACGGAGTCGAGAGAGCCCTGCTTTGCAGAAGCAGTGTAGAGGGCCGTTGCATAGGTGCCATCGACGCCAAAGAGTTGGATGGGAGGTTGTACATTTGCCTGTGCGGCGTAGGTACGTGTTGCTTGCCTGAGGATAGGGCTTGCGGTTGCTGCTGTGCGTCGGAGGCTGTACATGCTGCTGCTTCTTTGTCGAGTCCTTGCTGGCTGGTCCTGTTGCTGTTGCTGCTGCTGCTGCTTCTTCTTTCCTTTCCTCGTCGTCCCGGGAGCACGTGACATGGAGCAGGACAGTTGCTATCCTACTTACTACTTTTGTATACTACAGTCTGCTCATAGTCCCTGAACAACAACGCCGATGGATACAGACGACATCAGGCAGCTCAGGGCACGCAGGTACAAGTCGGCAGCGGTACACAATGACGCCCAAGAAAGTGTAGCAGAGACGAGTGCACGGCCAAACCAGACCTTCAACTTCAAGTCCGGGGTCGTGAAGGACGAGGCCGATGAGGTGCTGAGCAAGTATACCACTCTGCAAGACACGGATGACGAGGAAGGCGATGCAGGGAAGTTGCCGCAGTGGGAAAACCTAGAGGAAGAAGCACCGTCAACAGCGTATCCCGCCTTCAATCCTCAAAGGGAAGACTTGCGTCCTTCGTCTCGGCGAGCGAAAGAGCCTGCCACTGCTGCTCCAGCTGCGGAAGCACCAGCAGAAGAGGAAGAACGCCTCTGTCGCATCTGTTTCAGCCCACAAACGCCCGATGAACGACTCATCTCACCGTGCAAATGCAAAGGTTCAGCGAAATGGATTCACGAGACGTGCCTCAATCAGTGGCGCGTGGCATCACAAAATAGGCGCTCCTTCTACCAGTGCGACCAGTGCCTGTACAAATACTCCTTTTATCGCACAGATGTCGCCAACTGGCTCTCGGCACCTTCAACGGTCTTCTTATTTACAGCGCTTGCTTTTCTCTTCGCCATGTTCATTGGTGGCTTCGTGGTCAAATTCGGTTTATGGCTCTATCCACCGGGCTCCATGCTTTACCACTCAACGTCCTGGCTATCCGGCTGGTTCTACACGCCCTTTGATGCTGGCACGGATCTACTCAACGCAGCTTCTGCACTCGTGCCGATTGTGCCACGCAAGTTTTCCGACATTTTTGTTGTTGATATCTGGCACTTTGTACAAGGTCTCGTGTCACTCGGTGTGATTGGCGTCTTGGGCTTCATGGGATCCGGTGGCCTCTTCACCATGCGCCTCTTCAATCCTCGCAGACGTCGTGGTGAAAATGGACGTGCGAGTATCGGCCTTGGTGAACTTGCACTCATTCTCGTACTCTTTGCAGGGTGTGCCAAGATTGCAATCAGCTTATGGCGCAATGTTGGGGATATCGTTACACGGCGGCTGCAGGGCGCGAGTCAGCGAATACGAGAAGTACATGATTAACGACTATGACTATATGATTACAACGACTTGCGCGCAGCCTTGACGGCATCATCCACCACTTTCATCATAGCAAGCGTCTTTTCCTCCTCAAATCCCTGACCCACGACTTGCACGGGGACATTGAAGCCATGCATCTCTTTTGCATTGTAGACTGCCTCGTTGCCCAGGAAGCCCTTGTACATGAGTTCGTGGAACACGCCGCGCCATGAGCCTGTGTATTTGGCTGCATGTTGCGTATTTGTGTGATCGTCAATCTTTGCATCCACCGTCGTGACGGGCACCACACCAGCGCTGTAATCCAAGAGATTGAACAAAAAGCATGAGACGGCCACAGGCAAGATATCCTTAGACAGGGTATGTTTGAATGCAGGGACCGGGAAAACGGGGCAAATCAAGCCATCAAATGTCCGCTGTCTTTCCGCTTTACTGCGTGTTGCATTGTCGCCATCAGGACTATACCAGACTTCATCGAGCCAACGCTGCTTGTAATGCGCACGCTCCCTGGTAAGCTTGTAGACTTGCTCTGTGTTGTGTGCACCCAGCGCCTCAAACAAGGCAGGATATTGTGCGTCCTTGTACCAGTACTTGACGACCATTGCAAGCACCTTTCGTACAATCAACGGTAATCCAGGAACCGTCAAGGACAGCGCAACATTCGCCTCGCGTGGATCAGAACCGAGAATCGTCTTCATGCCTCTTTCACCATCCACTGAAGTCAACTCAACAAAGAGCCGTGTCGCTTCCGCCATACCAGGCGGCACAATCTCTGTACACGTATGTCCCTGAGCGCGTAATGCAGCCACAGTCTCTTCGACAGCGCGAACATTCGCGGGCGATGCCATACTGTACGTGTCGGAGGTGTAGTAACCAAACTTGTATGATTTCTGAGCATCGAGTGTGCGCCAGGGCATTTGATTGACAGATTGATCGAGTCGCCAGGGTTCTTGCTCCAAGATGAATTTGTACATGAATGTCAAATCACCCAATGTTTTGGCCATCGGTCCACACACGGCAGCGATTGTGGGCGCTTCATGCTCTTCAAACATATCAAACACGCCCAATTTCGGCATACGGTGTTCGGTGGGTCGCAAACTGTAGCCACCGCAAAAGGCCATGGGGAAACGTAACGAGCCGCCGATATCCGTGCCAAAGCCAATAGCTGAACTATTTGACATGATGCTGGAAGCTTCACCACCGGAAGACCCACCAGGCGTATAGAGTGGATTACTAGGATTGCCGGTAATGCCCCAGAGTGGGTTCGTACATTCAGGCGTCATCATCGTCTGTGGGACGTTGGTCTTGAACAGGACAATACCGCCAGCTGCTTTAAAGAGTTGAACAGTAACGGCATCTTCGGTTGCTGGTTTATTGGCAAACATGGAGATGCCCGTTGTAGAATCAAAGCCAACCATGTTGAACTGATCTTTGAATGAACAAGGCAGGCCGTGAAGAGGCCCAACGACCTTGCCAGTCTTTTTGAAAAGCGCATCCAATTCAGCAGCACGATCCAATGCCTCAGACAACAAACACTCTGTCATGAAATTGAGTCTTGCATCTTCCTGGAGTGCCTGACGTGTAAACGCCCGCGTGACCTGCACGCACGTCCATTTGCCAGACTTAATCTTGTCGATGATATCTGTTGCTGCACTTGCAACAATCGTTGCCTCGATGCCCACATCCTTGTCCCGTGTTGGAGGAAGTGCAGCTTTGACTTTTGCAATGGCATCTGCTTTTTGCTTCCGCTTCTGTAGTTTAATCTCCTCGAAGCCCATGTTCTTCTAATCTGATTTTCAGTGTCTGTCGAGATGTAGCCTCTGGTAGGTGGCCATGCATTTGCGGGGTTGCCTGGACGAGAATTAGCCGAGCCAATTGTCCGAGGCCTTATTCAGACGTATGACCGACATTGACCGTGTATCACCGGCAATTCATCGCCGCCTGTGCCGCGTGTCTCAATGTAATCCCAGCCTCACAAGCAAAGAGACACATATTGTGTCGGGACTTATAGGTAGACGTTTATCTTATCTAGATGCCATCAGGCATGATCTTATAATGTCGCAGTTCAGCATTGTCTGTTTGGTAAAGCTTTGACACCCATCTCAACGATGGCCCCGAAGAGCAGCACCCTTATCCTACCATAGCAACCCAATTGCTCGTGCCGCCCCAGCAAGAGCAACACTTCCCAGCACCTTTGTGAACATGTCAGACAGATTGACGCCAGATTTGATTTGTTCAACCATGATATGTCCGCTCTTGACACGATCACGCACATACTTCATACTGATGTCGACATGCTTCTGGCTCTGTGATTGTACTGGGTCTTCCGTCAGCTCCGTGAACGTCGCGTGATTGTCAGTTCATGTCGAGACTGTGTCCAGAATTGTTGGTATGCACTGTTTCAGGACCTTGTGAAGCCACTCCGCCTTAGTCACCATTTGTCCGTACGCAACATACTCTGCGTGTTTGGTAGAACTCGTGACAGCTGCTTCGTCGGCAGACATGCCAGGCTATGGGCCACCAGTAGGCCAAGAGCCACCAACAGCGGCCCTAGAGCCATATATACAACAGAAGCTCTTGCAAATGGAGCAACACAACAAGCTTCTAAGTGAGCAGGTCGCTACTCTGCTGAAGCACATCGGAGGACCTTCCACGCAACAGTCGTTGGTACAAAAACAACTTTGGTCTATATTGCCAGACCCAAGCATCACGTTTCTGACGCCATCAAGGGACATAATGAAGTCGTCTCTCGAGACGATCGCAAAATTGACCCTGGAGAGTGACGGGTCCAATTGGTATGAGTTTGTCACTCGCGTGCTTCAGACCATGCGGAGCTCCGGGACCAACAGCGCAATCGCATTCCCGACCAGCTCAAGGGTGGAGCTCTTCAGCAGGCTCAATCACAATCCAGACTTGATTGAGTTGCACAACCGCTGGCACGCAGCCATAGTTACGTCAGCATGGCATTGCGATTTCACAATGTACTTCACGCAGGCTTTGTACGTGTTGAAGCTGCTTGTTCGTTCCCTGACAAGCAAGATGATGGTCGAGGTCATATCATTTCTTGGTAGTCCCTGCAGTACCCAACTGATGAGCTGACTCAGCTCGTTTGTTTTTGGGTCGTAGCCAGTTGCCAGCGCATCCTTGCTCAACTCGTCTATTTTCTTGGCAATATAGACCGAAGTTGTTTTTGGACCAACGACTGTTGCGTGGATGGTTCTCCGATGTGCTTCAGCAGAGTAGCGACCTGCTCACTTAGAAGCTTGTTGTGTTGCTCCATTTGCAAGAGCTTCTGTTGTATATATGGCTCTAGGGCCGCTGTTGGTGGCTCTTGGCCTACTGGTGGCCCATAGCCTGGCATGTCTGCCGACGAAGCAGCTGTCACGAGTTCTACCAACCACGCAGAGTATGTTGCGTACGGAAAAATGGTGACTAAGGCGGAGTGGCTTCACAAGGTCCTGAAACAGTGCATACCAACAATAGCTTGTTGTGTTGCTCCATTTGCAAGAGCTTCTGTTACATATATGGCTCTAGGGCCGCTGTTGGTAGCTCTTGGCCTACTGGTGGCTCTTGGCCTACTGGTGGCTCTTGGCCAAATGGTGGCTCATGGCCTGGCAGGTCTGCCGATGTACCAGCTGGGCTTGACATAAAGCAGCGGGACTGTTAATCTTTCAGGACTTATAGGTAGAAGGTTATCTTATCTAGATGCCATCAGGCATGATCTTATAATGTCTGCAGATCAGCATTGTCTGTTTGGCAAAACAGGACTGGCTTTGACACCCATCTCAACATATTGCACAAAGTACAGTACAAGTGTGCCACAGCACGTGCGAAAACCTGTCTCTGCCAGAGGTAAGTCGCAATTCAGCTCAGCTCAATTGTCTAGATCTAGCAAGCTGTCAAGTGAGTATGATGTGACGCGTAATAATGAGACCGGGATGAGATATTGCTTTTGCCGGTCTATAGCAATTCCTATAGGAAGGAGCCGGTAGTGGCCTCAGTGTGACCATATGCCCATTGCCCAGTACTGGCGTATCGAGCCCCGTTTCTAGCCTTTTGGTCTGTTACCATGGTACCAGTGCTGCAGCCCGAGCCAAGGACAATTGCAGGATCTGATGTGTGTGGTTTAAGACCCCTGGGCCAGGCCCCGGATCCAGACTTTCGGGTTCGAATTTTGGCCCGCAGCCTCGACCACGGTCCAAACACGCACAGGCTCAGTTCTATAGTGCTACTATCGTGGTATTCGGCAAGCTGCTACATGCAGAGAATGCCTAGCTGGGAGAAGCTAGATGCCGCGTCGCTGAATCTCGATCTTTTCGGCGACTGAAGCACATCCCGGCGGCAGTCTACATTACACTGATTCGTGCGCCGTCTGGACCACCTTGGCTCTGGCCATAAGCCGCCTGTTGAACAATGTGGCCCTTAGGTGGGCCAGACAGGCCTCCCATCGAATGGCTTGCCAACCTTAAGATTGCCTTGTGGTCAATGCACTCTGCAGTCTGATTTCATGAACACTAGAAGCTAGCAGTCGTGTCCAAAGCTGTACCCTTTCTTCTCTTCTTCGCGACAGAGCATTCATGCGTTCCTTCTCAGCGGGCCTGTCAGAGCGACTCTCTGCAGTCTTTGCCTTTGACGACGCCGATGTTCACGTCGTTTCCAACAACAAGGTTCTCTACAAAGTTCACAGCGCACTGCTTTCTGCGCAATCACCCATCCTGCGCGACCTCATCAAAGCAAGTCCGAGATGCTACTGCAGTCCTGTTATCAGTCAACGCCGGCTACCTGTGGTCATACCGCAGTGCAACAATGGTCGTATCCGATCACCGCATAAGCACAGCTCCAGTATAAGTAGCACGCGCGGTGCTATTGTACGCAAGGTGATGCTCAAGGATTCTGAGGATAGGCTCAACTTGATGTTTGCCCTCCTCTATCCGCAATTCACCAGCGCTATTCACGCAGAGAATGTGCGAGATGCTCTGCGCTTAGCGATCCAGTATAAGATTGCAAGTATCGCCGACGAGTGTTTCGAATATCTCATGACCCGTGCGTCCATCTTTGAGCCGCTCCTCGCAGTCAGTACCTGCCAAGAATTCATTCAAGACATGCCTTCACTCCGACAAGCACTTCATACCGCATGTCAGACAATCTTGGATGATGTGCCTTGGTATAGTACGTTTGAGCAGTGGTCCACCATACCCTATGCGCTCCAAGCATGGCTCGAGATCCGCTGGCGAAACTACGCTCAAATTATCGAGCGTACAAGTGCTCCCAATATTCTACTGTTGCTCAAGTACGAGCACATGCCTGCGTGTGCCAATGCGCACGGCTATGCCAAATGCGAATACCATGCACATGCCATCCTTGCCGCACGCTGGCATACATTATGCAACTCGGCTAGTGCGCGTCAACGAGGCACGTTGCCACTTGCGCTCGCAACGGGCTCACCACTCGCAACGCCTCTGGTAGGTCTGCCTAAACCATCTGAAGTGGCTGCCTTTTATCGTGACCCATCGAAGGAACTACTCTACCTGACGTCCGACAAGACTGGTGCGCGGAACCCTTGTCATGCTAGTATTCTACGTGCAATGCATGCTATTATGGAGCGTGTCTATGGCGAAAAGGATGGCAGTTCGCAGTACCAATGGCTCAGTCGGACACTCTTGCCGCAAGATAAGGAACAGATTGAAGCATGTGTAGAGCCAGAAGAATACCTGGGATCAAAACGGCGGAATAGCATGACTCTTCAAGCATCCTTGGCTCAGCGGTCGGACGATGAGCGCACATCAGCGTCCCCACAACCTCACCTTCCTGTCAGCTCAGACTCGCTGACGCCAATTGAGGACCAAGTCTTGGAGACAGGGATCAACGAGGGGAAACAATGATGGGAAAACGGGTTGAGCGGCTACACGAGCGCGTATATAGAATGTATAAAAATCAATAGCAAGAGCGCCGGCGCTCTGCAGCAATCTAAACATCAAAAATTGACTCCAAACTCTTGATCTGAATTGAGTCGCTCTGCCTTGTCCAGAACAATGGTTTGACCATTATTCGCGACCAGCTTGACGGCAAAGTGTGAGCCTTCCAAATTACCAGCCGGATTGACATAAGAGGCCATACCCTTGTCGAGTTTGAGGTCGATCCATTGACTGTCTGGCACATCAAGGCGCTTGACGGCCATAGCGACGACAGGAATATTGTGTTTGCGTACAGAAAGAGCAGCCCAGTCATTGTTGCTGCCTTCCTTCCAATGCAGCTTGAGGCCTTCAGTAAAGCCACACGGTATAGCCTTCCATTGAATGTCTCTCAGGATGCCCAAAGACAGTGTAGAGCCTTTGCCTTTCGCAAGTTCAAGCCAACTGTCCAAAAACAAATCCATGTGAACGTCCCCGTTCTGCAAGTGACATTCAGGGCACTCATCTACACCCATGGCTTTGATTGTCTTGTCTCCATACGTGACCTCGAAGCACTGTCCACAAGCACAAGCACCACCAAAAACATCGACACTCACAGCAACACCGCCCCAGCCAGCGGGAGGTTTGTAATTCATACCGCAAGCTCCGTTCGTATTGCCACCATACTCTGTTGCGTGCGCAGTCATTCTTTTGCCGATAGGAATAAGGTCCTGGCGGATTGTTTGTCCATTGTTTGGAGTCGTAGGGCCAGGCTGAGGTTGTGGTTCAGGCTGCGGCGGCGGCGATGAAGTTTTGGGTAATGGCTGCTGCGGTTGTGCTACAGGTGCTGGCTGCTGCGGTTGTGCTTCAGGTGCTGGCTGCTGCGGTTGTACAACGGGTGCTGGCTGTTGCGGAGGATTTGGCAACTGTGGCTCTGGTTGCGTTGTAACTGGCGGTACCTCTAGGCCAGGAGCAGGCGACGGTGGAACCTCACCGGTTGGGGGCAACACTGGGGGATTGACCACCGGTACGACAGTAAGGATTGTTGGACCGGCGGGGTTGGTCGATGGCGGCGCTGGCGGAAGTGAAGGTGAAGGTGCTATTGATGGGGAGGCCGGAGTCTCAACAAGGGTTGGTGGCGCTGATGGCGTGATGATATGTGCCTGGATGACAAGTAGGCCGTCCTTGAGTTGCACGGGTATCAAAACGGCATCAAGGCTACTGCTGAGAGCAAGCGTTGCCAAGAATATGCGCGTTGTAGAGCTGAAGCCGTACATGGCGTCAGCTTTGTAGAATAGCGTTTTAAAGAGCGTGTGTGATGTGGGTGTATATGGACGACAAAGCAACAGAATCTGGCTGCAAGCTCTGATAAATGTTTCCAGCCTAAAGTCTCCAGAGGACAAGCTGCGAACAAACACTGTTTGTCAAGCATGATCATTGACCAGCATGCTGTTTGCATCGGGCGATGCACGCTAATTAGTCTGCACAAACAAGAAAGCAGATTGTCATTTGACCCTGATCGGCCCCTGAAACTGACTTGACATAGATTCGGGTCCCTTTGAAGGTTGTAGTTAGTATAAGCATTGTAGCTAGGATATTCAAGGGCGACTCGCGCTACCAAGGTACTCTAGGATCTTGAAGGGGTACGCTTTCAATTAGCGTATGACCATGCGTGAAAGCTGTGTGAAGGACATGGACTAATCAGGAGAAGAGGCCACAGGACGCTGTTGCGATGCTTGTCAGATTCGTATGTTTCGCCAGCGTCCTTTGAGAACTTGGTCCGAATGAGGTAAAGCACGAAGAGTAATCGTCATGTCGTCAAGCAACAGCATCGTGGCCAAGCTTCCTGTTCAATTCATGTCTAGATCAAATCGCAATGTTGCTGAATGGGAGGATGGGGACAGCTCAGCACAAAAGGGTTTGTTCTCAGATAGGCCGTCTCACGGGCCCTCGATTTCATTAAATCAGATTTTTGTATGCCATCATTGCTGTCCCTTCTCAACGCACCCATGATCGACTAGTCGACAGCTAGAACGACGAGTGAATACTGCTTGGGGCATTGGCGATGATGACCAAGTCTGCAGACATCAACGATCGACAGTCTAGATTTCGAACCGAGGAGTGACAGTTGAGAAAGGCTGTCAGAATAGGAACATTCCGCATCAGGCGCTAAGCCTTCAGAGTAGCGGTTCTAAAGGATCATCAACCAGCGAGCAATTTGTTGAGTCTGAGCACACCTCGCGAATTGACAAGATAGCAGAGCAATCACTGCGTCTGTTCATAAGCCGTCAGTAAGATCTCTCCTGCCTCGCCTATCAAAGTATGCACGGCTGCTCCACTGTCAAGTAGGATATTTTGTAGGTTCGGTGTGTTACGACGACCTGAGAGCGGCATGCAAATCTGTGTGCGCGCAATAGAAATCTCACGGTCAAAAGTTGCGGTAAGAATCAGTCTATCAGAGTACGAGGACGAAAAGAGGTTCTAATGCCTTTGAGAGCATGCCGCACGGTAGTCGATATCCTACACCACTTCAATGTCACTTGCTCTACATTCACTGGTAGATTTGCAGCTTTGATCCGCTTGACCGTGTCCCTGAAAGTGTTGACGACCATTGCCCTGTCCGGTAAGGTTTGAATTGAGACTGGCAAAGTGACGTTCTCGCATCAACCCTTTCAGGACACGGTCAAGCGGGTCAAAGATCTACCAGTGATTGTAGAGCAAGTGCCATTGAAGCGATGTAGGATGTTGATTACCATGCGGCATGAGGAGTTGCCCGTCGGCCCGACTTGTTAATCCCTCGTCTTGCAAATCTTTGGCTGTCTGTCTCATTTGCCCAAATCAAAGGATCGAAGCAATCGATTCGGCTGCTCAGTTGCCTTCTGATATTTACGCTGTAGCGGTAGTCTTGCGAGATGATCTAGTCATTACATACTTCTGATTCGTCTACATTGAAGCTCTTGTTTTCACCCTCGCAGGATACATACAGCTATTGCTGAATAGAGATCGTACGCATGTAGGCTCTTCCCGAGCGGACGCTACGGATTTGCCCCGGATTTCGGCCTCGTGCGAGGAGTCGAGGACCTTGTCCACAACTCAAAAGGGGCTGCAGTGCACGACACGCTCGCTCGAGCTGCTCTAGCATGCAACGCACATCGCGATTAAAGACCATAATGTCCTCTCTTCCAGCAAGATCGCTTGCTTCTCATGCTTCGGCCCCTGAGCCATCCTACAAAAAAGGCTCAGCCGTCTCAATCAGCTACAACGATATTCATGGTGCCTCACCAGAGAAGCTCTCTACATTGTTCCCCAAATTACGTGAAGCGTTTGGCCCAGAGCCTCACTGCCTTGGCATCGTCATTGTCAAAGATTTGCCCGAACACTTCCCACAGATGCGGCATCGTGCATTAGCCTATTCTGCTATTCTTGGCAAGCAATCGCCAGACAAGCTGAAAGCACTCGAGTCTGCCGAGAGCAAGTACCTCGTTGGCTGGTCTCGAGGAAAGGAGAACTTCAAGGGCAAGCTTGATCAGCTGAAGGGTTCATTCTATGTCAATCCTACGCACGAGTACACAAGTAGCAGTACTCAACCAGACTTTCCAGAATACGAGACTCCCAATCTTTGGCCGAAACTCGATGGCTTTCAGGATGCAATTACATCTCTAAGCAGATTTGTGGTCAGTGTTGGCGGCGACGTGGCACACGCCTGCGACGCCTATGCACACAGTGCTCTGCCAGAAAGTGCTGGCTATAAAGCGAGCTATTTAGGCGACATGGTGACGAGATCCCGTACGTGCAAGGCGAGACTCCTGCACTACTTTGCCATCTCTGAAGCCCATGCCAAGGAATTGAAGGAAGACCCACAACCGTGGTGTGGCGAGCACCTTGATCATGGTTGTTTGACAGGTCTGACTTCGGCTATGTTTATCGATGAAGCAACACAGCCCGCAACAGCGACGAGTCCAGATGAGATGCAGGAACTTTCCAGCAGCCCTGACCCAGAGGCTGGACTTTACATTCGGAACCGTGCAGGCGAGGTCATCAAGGTCAATATCCCACGCGATGCACTCGCCTTTCAGACTGGTCAAGCACTGGAACTCACTACAAATCGTTCACTCAAGGCGGTACCGCACTTTGTTGTTGGATCAAGCGTGCCTGGCATCTCACGCCAGACACTTGCAGTTTTTATGCAGCCCAACTTGGATGACACACTTGGCAATCGCAAACTCAAGTTTAGTGATTTTGCACGAGGCATTGTGGATGAGAACTACGGAGTTCAAAGCGCTTGAGCTGAAAACCATCAGTTTCCATAGCCCAATCTAGCAGATAGCTAGCCAACCTTAGCGAATGGAAGCATTGACCAGCGACTCGACCTTGCATTGCTCGCCAGCTTTGTTTACGAGGAAGCCAGACTTTGAGCTCTGAGGATCCTTGTATAGGACGCGAAGCGCATCGTCTGTTGTGAAGCCAACTTGCACTGCCTCAAAGATCTTCTTCTTTGGGTTCAATTGCGCCTCTGGCTGACCCTCAAAGCCTGCAAACTGCAGTACATCACCTGGCTTTGATCCTGCAGGTGGCTGAATGAGCTCCACGCGATCCTTCTCCTGTCCGTCCACAGCTGCAGGAGATGCAGCAAGTACCATGGCCGAAGATTTGACGCCACGCATTGCAGCTGGTTTGAGATTACAGACACACACAACGAGTCGCTTCTGCATCTGGTCAAGGGGAATATACTTGACGAGACCAGACACGACTGTTCTTGGCTCACTTTCACCAAGATTAACAGTGGAGACATACAATGACTCGGCGTCTGGGTGCAGCTCGGCTTGCTCAATGAGACCAACTTTGAACGACACTAGCGAAGGTGAAAGGACAATCTCTGCCTTCGCTGCGGCTGGTTTTGCGGCTTTTTTGTCCTTTTTCGCTTGCTTTGCATCTGCGACTGTGGTTGCTGGATCAGCAGCTGATGCCTCTTTTGGCACAGCTTCCTTTGATGCACCTTTCTTGATGGCAACCGTGACGGTTTTGTCAAAGGTAGGATCGATCTCTACCTGCTCAAATCCGCTGAAGGATGACACCACATCGAGGTGCTGCATGTGATCAAAATAGCGTGTGACATGGCAGTATGTGCTTCGCTTTTGCGCGTTCATCTCCTTGACGACCACTTGAAGACGGATGACAGCGGCAAGATCCGCCACAGTCCAATCTTGAGACACCAAGTACACCTTATTGGCCAAAAATGTGTTCAGCTCCAGTAGTCGCTCCTCATCCGCGAGCCTTGCTGCAGCAGTGAAGGACAGCCATTGCTGCACTTCCGCTTGATCAAGCGGCGTGGTTCCTATTCTCGCTTTATCCTGACCCCCCCGGGCGAGCGTTGTTGCAATTGTATTTGGACCTTGCACCGCAGCCCCATCCTCGAGCTTCAGGGAGCTCATTTGGCCTTGGATGGACTCTACCGGCTCAACACCCAATGCAGCAGCCACCAGCGCGGTGACTGCATCGTCTGATGCCAATGACAGGCTCATCTATGTCTTGTTCTTGGCCTTGTCTGTGTCGCGTGTGAATCTTTCTTGAAAAATCCCCCGCAGCCAACTCTCAAATGCAATCATGCAGTCGAGATCTGGGCGGAGCTCCTCTTGATCTCACTGAAGGAATTCCATGGCGTCATGCTCGAGCTCCAACGCATTAAACGACATCTACAGGCTGATGTTCAAAAAAGCCTTCTCCCAACAAGCACGTAGCTTCTCAAGCTCGGCACGGTCTGCAAAGTCCAGTACCAACCAGTTTGTGCTCGGTGCATCGCTCATTGCAGGTGCATCCGGACTTGCGTACTACGCCGGTGCCTACAACTCTCTTTCTGCAGAATGGTTCTCAAAGAAAGCGGCAGTCTCGCCCAAGGCACTTACAGACCCCAATGAGTGGGTCTCACTTCCGCTGATTGAATCGAAGCAGGTCAACCACAACACCAAGACCCTTAAATTCGCCTTGCCAACGGAAGACCATGTCATCGGTCTCAATGTCGCATCTGCCTTGTTGACAAAATATCAAGGACCCAATGATGAGAAGCCAACCATTCGACCATACACGCCCATCTCCGACGAGGATGCCAAGGGCTATGTTGAGCTCATGGTCAAAAAGTATCCTAACGGACCCATGTCAACGCACCTCTGCGAGCTTGAAGCTGACCAGCGCATTTTGTTCAAGGGTCCTATTGAAAAGTACAAGTACGAAGCCAACAAGCACTCCACAGTCGGTCTTCTCGCTGCCGGTACTGGTATCACACCCATGTACCAGCTTATTCGCGCCATTATGAAGAACCCAGAGGACAAGACAAAGATTGTGCTGGTTTCCTGCAACATCACAGTCGAGGATATCCTGCTCAAGCACGAGTTTGAGAAACTCGAGCAACTCCACCCAGACAGATTTAAGGCTTTCTACCTGCTTGAAAAGGCACCCAACGACTGGCCGGGACAGCCGGGTCGTATTAGCAAGGAGCTCCTGAAAACTGTGCTTCCTGGACCTGGCGTCAAGGATTTCAAGGCCTTTGTGTGTGGGCCACCTGGATTCTACGCAGCTGTCTGTGCCAATAAAAAGTCACCCAAAGATCAAGGCGATCTTGGCGGTCTATTGGCTGAGCTTGGCTACAGCAAGGACCAGGTCTTCAAGTTCTAGATTGAGGAACAGGTGCATGTATCTCAAGGGGACCGTCATCAAGAAATGTCTTAATTAGTACCGAATGATGATGCCTGTGTAAGGCTCTGGGATACTTCTACTTCACTACCACCTATCAAGCTGCTGATCATATGTAGTAGGCGTGAGTCGTAGTTATGGAAGAGTAAAAGTAAACTCAAGCTAAGGAATGCGTCAGACTTCATGCTACTAGCTTAACTTCGACTCAACCCTTGCGGTCGCGTTGGTTCTAAATAAGCTATTCTTAAGGACCATGTGAAGGTCTGCATCTGACTTATACTTCCCTCTTGTTGCAACAGTGGACGTTCAATTTCGGGTGCTGATCTGTGGGACAGGAAACAAGGGCTCTCAATAGGACCACTGTCCCAGGGATAGCATCAGAAACGTTCTGATTGTAAATATGATCGAACCATGGCTCACCACTCTCCCAAGCTCGCCAACAAGTGAACCGTCGGCGGTAGTAGTAGCGGCCATCTTCGCGTCTCAATACTGGCGGCTTGGTCGTGTCCCCGAGGAATGTATAATAACGGTCATCGTCGGGACCAAATTTGTGTCGGAAGAGTTCCCATGCCTTCTCCAACACATTCTCTGGGTTCCCAAAATAGGTCACTGCTACCCAGAAGTTACAGTTCAGCATCTGCTTGCAAGAAAGGTCGCGCGACCACTTGTCCGTACCGTAGCACTTGCCTGCAAACGCTGCATCGATAAGTGTCGACTGCAGGATACTTGTTGCAAGCCATGCAGTGCTGTATTGGCTCAGTCGCATGTCGACCCGACCAGCAGGTGTGGTGGCGGCTTTAGTTGTTCTTGAGAGGACTAAGCTTGTACCCTGAGCAGCTGATGCTTAGAATAAGCGCGTAGATTGGGCCAGAATATGATCTGTCTTGCCCTTGGTGTATTGTGAGAATAGTCTCCGCTTCAGTCAGTGTGTAGGGATTGAGAATCAAAAGCTGAAGAGGCCTTGAAACAAGAATGTGGATTCCGCACTAGATATGTATCCTTTCTTCCTAGAATATGCCAGCAGATCCCTTTTATCAAGGACCACCCCTGACACTACAAATAGCAGTCACAGCTTCAGCATTCCCCTGACAAATCTCGCATCCCTACCAAGTCTAACGCACAAGACTCCCCTCATGCAGCTGGGGTCTCGACCGTCTCGTGCGTCGATTTGGTAGTAATTGCCCATGTGGTCAGAAAGTCCAGTCATCGTGAGGCGCTACAAATCGCATCTCCACTGCGCCTGCTTAGGAGTGACAAGTCGAAGAACCAATATCGATGTAATCGTCCCTCTGCGTGTTCGACACGAGCAGATTTAGCCCTTCTCGTGTCCGTTCGTCGCCTACTTTCATACCTTCTCTTCCACGTTGTAGATTGGCAACCCCTGAAATCCGCTGAATTTACAACCTTTACTCAACCTGCCAACTATCGGCCATTTGGAAGCTCTTAAGGTCTCACCGCTCGAAAAGATCAGGCTTGACGCTACCACTGACGCATAAAGAGATCATGACAGTTGTTGAGCAGTCTAGTATCCACTCGCGTTGGTGTGGATGCTAGTGCATCTCTCCGACGCGTATCGCGTGCTTTCACGTGATGGGTACCCCTTATTCCTTTATGGGGAGCATGAGCCTCTTGTGAGATATAAATGAGCTTCGAGATTCTGCGGGATTCGAAGTTGGGTCCAGGAGGTGTCTCCTGATGAGCACTGACTCCTGGATGAGGCCTTGGATTCGGGGTTTAAAGAGCTGCAGCGGTGTCCTGTAGGGACTAGTCACTTTTGGCTCAACGGGAATGCGATGTGAACTCTGGATAGGTCCGACACCTCTACCCTGCTCCTTATCCGTAACAATCCTATTTGCACTATCTAGGTTGCTTGATTCAGACGCCTTACCAGGCACGTCATCACTAGCTCCATGCACAACTCCGATTAAGAGTGGTCACACAGAAACGCTGCGCGAGCGCACACGCGTCACTTCGAAAATGTTTTAAGCGAGTGTGCTTGTTGAAGTCTCCACTTCCTCAGCCAGTCCTGCGCTGCGAGTCAGTCCCCGGGGCAACTGCAGAGACCGTGAGTTGAAGTACATTTCATTCTCCACATTCGACCATAGCTGTATTCATTATAGCATTGGAGCAAATATTCTGAAAACATCGGCTTATCTCCCTTTCTACCTCAAACTTGCTAATGGCCTGCCAGTCAATTGCACCAGCGATGAACAACTGATTTGCCTAACACTAAGATGCACTTTTGATGAGCATCAACGATAGCCATACTGATCATGATCTCTGCGAGGCGCCGGACCTGCACCAGGATAGCCATTGCCATTGCTATATCCGTGAGGCGCTGCGTTTGGATACGGCTGCATCTGCGACGGCCGTGGCATTCGTGGCGGCGGTCCATACCCAGGAACATGACCATATCCCCTGGGTTGCCCAAATGTATCGCGCTGCTGCTGTTGCTGTGGCGGCGGTCGTGGTCGCTGCTGGATCGCACCAGGCGCAGGTCGAGCACCGAAAGGTGTTGGTCCACCCATATCAGCAGGGATACGCCCACGCTGTCGTTCTGGACTCATTCGACGAGGTTGACTTTGTTGGCCCTGTGCACACGCATGTGGTGAGCCGCCATTATAATTGCCATAGGGTTGAACAGCCCGACGTGGCGGACTTGGCAACGGTCGTTGTGCTTCTGGAGACTGGTTGAGAGGCAGTGCTTGATAACCGGGTACTGCAGATCGTAACGGCGGTCCAGAGAATGGTTTGGGCGCAAGGATGGCAGCAGCACCCGTAGGAACTGGCTTTCTTGTTGGTGAGTCCTTCTCGAGCAGTTCATAAGCATTCTGCTTTGTGGCTTCTTTTTCGACGGGCTTGGAAGCTGGAACGTATGGCTTTGGACTGCTGCTCTGCATCTGCCAGGGAACATGCGACTCCGCTCGCCGACCTGCGCGTCGGGTTCTGCGCCGACAACAGCAACAACATGCAATCCACAAAAGTACAAGTAACAATGCACCGCCGCCTGCGACAAGCCCAATATTGCGAATACCGTCTGGACCTTTGAAGAATGTTTTGATGGCGCCAATTGTCTTGCCATTCCCGAGTGCTACCGCTTGGTATTGCACATTATTGAGGAGTGCAGCAGCTCGCATTGCGCCACCACCGGCAGACTCATAATAATCCACAAGGAAAAAGTTTGGGTAGCGACCCCATTTAGCGGCACACAGCTCACCATGATCGTTGACGCTGTCAAGTGAGTTGGTGTTGGCCAAATTGGCAGTATCGGGTGAGTCAATGGTGAGGCCTAAGATTGTGCGTTCTTTGTAGACAAAGTGGTTGGCCATGTATAGACCTGATGCACTCGATCCACGGTCGACTTCACAGGTGAACTTTTTGTAGTCAAGATTCTCATACGGAGTCTCCCAGACATTGCTCCATTCATGCATGAGGTAGGGAAAGTTGGCAAAGTCTTGTTGTGAGGTGATGAAGTTGACGACCGTTGTTTTTTTGTCGATAAGTTGCTGCAAGGTGGGCCAGCTTTTGACAGATTCAGTAGTTGGCACATAACTGTATTGCTTGATCCCGCTGGACTCGTACGCTTTTGCCCAGTTCGCTGCAGGCATATTATCCGCATTGACCAATAGGATTGTGATGACCTCTGTTGGATTGTCCTCAACAAAGCTTCTGACTTTGCCAAGATATGATTCGAGTGTTCCACCATCCGCCAAAGCACATGATGTATGGCATAGCTCAATGAGTGAGCCTCCTTTATTTGTCCCATTGTGACCTTGACCTTGCAAGAGCCTGACACCATCCTTCAATTGAGTCGTGACATCGTAGTTTTGATTGTCTGACAAGCTAGAGCCGACAGCATAAGAGTTGTGCGCGCCAACAAAAGTGACGTTTGAATAGGACTTTGCGCAAAGACTTTTGTTAGCAATAGAGACTCTCGAGAGTGATTACGTACGTTGCATCACCATTACAGCCTGCTGCGTCGACAGGAGAGAGTGCAAGAAGTGACAAGAAGCACGCGCGCCTCCAGGACGCTCGCATGCCGAGTCGAGAGTGTCGATGCAGAGACCAGCACTGATGCGCGCTTGATTTCCAGAGCGAGTGTGATGAAGAGCGAACGATAAAGCGCCCTTCGGAGACAGGGGGACAGGGTATGATCTAACAGGAGGTGTCTTGAGTGCAGGTCACGGAGATGCGGTCTGGGGCTTCGGCTCTTTGTTGATTTCTGCGGAGATCAAATTTAGAGTTTTCGCGACTTGAAGCAACGAGATCTCCAGTGCCTGCTCAAGCTGCTCTATGTCTTTCTATCTTCCAGCTATGCATCTCACCACAAGATGTCTACTGCCATATTCGGGAAGCCAGCTGTGTCCATGCCCATGAAATTAGTCTTACACAACAATCTGCTACTTAATTTTCCATGCTCAACTGCAATAGTGCACCAAAGTCAGGCGTTCCAAGGCCCGTCACAGGATCCCAACCAGTCATACTTCCGAACCCATCTGTGCCACACCCAGGGTTGCGCCCAGCTGTGATATCGCGCAAACCAGTCCGTCCCGCGCCGTACAAGAATGGATTGAGAAACCCAAGCGGAGGCCGTCCATTGACCATGAGGTTGTTGTTCACGAGTGCAATCACTGCAGCGAACGTGGGTGCAGAGGCAGACGTCCCACTCGTCATGGCATGTTTGCCCTTCAAGTATATCATGAAGTTGACTCCCTGCGCCGCTACATCCGGGAAGGCCCTGCCTGAGCGATTGAAAGATGTGGCATGCTTCCCTGAGAGCTTGAAGAGGTAAGATTGTACTGCTTCATCTTGGTAAAGCGGCCTTTCAAAATGGTTGGAGAAGCCGCCTCCTGAGAGAGCAGCTGCCACCTCGTCCAGCTTGGTCGTGGCTCCCACAGTCGTGACGAATGGGCAACTCGCTGGAAACTCAGGCACAAAGTGAGGCCTTGTGTCATTGCCACAAGTCCTTGGATCACCGACGCCATCGTCACCAGAAGATATGAGAATGCTCATACCGCGAAGTGCAAGACGCATGAAGCCATCGCACACAGCGACCATGTAGGGCCGTGGGATATCCTTCTCGTAGTCTCCATACGAGATGGACATGGTCTGGGGTAGCTTGTCATTCGGTAAGGATTCGAGATGAGCGATGAGCTCAAGCCAAGGCTCATCTTCATCTGCAATCGGCGGCGCTGTCTCATCTGGAGCCATTTGCCTTCTGCCTCCAACAGAGATGAAGTTGACTGGAATCCTTTGCGCCAAAGCTAAAGCATACTGGACATCCAAATTCGCTTCGCCCGTGCCACTCTCTGCAGACTGATCATCGCTGCCGCGATGCAAGGTAGTCACATGGAAAGAGTCGTTCGCAGACAATGCAATCTCTGAACGCATCTCCGGCACAAATCTATTCATGAAGAGATCCGCATCGTGCTTGTTTGCAGATTCGTCAAGGAAACCCACGACAGCGAAGCGCGACTTGTTGGAAATTTCCTGTACTTGACCAGTAATGTTGTACATGTCGAGAAGACATCGCGGGGTGACGAAGTTGTCGCAGTGCAGGTCAACAAGGCCATCGCCATCGTGTCGGTCAAAGAAGGTTGGTTCAGAACCACGTCGACGGGAAAGTGCTTTGGGCGTGCCAAAGTGCGTGGTCGGCTGAATGAATGCGATATGACTGTGAACAAACGACGGCAACGAGTACTCAGTAGTGCGAATGATCTGTTTGCCAGCCGCATTGATGTAGGTGCCAAATTTGACGGAAAGTAGGTTTTCTGCTTGATGCACAGGAAGACGCAGTTTGATTATGCCTTCATGGCCAGACCGCAATTTGTGTGATTTCAACCCATGTCGATCAAGCCAGCGATTGACTGAATAAACTGCTTGTGAAGATGGCCGAGAGTGCTTGTCAACTTCTTCTTTCGATAGGTGCTGCCTGTACTGAGCATGTGTCGGGTTGCTCGTTTGCAGCAGCTGTGCTTCAAGCTTGTCGTGGGTATCTGGCTTGCTGAGTCCAATGCGCAACTCAATCTGATGGTCTGGTGGCGCTGGCGCGTGGTAACTCCAGCCTGCTGGAATTATCTCCAACTGTTCCTTGAGCAGGCTCTCAAGAGCTAGTCCAATTTCAGCGCTGTCGTTATAGGCCGGAAACAATAGAAGTGTGCATACGCAAGTAAGCACAAGAGCTGGAACTAGGAACCGTAGTACTTGATGGATCATGAGTCTGCCAGTCACCGAGCAGTGGATCCATCATGTTATATTGCAACTCTGCAGTTGTCAAGGTTTCATGGTGCAAAGAGTAGGGTCATCTTGATGGCGTTTCACCACTATTTGGTGAAGAAGGTTTTGACACGAGTCGTTTAGCAAGACCTTCTCGA
Source organism: Protomyces pachydermus (assembly GCA_003717275.1). NCBI lineage: Eukaryota > Fungi > Ascomycota > Taphrinomycetes > Taphrinales > Protomycetaceae > Protomyces > Protomyces pachydermus. Next base: position 344,486 of record QXDU01000206.1, on the reverse strand, counting down.
ACTTCGTCTGAAGCACCAAGCTGGTAAACCTCTAGCAGCTAGTCGGCCAATCGTACGAGCGTACCAGAGGCTTGATAGAGATCAATCTGCAAGCGAGCCAAACATCGTCTGGAGTTGTCACGTCACACGCAGAGAGACGAAGAGAGTAAGAACAGACAGACACAGTGTAGAACGTATAGAAGCACAGCTTTTGATGAATGTTATAACAGTAGCAGACCCCAGGTGCTTTCTCTGTAGTACTGGTATTGGTCTAGTGGTGATCTCGGGTTTTCCTTCTTCCCACGCCAAAACTCAAGGTGCAAGCAATACACAGAACCAGAGTCTACAGACGATACCTAGTACTCCCAACCAGCTCAGGTTTTCTTCGCTGTCATTACGCTTGCATTCAACCAAGAAGACTTGAATCCCTGCGACAGTCGCACTTCATCAGCCTCTCCGCGACTCCCTGGCGCACATATAGACCATGGAGCCGTCCCAACCAGGTATCGAGCCGTCGCCGCAACCAAATGCAGCCGCGACACAGGCGCCTAAAGTAGCGCCAGCTCTGGCACGTCGTACTTCTGTCGCCAGGCCCATGCGGACACCCATCGCCTGTACAAATTGCCGCAAGTCGAAAATCAAATGCCACCATCGTGGTGTGCCGCCCTGTCGACACTGCGAAAAGACGAAGCGAGAATGCATTATCCCGGAAATGATCCATGACGACTACGATGCCATTTCTCCAGGTCAGTCGCCTGCGCCTGTTAAGCGGAAATCGACAGCGCCGTCTGCAGAAGGGTCTAGTGCTAGCTTCAAGAAGTCGCGGTATGAAGTTGGTCATTCAGGCTTACCTTGTCAAGGAATCTTGGAGGAAGCTGTCGAACTCTACATGCAGCACTTCAACAATGACATCTTCTCTTTCTTTCACAAGCCCACGTTTTTGCGTAGCTTGCGAAACAATGATGTCGAGCCAGTCTTGATGCTTGGAGTACTGACGTTGTCTGCACGCTTCTGTAATACCGTTGTCAAGGATTTTGAAAACGAAGCAGCTGCGTGTGAATACTTTTGCAAAAAGACTTTGGCGCTGCTTGTGCCAGAAATCGACAAACCGTCTGTGACACGCATACAGGCGCTTCTGATGGTAGGTCTACATCTATGGGGTGCCTCACAAGGCGCTGCAGCATTCATTTATGTTGGTGTTGCTATCAGAATGGCGCAAGTCCTTGATCTTGGCAGTGAAGGATCTTATCCGCCACGCAACAAGCTCAACTCGACTGAATGGATTGTTACTGAATCCAGACGGCGCACATTTTGGTCCGCCTACCTCATGGATCGCTTTTTGTCAAATGGCAGGGGTCGCCCGTTGACCATCAGCAACAGCGACATTAGTATCCCCTTGCCGGCAGACAATCTCAACTTTACTTATGGCACACCTGAAGCAGAGCGCCATCTCAACGAGGACTTGCAATCTGTAGAAATTCTGCCCGAGTGTACTGGAACTATGGCTATGCTTATCGAGCTGGTCGATATTTGGTCGCGCATGGCGCAATGGAGCTGCGCACGGCGCTGGCTCCAAGATGAACTTGCACCGTGGGATCCAGCGTCAGAGTTCTTTCAAGTGGATCAGATGATTGGCAAATGGCATGCGAGACTTCCAAAGTCTCTGCGCTACAATGAGCATACGACACTTGTTCAGCTGTCTCAAAGACATACGTCCTGGGCCTTGATGCACATTGTTTACTACAATGGTTTGTTGTTTACGCACAGATCATATCTGACCTTTGCACCAACCAAGCAAGATCCAAAAGGGCCACGCGAAGCTGCTGATCGCGGCTGGGTTGAGCCTGAAGGCTTCTGGAAGAGAAGCGCGCATACATGCTTCTCAGCAGCTGAACAGATCATTGAACTCAACAGACAATTACTAGAAACTGGTAATGCCCTGACAACGCCCTTCTTGCTCTTCAGCGTATTCAGCGCGGCGAATATTCTTGCCTACCTGGATGCCTTCCCTTGGGTAGATCCAGCTATCTCGCCACGCGCAAGAACTCTTTACGAACTAGGCTATCATCATCTGGACAGTGTCAAGCACAAATGGCGCATGGTCGTCAACTGGACCGATACACTCACCAAGCTGTTTGAAATTCACCACAAATTTGCGAGAGAAGGCCGCACGGCGCACACGACAACCGATTACTTTGCCGAGTATCGCTCAAAAGTGCTTGACTTTGGCAATTTGCATCAAGTTCCGATGGACCTGCCTCAACAACGATCGCGTGATGAGTACTCCAACATGCGAGGAACTGTGGCAATCAGTACCGGCAGCGAAGCGAGAGACAGTTCCTTGCATCAGCCACACCAGCAAGCTGCTGATTTGCTGCATGATGATGGGCATGTCTACGGAGGCAGTAAGGACGCATCTCCTGCTATGCACGATCCGGCGCTTCTACGCGAACCGCAAGGTCTTTTGACACACCCGTCGCCAGGTTTGGGCTTGCATGACTATGCGCCCTTTCTCGCTTTTGATAGCAATGTTGCAGGTTCTGCAGCTCAGCATGCGAATGGCAATGTGAACGATCTACTCATAGATCCACATGCAGGTCTGATGTCGATTCATGAAGGTTCTCTGCTGGCATTTATGCAAGGTGATTCTTGGTCCGAGCTGGACGCACTTGATCAGGAATGGAGTGCATTGATGACGGGCACGAGTGGTAGCGGCAGTCATGGACCAACGGGCGCCTATGCGAGCTCCAATGTCGCCCTTCCAACATAAACGAAATCTTGTGGCTCACTATCTATATAGCTTTCATAAATTCTTTTGGCAGCTTCTGTGACAAGGAACAAGTTCTTGGCCCCTCTCAATTACCAAATACCAACTTGATACTAAGCACCTGGAATGGACGTATCTTAACATCAGGGAAGCACAAACCACGATCGACGCACTCGTCCTCGAGTAGGTTCACGAGACAGGAATGGCGCACGCGACCAAATTGCCTCGGTACCGAGATCCGAACATGCCCGCTAGCGCCAATAGCCTCGTAGATGCGCAGGATAATAGCGTGATCATTGTCTTCGCTGAGTTTGATTGTGTCGAGGATGACATGGTCAGTGTGATTCTCCCTAGCATCAGGTAGTGGCACAAGTGCGATTTGCTGCACCAAAAGGTCAGTCTGATCAGTAGCTGCCAATCTCAGTGGGTTATTGAATTCGGCAGCTATGCGCGTTACATCGCTGCCTTCGAAGCTAGTCGCATGAGTCAGCATGGCATATCGGAACTGGTGCATGCCCATATCTGCCGTAGCATCCGGTGCTTTAGGTGCGCGCAAAAGGGACAAGGTCATGCTTGAGCCAAGTGTGGCAAACCCGTACTTTGAATCGTTGAGAATGGCGAGACCATAGCGTGCCTCAGAAAAGTCTGCAAATTTGTGACAACATACTTCAAACTTCGCCGCGTCCCAAGTTGTATTGCGGTGTGTTGGTCGAGTGTTGACACCGAATTGGGTCTCGTATCTCGCCTCGTTCGCGTGCAGGTTTGTTGGAAATTCGACCTTTAGGAATGATTTGTTCTCATGCCAATCAACCTTGCATTCGAAATTGACTTGACAATGCTTCGGCTTATTTACTGCGGATGAATCGAGCGAAATCGTGTTGACCATGCTAGACACTGCCGAGATTTTGTAGCTAAACTCGATGGTGACTCGATGTGAGCTTTGAAGCAGAATCCTTGAGGCGCAAGGTTTCAACACTCGCGGCTCTTTGTCGAGGTGATAAATCTCAACATCCCATGCTTGCCAGTTGAGAGGCTGATCCTCGAACAGTACAAACTGGTTGAGGGGTTTCGAAGTCGTGACTTCGTGTAGCATTCTGTCTGTCTTGACATCGTAAAAGGCTTTGATTGCACCATCCTCGATGTGCAAACGGACATCGGAGTTTTCGAGCATGTAAGCGCGATCATTAAGTTGTTCCGCGCGCACATCACCAAGTTTGTCGCCCACAGTTAAGCTCCCAAGAGAGGAGCGAGAATGAACCAGCTCAAGCTGACCCCTGACATCGAGGATGGCTGATCGGTCCCATGGCAGACTGTTGATGATGACATCGTGACAGGTCTGTCCAGTGTCTGAAGCTACTGACATCCCTACTCCTAAAGCTGACAGAGCTTCTTCGATGAGTACAGCTCCTGTCTGAAGCACGTTTGCATGCATCTTGTGCACGTCGTTGTAGACCATCTCGATGCAGCTTCCAGGTAGCACGTCGTGGAATTGGCAGAGCAACACATCTTCCCATAATGCCTCGATGGCTTTTCGCGGGTAAGTGTACATCTTCACGCACAAAGCTGCAGCACTACCGAACCATTCAAGTTCATGAAGCATTCGCTCAGTATTGCGGTTGTTCTTCTTGGTCAATGCCTGTGAGGTGTAGGTGCCACGATGAAACTCAAAGTACAGTTCGCCCACCCAGGTTCGAAGATCTTTGCCACCATTACAATTACGCTCAAGATCACTAAAGAAGCGTTCCACTGTGTTGAACTTGATTTTGGGCAGAGAAGGTGCATTCGTATTGGCTGCACCCCGACATCGACGGAGCTTCTCAAACATATCCTTGTGTGGGCCACCGCCACCATCACCAAATCCAAAGACCAGCAATGAATCTTTGGCTTCAGTTAAAGACTTGTGCTGGCTCTGTGATCGAATAACGTCACCAAGATCGGCATTCGATGTGTAGGTTTCATTTGGAGTCATGTGAGTAAGGATCTGAGTGCCGTCAAGGCCTTGCCAATTCATGGTTGTATTGGGAAAGGTGTTGATATTGTTCCTACAGTTAGATCTTGATTGATGAGGTGCCACGCTACCAAGAGAGCTTCTGTGTGAAGAAGTAATCCATGCCAGCAAGACGAGCAAGCTGCGGAAACTGGCTCGAGTAACCAAAGCTATCTGGTAGCCATGCAACTTTACAGCGCCTACCACACTGCTTCTCAAACAAGCGTTGGCCAAAAAGAAACTGGCGAACAAGCGACTCGCCGGACGGCAAGTTGCTATCCATCTCGACCCAAGAACCACCGATGGGCTCAAATTGAGCATCCTTGATCTTGCGTGCAATCTTGTTGGCCAACTTTGGGTAGTCTTGCTGCATCCATTTAAATTGCTGTGCCTGTGAACAAGCAAAGACATGCTCTGGGTAGCGCTCCATCAAGTCAATTTGAGATGCCCATGAACGCCCAATCTTGCGACGTGTTTCTGCAAAGGGCCAAAGCCATGCACTATGCATTAGATTCGCCAGAAGGTTGCTGAGAGCTTACGTATCGATGTGACAGTTGCCGATAGCTGTAACGTAGACGCTGTCGTCGGGCTTGTAGACCGCTGCCGAATCGCGTTGCGGCCCAAGAACCTTGTCTGCAATCTTTCTGCATGCGTCAAGGCTTGCGTGATCGCCACGCTGAAAGGTGTTCATGATCTTAGTTGCTGCTGCGAGCGCTTCATGCGATTCAAAGCCGTTCTGGGGTAGTTCTCTGGCCATATCTTTGAGAATCCAGAAATCATAAAACAAACGGACCTAGAATTAGCTTTGATATTTGCAGGCGCTTCAGCTTTATACGGCCGTCATGTTGGGAGCCACTAAATCTGCCGATTCAAGCGTAAAATAGCGATTCTGGTCTGGAGGTTGGATTGAACTACCTTGTCCCAGACCGGAGAGCCCATTCATGGCTGCCTCAATGTAGTAGACCGTCTTTTTCGATCTTGCTCCATCAGTAAGGATGAAATCCACTCTTCGAGCTTCACTGCCGCCAGTCAGGCCTTGTAAGGGCTCCCCGTCCTCGCTATAGACCATCGCTTCTGGCAGATCGAATTCTAGCTGGACCCTTTCAAGCTTCTTCCACTCTTCTGGCACCTGATGGATTGTGACGCGAAACCAGTGCGTGCTCCAGGATGGACCGAAAAATTGCCCCTTCTTGGCTGGACAGAATTGATTCTTGACAGCATCCTTGAAGAGCGGGCGCTCCAAATTTGACGGAGAATACACTTCAAGCGATAGAAATCGAGAGTCGTCAACGCGCGCGTGTTCCATCATAGACATCAAGTTGACGTCCCGGAACTCGCCAGTGGAACGGAACTGGTCAAGACGGTCTGTGTCAATGTGCCTAATCTCTGGACCGCGGATGCGACCACCATATCGCGCATATGGATGCGAAGAGCTTGAATACTCCCGTTGAGTAGCGCCTCCCATCGCAGAGTATGCGCAAAGATGTGAGCTGGCGCACGTTGGCTCAATCATATCGCGAGTTGCGTTTGTGACGGACGTCCGGCGCTCTCAGATGGAGCAGACCAGCCAAATTCAACGACGCGCCAGAAGTCTACTTTGCTTCCATGGCTTGCTTACTATACTCTACTATTCTGAGACAGGATCCGGAATCCTGTCGGAGATGATACGATGCGCTGGATGGTCCGCATTCAATCTACCGCTTCCTGCCTTTTGGTTGATGCCTTCACGCATGGTGCTGCCTTCATACTCTGTGTGGAATATGCCGCGTCGTTGCAACTCTGGGACTAGCTTGTTGACCACATCTTCGAAGGTCCCTGGTGCTGCCACATAAGACAAGTTGAAGCCATCGACGTCAGCAACCTCGACCCATCGTTCGAGCTGGTCAGCTACAGAGGAAGCTGTACCAACAGCAACTGGACCAAGACCTCCGATTGCAATATGCTTGCCCACCGTTCGAGGTGTCCATTTCTCAACACCAGGAGCAGCCTTTGACCATCTCTCAAGAGCTGACTGGATGGCGTTCGATCCTGCGGCGGACAACTTGAGTTCTTCATCAATAGGGTACTTTGACAAGTCTACTCCGGTCCAACCACCAAATAACGCCAAAGCTCCTGTTTCGCTAGCATACTTTTGGAAGTCGGTATACTTTGCTTGTGCTTCTTCTTCGGTATCTCCAATGATGGTTCCCAAAAGCGTAATGACCTTGATTGACTTAGGGTCTCGGCCTTGCTTTGCTGCAAGAGCGCGTACATCAGCCACAGACGGTCGAAGATCTTCAGGCGTGTTTCCGGACACAAAGATGGCCTCTGCGTGTTTTGCTGCAAAGTTCTTGCCCGGTCCTGAAGTACCAGCTTGGTAGATGACCGGCGTACGTTGTGGCGAAGGCTCACAGAGGTGCGGGCCAGGCACTTTGAAGTACTGTCCCTCGTGGTTGATGCGGTGTACCTTGGAGGGATCGGTAAATATATCGTGCTCAGCATCCTTGACAACAGCATCTTCATCCCACGACTGCTCCCACAGCTTGTACACCACAGTCATGTACTCGTCAGCCATCTCGTAACGCTTGTCATGTGCAATCTGCTTGTCTCCCAAGCCGAGGTTTCGTGCGGCCGAGTCGAGGTAAGAGGTCACAACATTCCAAGCGATACGGCCCTTTGTCAAATGGTCCAATGTTGAGAAGCGGCGTGCTAAATCGAAAGGCTGTGCATAAGTCGTGGATGAAGTGACTGCGAATCCCAGATGTTTGGTCACGACCGCCATGGCTGGGATCGAATAAGCCGGATCATTCACTGGGAATTGAGCCGCCGATTGGATTGCTGGGTTAATGTTGCCTATCGTTAGCACTGCTGAATACTGTCACGAATGTCGAACCTTGGTAAATATCATACGAGCCCAAGACATCGGCAAGGAAAATGCCATGAATCTTGCCTCTTTCGAGCAGCTGCGCCAATTCTGTCCAGTACTCTAGATCCTTGTAGTTGGGAGACTTGTCCCCCGGCTTGCGCCATTGACCAGGACTCTGGTGGCCAATGCATGCCATGTCAAAGGCATTGAGAATGAGCTGCTTCTTTTGCGAAGCGACACTTGGCATGATTGTATTTTGAAATGGCTCAATTCAGGTGGCCTATGTGGGCGTGTGCCATATATAACGGAACACCTGGGGCCACCAGAGGATGACGCCTTGCTTGCGCTAGTGAGCTTCACGTTCCTGGCGAGTGGTGTCATCTGAACGTTGGAAGACGACATCCGCTCGGGTATATCGCGATATCTTTCGCAGATCATCCAATTGACTGTTGGTGCGCACGCCATTTCCGCACGGGTCGCTATGTTCCGCGGCAGCAATTGATGTGCCATACTACATCTCGTGTGATAGAGTCGCGCTCTTGTGACTTGCGCTCAACCCGCAATCACAGGGGCTTGCGAGGGTATTGACACCATCGCTCCTTGACATGACGCGCTTGCTCGGAGTATCACTGGTTAAAACACGGTCAGTGTAGCTCATATCTTCTCCACAAGTCTATCCTATCATGCCTGGAATCAGTGCATCAAACGGCAATAAAGTCTCTGCTCAGCAAGCTACGCATGAAGCAATAAGCCAATGGCATGAGCAGCAGCCTACTTCGCCAACCGAATGGATTGCACGCGCCAAGCAAGTGGGTGATATCCTTGCTATTGATGCCGTCGAGCGTGAACAAGCCCAAGCGATTCCCGAGCGCGAGGTGCAATTCCTCAAGGAATCCGGCCTCGTTACTTTTCTTGGACCTAAACAGTTTGGTGGTGCCGACGGAACATGGGATATAGCATACAAACTCATCCGCGAGGTTTCCAAGGCAGATGGTTCGATTGGACAGCTGCTTGGCTATCATCTCGTGTGGTTCTGGCATGCTCGTGTCCTCTTCAATGACGCAGAGTACTTTGAGTTCATTGAGAATGAAGTCCGCAACAAGTCCTTCTTTGGCGGTGCTGTCAATCCGCGCGATTCGGATCTCACAATCAAAGACCTTGGCTCAGAGATTAGCTTCTCTGGCGTCAAGAGCTTCAGCACTGGCGGTCGTATCTCAGATATCACTGTTTTGGAAGGTGTCTTGGAAGGCACTGAGGATCACATCTTTGCCTTTGTGCCCACTCGACAGCCTGGCATTCAATTCAAGGGTGACTGGGATAATCTTGGCCAGCGTCTTACCGAGTCTGGCGGTGTTGTCATCGACAATGTCCGCACTCCTTGGAAGAGTGCTGCTGGTTGGAATGCATCCACCAAAAAGTATGAAGCAATTCCCTACCACTCACTCACATTGCCAATCATTCAACTCAACTTTACCAACAAGTACCTTGGCATTGCCCAGGGAGCGCTCGAATTTGCTCGCAATTACTCTGCCTCCAAGACACGCGCTTGGCCCAAGGATTGCGGAGGAATGGGTCACGACAAGGCAGTCGATGAGTGGTACTTGCAAGAAAATTATGGCCAACTATATGCGACTCTGCGAGCTGCTGAAGCACTCATTGATAATACCGGAAAGCAAATTGCTGCGCTTGCCCATGCACCACGAGAGTCTGTCACGGCTGAGCAGCGTGCTCAGGTTGCTGTGGATGTTGCTACAGCAAAGCTCTCGATCGTCGACCATGGTCTGTATTTGACTAACAAGGTCTTTGAGCTGACTGGCGCACGCGCTACAGCCAACTCAGTCGGGTTGGACAGGTTCTGGAGGAATTTGCGCACACACACATTGCACGACCCTATTGCGTACAAGAAGGTGGAGGTGGGCCGATATGTGCTCACAGGCGAATTACCAAAGCCTACCTGGTACACGTAGATGGAAGTAATAAGCTCTCCCATTCTTAAAGTTCTCTTCCCTTTGCACGACTCGTTTGACGATTAGTGTATGTGTGGTGATATGGATGTAAAAGAAAATGCTCCATCAGAATAGCATTGAAAGTAACCTAGATATCATCTAGACAGTCAGACTCTGTCGTTGAACGTGTTCTACTTTTGGTGTGCCTGGCCGTGATCGCGCAAGTGCAGTCGTTCCAGAAGCAGACCCAACATGGCTACTTGCTTGGGCAGGCCGCGGAGTTTCAGACACCTTGACGACCACCTTTTCTCCAGAAATCTGATTGTCCTGGAGTAGTTGTAGACCCTGTGGGATACCTGCCAAACCACCAGAGACGAGTCTGATGCGAGGAGCACGGAGCTTGCCTTGCTTCAAGAGCTCTTCAGTCAACCGCATCAAAGTATCGCCATATACCCGATCTTCGTGGAACCGCTTGATCAAGATCGTCTCTGCCGTGACACCAGCCGGTAAAGTCTCTTGACTTGGAAGCTTGACAAGACCCACAACGGTCCCACCAAGCGGTGCCACGGCGCGTGCAGCAAATGCCGTGGTTTCCGCACCAACACAGTCGATTGCATAGCGAACACCATACCGATGTGCCACTTCAACCACCTGTTCTGGCGTATGGCGGTCGAGCGTCAAATCAGCACCATAGTGAATGAGATAGGAGAAGTTTTTGGTGGATGAGACGGTGATGACACGCAAACCTGCTTGCTTGGCAAGTTGCAAAGCTACAAGACCAGCAGTCGAGGCTCCGCCCCAAATGAGCAATGTTCCTTGAGGCGTTTCGCTGAGTCTTGTAAAAGGCAGCTTCAAATTGTCGAACAGCGCAGCGGCACCGGCAATCAAGCCAACGCCCAACGTAGCTGCTTCCTCAAAAGACATGTAGTCTGGGATGCGCGCAATGTTCTCTGGCAGGGCAACGCATCGTTCTTGGAAGGACGAGCTGCGACAATCCCGGTAGTTTGAGGAGGCCACGAGAACACGGTCGCCCACGGCAACACGATTCGTGCCAATGTTTGTGCCAATAGCAAGCACTGTACCAGCTGCTTCTCTGCCATTGATCCAGGGGAACGAGTAGACACCAAAGCCGTGAGCATTGGACTTCCAGTCTACTTTGTTAGTGGATTATTTTCGTCAAGACAAGCTACTGACCGATTGGATTCAGCCCAATTGCCTCAATGTGGATGAGAACTTCGTCTGCAGATGCAATGGGATGCGGGTAGTCGTGCGTGAGCTGGTAATGACTCTTGATGGCTCGCAAGATGCAAGCAGGTCCCGTAGTCATCTTGAGCAAGTATGTCAATTGGCAGAAAGAGAACTTGGTTTCCAGTGTTGTAGTAGGTTGGATCAGTCAAAATACTCTCGCGTTGCATCTGAAGGTGTCATCATTGCTGCATGGTGCCTGGTGCGTGTCCTGACACCTGTGCTGTGAATTGCACCATCTTGCACCATCTGAGAATTGAAAGACGCAGTGCGGCCAATTCCCGATTGCGAGATCCCATGCAGATCGCGACGGGCAAAGGCTCGCGGGGTCTCTGGTAGCTCAAGACTTTGGCAGTAGGCCGTCCAAGGTTGCGACCAAGTCGCCTGTTGCCATGCCGGAGACGAAAACCCAGGTATGCTCATTTGCAGACACGGTGCAAAGAATGGCTCACGTTCGTGACGGGACGTGCGAGACAAGTCGGGCCTGAGCTAGTGAGTTGACCGCTGAGTTCAGACATAGATCTATCCTCGATCGAACTAGCTCGAGGAGAAGACAGCACGGCAGCGTGAAGCTGACTTGCACATGAAGAAGTGAACCAACCTATGGCAGATGAGAGCGGGAGCATGGCTCACAGTTCACCGATATGCCCTGACATGAAGAGCTAAGACGTGCTTCTTTCACTTCCATAGAGAGCCTGCCTCGAATGTGCATGCACGTCAGGGCTTGTCGCACTGGATGGTGTTTAAGACTGCAGCTGGTTGAGTTTGCACTTGCTCGACACCACAAACGCTGAGTCAGCCAAGTATTGCTTCAAATACATTAGGCTAGAACATGAAAATCCTAAGATACAGAGGTATGGACGAAGCTCAAGCTTCATCCTGCTCATCATACGACTTGTCAATAGCACCAACTAGCAACTTGACAAGGTACAAGCCAACCGTCAAATTAACGCCCTTGCGCGCCATTTCTTCCTGCTCCATCTCAAAGTAGCTGATTGCATCAATTTTGCTACCCACCACAGGGTCTGAGTCCAATTCTCCCAAGAAGCGCTGTGCCTTCATATCCTTACCCACTTGGCAAAATTGGAATCGCACAGCACCAGGGAAGCCCATCTGAGCAGCTTGGTTGGTACTACCAACAATCACCTGACGAATGAGATCCTTGGGCTCACCCACGGGCTCACCATCCGTGATGACCAACACAAGCACAGGCTTCTGCAACTGACGGTTACGTGCAGGACCGATGATCATAGGCTGCAATACCTTACGGTCCAACGATGTAGCCAGTGGCGTGATACCACTGAATCGCACTTGTTGCAATAATTGCTGTGCTTCTTGAGCACTGCGAATACCATTACCTTCGCACTGAGAGTTCATGAAACGAACAGAAATGCCATCGTCATCGAACAGGGTCGAGACACCCGCTGCGCGTTCCAAGATGAGTTTGAGATCATCGATACGCTCACCATTTTCTTCAGCGCGCATGGATCCGGAATCATCGCAGTAGAGGACAATGTCATACAACGCAAGTGCAGCGAGATCCGTAGCGATTTCATGTGGAATTTCCCACTCTGCGCCCAACTTGCGGAAATCAATGCGCTCAACACGCTGAACAACTTGTTCGAAGCGAGGACCCTGGTAGAATGATTCAAGCTGGTTCTCACGAATGATGCGTTGCAAGTTTTCACGAATCATGGAGCCGCCTGCACCACCACCGGGTGGAGCACCTGGTGGTGCACCAAAGGATTGTTGAGGAGGCTGTTGACCATAGCCACCTGGTTGCTGGCCATATTGACCTTGTTGCTGTGGTGGCTGCTGTCCATACTGACCATGCTGCTGTTGTTGCTGCGGCTGGCCATATTGACCTTGCTGAGGTTGTCCATGAGGAGGTTGTTGGCCATACTGACCCTGCTGTTGAGCAGGTTGACCATACTGTCCCTGCTGAGGAGGTTGGCCATACTGTCCCTGCTGAGGAGGTTGGCCATACTGTCCTTGCTGAGGAGGTTGGCCATACTGGCCCTGCTGCTGTGGCTGCTGTTGGCCACCTGCGGCGAAAGGATTCGCCGAGGGTTGGTTTGCAGCATAACCTTGAGGCCTATTCGCCTGGTTTGCCTGAGGTGGATATCCCTGAGCTTGCTGGGGAGGTTGACCACCGGCGACTGGGTACGGTGGGCGACCACCTGCTTGAGGAGGTGGTGCCTGACCGCCAAACCCACCTGGTGCTGGTGGTGCGCCGCAGCTTGCTGACTGGATCTTATTTGCGAGTCCCATGATTGAAGATGTAGGATGAGGAGAGGAAGGAGGAGTATAGAGCTGGCTGGGTATGTCCTGGGTCGCAGTGACGCAGAATGGAGACTGCGCCCCAGCATCCAATTTAGCCGAATCAAGTTACGAGGCCAAGACTCAGTACTTGTCAGACTTGTCAGACCAAGTCAGTAGATTGCGTAAATACCTCTTGTGTGGATATGCCAGCTGCAGGCCAGACTTGAAGGCGCATGTCTCGGTGTCTGTCCCTTTCGTGTGTCTTTTCTTGGTCTCAATTCGAGATCATGCTCACTGAACTCGTTCAAAGGTATGTAGCCTGCAGTAAGAGTGCTGTCCTCGTTGCTCACATCCAAAGTCTAGCTCACTCATTGTGACAGAGTCGCACTACAGCGATTCATCACTCGCAGAGCTGCCATGCTGCTTCCCATCGTGTGACTACTGAGCTCCTCCTGACAAGGGCACAGCTAATCCCTCTTTCCTGTCTCAGGCGCCGGGACGCAAGGGTACTTTATGGTTCGAGATTCGAAGGCCGTAAAAGCTGAAGCGGTCACGACCTCAATGTCTGCGCTTGAATCAAATCAGAAATCTCATTGTGCTTCTATGACTGGGAGTTCTAAGAACAATCATGCAGATAAGCCTTGATCAGATCAACGCTGTTTGCTGCAGCTCCAGCAGCGACACGTAAACGCAGAGAATTGAGAAATATGTCATCGTCTCGCCCTAAAAGCCGGACGCCAAGATCTGCAGATGGAAGGCAGATCCGCAGAGATGACAACTTTACCCCACGATGCACAAACCTTCAGAGGGACGCTGGACTCAAATCCCGGCTGTCCTCTCAAAGTATGTCTGCTTGCTATAGCCTTGTCAATCTACGTCGAGCGGGTGATGTGCTATAGACGGGTTCGCTCGACGCTGGCCATTGCCGTTGACGTCACGGGGGCTCGCTCGCCTTTTGTTGCTCGTTCGCGGGATTTGAAAGTCCGAAGCTGCGGGAACGTGGTGGCTGCCTCAACCTCAATGACGTCGGTCAGCTGCTTTCAGGACAAGACGCACTGTTGTAGGCTGTAGCACGCAGTCTATGCGGCTTACAGAGAAGTTCTACTGGGCCGGCTGCTGCGTCAAAGACACCGCTCATCATCTGACCCTCCGAAAAGTCCGACCCCGGGTTCGCTAGCTGCTGACCCGCAGCAAATAAAGACCTTTGCTCCTGCTCCTTTCCTTTTTTCCCTTTGACAACCTACATAACATAGACTCTGTCATTGTCAGCAAGCATGAGCAGCGCACCAGTAGCAGCACCCATTGCAGGGACAACCACGGCAAACCAATATAATCCAGCTACCTACGTCAACACTGGATCAAGCGTTGACACACGAGGTCTGAACAACTATGATCTTGAGCGTCTCAACACCGTGAGCACCATTCTGGGGCCCAGTGCAGGCACTTTGGCCATTGAGCCGCACAAGCGATTCAGGGACTTTGGTAACCCATCTCCCTTGGGTCTTTCTGCATTTGCCCTGACAACAATGGTGCTCTCGCTCGTCAACGTGTCCGCACGACAACTTGCAACCCCCAATATCGTCATTGGTCTTGCGCTCTTTTACGGAGGCCTCGTGCAGCTTCTTGCTGGTATGTGGGAGTTTGCATGCGGCAACACCTTTGCCGGTGTCGCTCTCAGCTCATATGGTGGTTTCTGGCTCTCCTTCGGTGTCATCTTCATCCCCTTCTTCAACATTGAAGAGGCATACGACACAACCGCCACCTCGGGAAGATTCGCAGATGCTGTCGGTATTTACCTGATTTGCTGGGCAGTCTTCACGTTCCTGTTGTTGATTTGTACGCTACGCTCAACCGTTGCCTTCTTCCTCCTCTTCTTTACGTTGGATTTGGCATTCATCATGCTTGCCATTGGTTACTTCCGTGAGGCGCAGGGCGACGACAACTACGCCGATTGTCTCAAAGCTGGTGGATACTTTGGTATTCTCGCAGCAGCACTCGCATGGATC
Source organism: Protomyces pachydermus (assembly GCA_003717275.1). Classification (NCBI taxonomy): domain Eukaryota; kingdom Fungi; phylum Ascomycota; class Taphrinomycetes; order Taphrinales; family Protomycetaceae; genus Protomyces; species Protomyces pachydermus. The sequence goes on along the minus strand of QXDU01000206.1, from coordinate 329,449 downwards.
AACGCACTTTCCGGTATCCAAGACAAGCAGAATAGTTTCAAGTTTATGCTTGTGCCTTTGTTGCCATTCCCTTGGTCAGAGCATGGTCGTGTCGGCCGTAGCTCGCGTCCTGCTCGTCGCGAGAAGGAGACGGGTTTCGAGGATGATGGTAGTCATTAGATGGGCTTATTGTAGTCACCGCTAGCTAGTTTCAATCATGTTCACATCACTATTCTCACATCTCTTCGACCTTGATGCTTCGGAATTTCGGAAGGCATTTCTTGAAAGGTCATACGGCTATTCAACAACTACTGCAGCACAGGGGTTATAGGAACGCTTAGCAGTTGATGAGGTATTAATATAGACACACTGTTTTTCAATGACAATTAAGTACTTGTTGCATCATGATATCCTCCACTTAGAAAGAACGCTTGACAACCATGGTTGCATTGGATGCCGTCACAATCTGGTAGAATGCACCGCCCTGTGTATTGCCGAGCACACGGCTTGTAGCATTGTACAAGTTGCAGTTGAACTGCACGGGCAAGCCAGAATCAGCGATGGGTGGATTAGCAGAGGTGTATGTCGTCGAGAAGGTCAAGCACTGAGCAAATGTAGCACAACGGTTGGCACACTTCTGAACGGCCTCGACGCTGGCAGGACTGCCGGAACCTGTTTGAACAGAGGCATCAAAGAGTGTTGCAGGGGCCCAACGCTCTGTACGCGAGCAGAAGATACGGTTGTAGGTGGTTGAGGTACCGCCTGTGACTTGTGGGAGAGAACCGATGCACTGATCTGCCTGAGCAGGCGAGATGTAAGCAGCGGCCACACGCTGGAAGAAGAGGCCGCCGTTGGTAGGGCCGTTGAAGACATTTGCGGCGTTGTACAGGTTGCAGCCAAAGGTGCTGCCACCGGGCGTAGTAGGAGCCACGGAGAAAGTGGCACAAAGAGGTTGGCCGGCGGGGTTCAAGCCAGCGCCAGAGCAGCGAATGGAGCAAGTCTGTGCAGCTGAGGCGTATGTAGCGCCAGGGATCTGGGTGCTGTTGAACAAGTCTGCTGGGCTCCATCGCTGAGTGTTGGAGCAGAATCGCAGAGCGTATGACGAAGAGGGGTTGGTGGTGTCTGCGTAATTGGCAGCAATGTTGGCTGGGCACTGGAACGTGTTGACAGGGGAAATCGAAGCAGAAGCAGAGGGCGCAGGAGAGGTGGTGGTGCCGGTAGGTGTGATGATGACGGTGACCACAACGACGATGTTGTTGGTGATGGTCGTGACGACAACGGAGCCGGGCTGGCCGTTGATAATGACTGCAGCAGGTCCAACACTCTGGATAGCAACCGGAGCGGCAAAGATGACTGTGGTAGGGCTAGCTCCGTTGATGAACGAGGTGACTGCATTGACAAACGTGGCACCAGGTGCGACAACCGAGGTGATGGTCGAGACGACAGTAGTAGTACGCGTCACGACGCCAGACTGAGCTGGTGCAACAGGGGCAGCGGCACACAATGCACCGGCAATAGGCTGCTTAGCGTAGAAGAGACCACCGTTGGTGTTGCCACGGAATGGCACTGTTGCGTTGTACAAATTGCAGCCAAAGTGAGTGATATTGCCGGGTGTTGAAGCCGCGACGGAGAATGTCTGGCACTGGTTGACACATGCAGCAGCACAACGGATCGCAGCTGTGCGAATTTGACCAGGGCCGACGTTGGCGAGAACCTGGCTGCTGAAGAGAGTTGCTGGGCTCCAACGGTCGAGGTTGGAGCAGAATCTGAGACCTGCCTCAGATCCAGGCTGGTTGAGGGCGATGGTAGCATCGATACCTGGAGGGCAGAAGAAGGTAGCCCTTTGAGCGAGTGTCGTGCTGCCATCTGGAAGGACAGGTACTTGACGCTTCTCAAGCTCTGCAACTGGGTTGGCGGCGACAGAGGCGACAAGTGCCTGAAGGAGAATAGTGAAGACCATCTCTGCTGTTGATGATTTGAGCGAACGTTACTATAGAGTATTCTCCGAGCGAGATGGAGTAGATTTATAGTCTCGTCCGCTTTCCGGCGTGCCGGGCACTGGAGCATGTATCTGTTGCACTAATGGCTTTAGAGCTGGGGCTGAGGCTTGATGCGTCATTCCTCGGGCGTTATTGACAACTTGTCGACACGTTCGTCGTTCCTGATTCATGATGCATTGGGCCATTTGAGCAGCAACACGGTGCCAACACCCAAGTTTGAGCTAAAACTTATTCACAACTCCCGAACGTGTTCATTCCACCGAGCAGTCATCCGCGGCGGCTAATCAGCTTACAGATGACAGTGCAGCTGATAGTCTCATTATGCGGCAATGCGCACTCTGCAACAGACGATTATCTGCTGCGGTGCTGCTATATTGGGTCACCGATGGGTGATGCCCTGCTAAATGGCTTACAGATACAGCCGCTTGAGCAGATGCGCTTGGAAGAGGTCTTTGAGCCTGTTCTTTGTCCAGTCAGAAACGCAAGAAACAGATGCGTGCGTCGAGTGTGGCAGTGCAAAGAGAGAAGCGTGCTTTTGGCATTTGGGCTGAGCATTTTTCATCAATCATCACACAGATTCTTGAAGTTGGAGGCCAGATCTGACAAGCGATCACCAGCTGCACCGCCCACAAACACTGAATAATGAACAGGCGCATTCCCCGTCCGAGAGCCCGATAGGCGTCGATACCGTTACCGTGACCAGTCACCGGGGACCCGGCGTGGAGTCGGAACTCGGGACTATGTCAGACTGCTGATCTACTACTTGAAGTCAATGACGAGTCATTGACAATGACGACTGCTCACTGCTCAGCTCCCTGCTTGATCTGCCTGATCTGATTAAGGCTCAGGCGCATCAATGTTCCACTTGGCTACTGCATTGGAGTGCCGTGATGGCTCCGTGTCAGCCCGGCTTATGCACATGTACACTGCAGGTTACGCAGTACACTTGAGTACAGTCTGCACAGCATGAAACAGCCTGGTGTCGACCGGTCTCGAGTCTCGACTCTCTAGATTCAACCAATCTGCCATGATGCAAATTCATGCAATACAGCTTGTGGCCAATGCAGGTCACGAGTACTATTCCAGGCTGCCTGATCTATGCATGCGGAAAGCTTCTGTAGATTCGAGATGCGTTTGTATCGCCTGCCACTTCTCAATGAGTGCGCTGAACGCGCTTGTATGCATACCTGGATATGCATCAGCAATCGAGCGAAGCAATGTACCGCAACTTGGACGTTCAAAGTGTCAAGGTCGGTGTCGGCTTGAGCTCAACCAAACCGTGCACGACTCATGAGACGTTGCTGGCAGCCTGCTGCATCTGACACTGCGCATCCCACTATTCTCACAGAATTGGCTACACGTCGGACTGCTGAATGACAATTGATCGATTCTCACACTGCCACTACGACGAGTTTGCACTGCAAGCTTGAAAGGTACTCAAAGCCTGGCTTTGAGTCTTTGCACATTCGCTAGTTGCTACACGATTCCAAGCGACGGTGGCAAACTGCTGAACATCTGGAACTTGTAATAGACGCTCGGTAATGCGTTCGGAACATTCCCGTTCCGCAATGCCTTGGGATGCGTTGACTAGTCAATAGACCACAACTGCCTTGGACAGTCCTTCAAGCGTTCGATGAATATGATGATCTATACTGCAGTACGAGGCACTGAGCCTTGTCAACTACGACGCTGAAGGATTCTGATTGACCTGTGGATACGGGAAATCATGTCGCTATTCAATAGCTGACCAAGAAACTCGCACTCCGTCGACAATATCAGGCAATTTAGCTAAAGCTTTTGGAAAACAACAAATGTACTCGCTGGGTCTTCTCTTCAGACAAAAGCCTAACGTTCGACAAGATCACCCAGGTTCAGACCTGGCAACACCCTCTGCCAGGACTCCTGGTCAAATTCGTCATTTGCGATTGCAGCAGCAGAGATTATTTCCGCTGGAGAAATGCGCACCACTCTTTTTACGGAGTCTTCCCAAAATTCCTTCCAACATTCTACATTTCCATGGTCGCAATCCTGTCGCTGTACGTTACGGTCGAAATTATTGCAACGACACCACGTTTTGGGGGGGACCTTGAAGTCAGTTTTAGGCCCAGAAGAAGACTTCCGACATGGTACATCTTTGACTTCTTCAACTCCCAAAGCGCGCCAGTGTTGGCCGATTACGATATCTCTCAGAATTGCCTCCGAAAGCGCCCACGACTCGCACTTGACTAGGTCACTCTTTGGAGGTTTCCGCCCACCACCACCTCCTTCGCCAGACGTCATTTCTGACCTGATCTCCTTGATGGACTTCTTATACTTTGAATAAATTTCAAGAGCGAATGAGCATTGACACAGAGAAGGGATTCGATATTCGCATGCAGGTCCGCAATTACACAGAGTGATTTCTCGGTGTGACAAAGACATTTGTACGCTGTTCCAACAATGCCGAGCGATAGTTTGCCCGATCCCTTCTGAGACGAAGTTCTTCAAAGTTCGTCCAAATTGTTGAACTTTGATTGCGCAGGTCTCGTTGCACATGGTCAAGTCCATCGGAAACAGCGGTGGGAGTGGCAGTGGATGTGACGCAAACGGGCCAACTGGCCTTACATCGTCCTGTTCAATCTTGTGCTTCAGCTTTTCGCTAAACACAGAAAGAGCTTCTTCGTTTCTGACAAAAGCGCCGTAGAAGAATTTGACGTGATGACACTCCTGTTGGGTCTTCAGACTGGCTTCGCGGTTCGGGTACCTTTGTTTCTTGCTGGCCGGATCCTGCTCTTTATGCGGGGCATTCCGCTGGCTTTGCGTGGAGCTCGAGCCTGACGCCCTCATCGCAGCAACCAATTTACAAAGGAGGACCAAGAGCAAAATGAGCTTGTTGCAGTCGTTGCGCATTGTGACGTGCAGAGAACTTGAGGTAAAGTCAACTTGTGGGCAGATCTCTGGAGCAATCAGAAGAGAAAAAATGTCACAGCCGGATCAGGGGTGACGTCAAAGGACATACTAGCAACATGACCCATGCGTTGGCCATCGTGGAAGAGAAGCGAAATTGAAATACCACCGCAATTTCAGAGGTGCTAGCGAAAGATGCGCTAGCAATGCGACCATATGCATTGTGCCATCGTGGTCGTTTACTACCTCCGGTGGTTACGCGTCTCCTCTTCTCACTGACAAGATAGCTTGTAGCAGCTCCTTGGAGCTGTCCCACAGTCGCAAAGCGTTAAACTGCCATCGAGAAGGACCCTACTTCACAATAATGAAATTTGGATAGCAAACGTTCGAATTAGATGAAGATTGGGCCTTTCCGCTGCTTTGCAATGCGTTCATGCAGCTGCAGCAGCTCTGACGGAATTTCTCAATGCAGCGCCGGTAGACCCTTGACGCTAGAGACACAAACACATCTGCCAAATGTTGGATTCTCTCACTACCCAGGAGTAAATGTCCTTGCAACAGGACGTGTCGATGCCTGAGGTCTGACAAGTCGAGGATTCCGGGGTGTTGCTTGAGAAGACAGTGGTCGTCATGATTGGAGTCATGACATAGGAAGTCTTCCAGATGCGTCGTGTAACAAGGACGCGAGCATCAAATCTAAGATTCGAAGCCCACCTGCCACTGCTCTCAAGGGAATGCCTCAACACATTCTTGAACGTCGATGAGATCAAGCTTACACGCATCAGCAACGAATATCATCTGAGCGCGTGGATCCTGACTGCCATGAACGAGATCAATATGCATACGACCTAGTGCTCGCAAGATGGCAGCAGCAGCAATCGTCTTGGCTGTGAAGAACAATGCGACCTGTCGTGATTGCAAGCTATCGTGTCAGCGCATGCCTTGTATGTTTCTGCTTCGTATAGGAACAAAACGTACCCTTCAAGACATAGCGTGCGCGCTAGTAAGCCAAGTGGTGTTTCCTCGGCACGACATATCCCCTCACCACGCTGCTTCGGCGCGTGTGTCGTCTCAAACAAGACGGCACGCTTCAACAACCTTGGTAGAAACTCAAACGGTGTTGCTTGTCGACAATCGAATTGGATGACACGGAGTAGCAGGAGTTCAGCATTGACGAGAGATGCACGGAGTGTATCGTATTCCGTTGATGGAATGGTCAATGGTGCTTTGTCTGGCTGTAGATGACTAGCACGTCAGTCAAGTCCATTGCTTTGTTCATGATGACACAATGGCATACGTGTGTGCAGGGAGGAGAATCTCACTCAGGCGTCTTGGTTGCTCAGCCATCTTTGAAGCGAGCGAGAGACAAGCAAGTGCAGCAGTAGCATCGTCAACTAGACGCTCCGATGCGCTTGTATGGTGCTTTTGGAGCTTGTGCAAGTAGCAGAGTGCGAGCGCTGTTGCATGCTCCGTCATACGTAGCTGTGAGCTGAGCAGCAACAGCAACGACTGTGAAGACATGTCGTTCACGTAGTCAATTGACGGAGACCTTGAGGAGTGGTTTTGGTTTACATTATAAAGTCCCGATATGAGGGCAACTATCTTGCATCTTGCATTGCATCATTGACTACCTGCAGTCTCGTAAATTGAACTGATTTACGAGAGGAGGTCACGACGGTGGCCAAAGGCAGTCAACACGACAGCGAGACCGGAAGTTTGCAAAAGAGCAGTGATGCTCTTGATGGCAACATACTCCAATGGTCGCTTCTCAGTGAATGTGGAAGAAATGACGCCTGGGATGGAGGTTGCGCCAAAGACAACGAGACCGAGGTATGCGGCGCCCTTGTAAGAGACGGTGCCTGTGAGCTGGAGGAGAGCCGAGATGCAGTAGGTCTGGATACCGGAAGACACGAGGGAGGTACCGTACATGGTGACGGCAGACTGAGCCTCCTTGGACTGCCAGAACTCAGAGTTCTTGTCAGAGTTCATGACTTTTTGCCATGTCTGGCCGAAAAGAGGTCCGTAGACGAGGGCAGATGTGACGTGCTCGTAGATGGTGCCGACCTGGCTGATTAGTTGTTATTCTTGGGTGAGAAGTGGGAGATGTGACATACGGCAAGCGCTGCTGGGCGGACGGAAGGGAAGTAAGAGACAGGCATGCTGATGTTTGGGGAGGATGAGAGAGATGTGTAGTTGGATGAGACCATTTTCCGTGAGTTGGGCTGCTGGGGGGTCGTCTTTATAGGGGAGGGGGATTGGGGCCAGCTGCTTTATACTCGTGGGCGAGCTGACGACACTTTGGAGAGGGCCGGATGACGTAGCTGGACGGGCAGAAAATGGAACCAGATGGGCCGTGTCAAAATCATGCAGTATACAGTGTAGAGTATACAGTGTAGAGTATACAGTGTAGAGTACAAAATACAGTGCGTAACAACGTCTATAGCATGCCCATAGCAACAAGGCCACCCCCAATCCCGCTCATCATGCAACGTGTGCCCTCAGGCACAGCAATCCTGCCTCCAGCACCACACATCGTGAATGCTGCTCCCTCCTCCACACAAACAATGCCTGTCCCTGTACATCCTACCACCTGCTCCCGCTTACGCTCAGCCGAACACGGTAGTCCTTGTGCTTGCCAAGAACCCACATCACACATCATCAGACCACCTTCCTCACAACGTGTTGCAAATGCCTCACATTCCGGACGAGACGCACGCTTCACCACGCGACAAGCTGTCTGAACAGCCGTTGTCACAGGTCCCGGACGAACAGCCGCACGAGTCGTTGTCGTCACGCTCCAACGCGTCGTGCCAAGTGTAGCGGAAGGTGCTTGTCCTGCAGCAGCGACATTGTCTGGTGTTGCAAGAACCATTTGACCCCGAAGACAGACTGTTCCCGGTGCAACGGCACCCATGTTGATGTATGCACCATTTGCACATTGCGCCCATGTCGTGGCTGTCAAGCATTGGATGGCATTGCCGGTGCACGCGCCTGTAGGTACGGCTGCGGCAGCGTTTGTCGTCAGCGATACTGCTTTAGCGGTCATTGTAGCGGTGTTTGGGAGAGGTGGTTGAGAGGGTGCTACGATAGGTGCTGATTCAGCTGGTGTATTGCTGCCGCTGGAGGCACCACAAGCACCTGTCAAACCTGCGCCAGACAAGCCGCGTATTTGACCATTGCTGTACGATCCACGAAATTGAATGCTTTGTCCCGGGTTCGGAAAGACGACTTCTGTTCCCTCTATTGTTGCACAACCTTTGCCGACATTGGCAACCTGCATAGCTGGCAGTGCAGCAACGAATTGTGATGTACCGGATCCTTGAATATTGACAAGTGCACAGTTCTGATACATCTCCCGATTCCCGACTTTATTGAACCATGTCCATGAAAAGACGACATTATTCCCAGCTGGTAAGCCAGCAGGCATTGTGAAGTTGTAACCAGCTTGCAGGGGGCAGCCACCAATCATACTGTGAATGACTTTGAACGTGACGCCATTATCGTACGACAGAGACAATTGACAAGATCCACCTTCGTGCGTTGCTGTACCCTCCAAAGCAATACTATATTGGCCGCCTGCCGTGTATTGTGCTGTGATGTGTTTACCGGGACTATTGAGATAGCCCTTACAGGGGAAATCGCTACCATCGCCATTCAACGGTGCAGTCATGGAGTAATCTGGGTTTGTATTGCTCGTGTCAAACTTTGAATTGATGGGAAGCGGCTGCTTGAGTTGCATGTGCGCCGAGGTGGCGATGGCAAGACATGCGAAGACAAGCGTTGAGCGCATTGTTGCACAAAAGAAGCGTAGAGACTGTGAGAGGATGAACGAGTGTGAGGAGGTGATGAGTAGGGGAAGCAGAGGTCGATGCAGCTGCCGGGGTCTCTGTAGCTATTGAGGACTGAAGCCTGAGCATTGAAGGCTGCTTCCGGGGCCTTCCCAGGTTTGCTTTGTTTCAGCTTCTTTGTTCTGTGGCAGGTCTCAGCGCGTCTCTTTCGACCTGCCAAAGATATGTTTGACTGGACCCCGTTGACATGGCCTCTGCAGCTATATGAGTGCTCATACAGACTCACTACATGACTCATAGACACATAGACACAACGCTGCGATGACCTGAGTAAGGAAGACGCTCATGTAGCTGCCATCGTCATGCCAGCAGTCATCCATCCTTGCGCAACCTAAAATTGAATTTCTGGCAGGCGCCCAGATGCGGCATCATACCAGCCAGCTTATCCAAATTCCAGAAGTACAATTAGACAAGAGGGAAGGTAGGCGAAGCACTGCGAATACGACGGAAGGCTCTTGAGAAGATTGCGAATGCCATCAGATGTCTTGCAGTCTGTGCACTGACTCAGAAACTCCTTGCATCGGAGCCCATAGAACAACAGAATGGGCCGCAGCGTGAGAATTCGGCGCAGACCCGGCGACCCCACACCGGGAAGGAGGAAAAGCAGGGACAGGCAATGACGACCTGGACGTCGCCATAAACTAGCACCGTTCGCTGAACAAGATGGTCGATCATGCTGCCAAAATCAAAGAGACCCTAGGACGCAGGGACAAGTCCATCCCCGACTATGCAAGACTCTCAGCTCCTCCTGCCGAGAGTGTGCAGAATGTCCTCGACGTGCCCAAAGGCAGCGGCTTATTGACTGATAAGGAACTCAAAATCACCGAAAATTACGATGCAAGTGCCTTGTTGCGTCTCATTGCACGCGGTGACTTGACATCGAAGGAAGTGACCCTTGCCTTCATCAAGCGTGCCTCCATTGCCACGCAGCTCGTCAATTGCTGTACGGAAATCATGGCGGATGAAGCATTGTTGCAGGCAAAGAAGCTAGACCACGAGTACAAGATGACTGGAAAGCTTTCCGGGCCATTACACGGCCTGCCAGTCTCCTTCAAGGAGCACATCCTCATCAAGGACAAGGTTGTGCATTCATCGTACGTTGCGTGGCTCGACAACATTGAGCCTGCCGACTCACTCATCTACGAGACACTCGTCATGCTCGGCTGCGTTCCCTTCTGCAGAACAACACAACCACAAGCCGTGATGCATCTCGAAACCAATAGCAACATCTACGGCCACACTACAAATCCCTATAACCGCAACCACACACCCGGCGGCTCGTCAGGTGGTGAATCGGCATTACTCGCCTTGCGCGGCAGTCCCCTAGGTGTTGGCGGTGACATTGGTGGCAGTATTCGTAATCCTGCCAGTCTCACGGGATTGTGGGGATTCAAGCCATCATGCAATCGAATCCCTGGTGGTACAAAAGGTCTGCATCGTGGTCGAGAAACGATCCTAGCGACGAATGGACCGTTGTGTCATTCATTGGAAGATTTGATTTTGTTTATGCGGGTGTTGGTGGATGCTGAACCTTGGCGGAAAGAACCCTCACTCGTACCGATCCCTTGGCATATGCCAGAATTGACAAAGGAGACTCTGACTGTGGGTATCATTTGGTCAGATGGTGTTGTGAAACCCCTACCGCCAATTCAACGAGCCATGGACAAAGTAACCGATGCCATGCGTGGGATTGGTATCAAGACGGTCGATTTCGAGCCATACAATCATGCCGAGTCGTGGGACATCATTTCGCAGTTGTACTACACGAATGGTGCACTCGATGAGTTTGCACTCTTCAAGGAAGGTGGTGAGGAGATGCTGCCCTTGACGAAATGGCTCTTCACGCAACCAGGCGTCAAGGAACATTCACACGATGAGTCCAATGAGATTCTCCTTCGCCGCAACAGATACCGAACGGCCTATGCGCGTCATTGGCTCGCACAGGAAGAAAAGCACGGTACAAAGATTGACGTCTTGCTATGCCCGGTGGGTCCTGGACCTGCTCCCAAATTAGGGACCAGCAAGTATTGGACTTACACGAGTGTTTGGAATCTAGTCGATTACCCTGGCTGCGCATTCCCAGTGACGCAAGTACAATCGAAAGATGCTGAGCCTAGTGGGTATGTTCCCCAGGCAGGTGTGGAGAAGGAGGTGTGGGATTCGTATGACTTGAATGAAAGTCGAGGTTTGCCTGTGGGATTGCAGTTGGTGGGTCGACGATTTGAGGAGGAGAAAGTCTTGGCTGCGATGGGTGTCATCAGTGGAGCATTGGAGGCTGCATCTGCGCATCTCTAGACTGCTCTAGGTCGAGCCATGCTGTATACTGCGTGCCTACTGTGTACTGCCTAGTGCAAGTCGAGGATATTGAGCTGAATTTGCCCTTGAGTTTAGTTTCCATCTGCCAAGTAACCACCACACAGCCGGATCCTACATAAGTAGACACAGGCGACTTGCGCATTCTCGATCAACGCATCCTCAACCATGGCCAAGATGCTCACTGCAGTCAGGCGAAACTACAGGTCCGTCTCATTCCATGTTCAAACACTACGCAATATCTTCACGCTCTACACCGTCCTGCGGATCACCCTCATGCTGGCAACGCGGCTGCGTATGTATGGCCTGCGCGGCACGGCATTACGCACATACACTTATATCCGGCGTGTCCTCTTCTCTACATTCATCAAGCTACCGGGCATCAAGCAAAAAGTACAAAAACAAGTCTCAGACGCCTTGGCGCAACTCGATGAAAAGATGCTGCCGCCTGCTGGAACGGTTCGCTATCAAAATTTACCGGCAAAAGGTCTCTCAAAAGAAGCCGTACGCGCTGAATTACAAAAGCTGCACAAGATGGGCGATGAGGTCGATTGGGAAGGTGGCAAAGTCTCTGGTGCCATTTATCACGGTGGCAAGGAATTGAGTGAACTGCTGACGGAAGCGTATGCCTTGTTCTCCTTGGCAAATCCACTGCATCCAGATATCTTCCCTGGTGTACGCAAGATGGAGGCTGAAGTGGTACAAATGGCCCTGAACCTATTCCACGCGCCTGAGGGAGCAGGTGGCACCACAACCTCTGGCGGCACTGAAAGTATCCTGATGGCTTGTAAAGCAGCGCGCGAATATGGTCGCATGAAGAAAGGCATCAAGAAGCCAGAGATGGTTGTGCCGGTGACAATTCATGCTGCCTTTGACAAAGCTGCCGAGTACTTTGGTATTCAGATTCATCACATTGACGTCGATCCCATCACCTACCAAGTCGACCTGAGGAAAGTGGAACGCTACATCAACAGCAACACCGTTCTGATTGCTGGCTCTGCGCCCAATTTCCCGCACGGCATCATTGACGATATTACGGGCCTCTCAGCATTGGCAGTCAAGTACAACGTGCCACTTCACGTGGATGCCTGTCTCGGTTCCGTCTTGGTACCATTCCTCGAGCGTGCTGGATTCTATGCACCCTTGTTTGATTTCAGATTGCCTGGCGTCACATCCATCAGTGCGGATTTCCACAAGTACTTCATGTCAAGCAAGGGAACCTCTGCCATCATGTACAAGAGTCGCAGTATGAGGAGACATCAATACTTCATCCAACCTAATTGGCCAGGCGGCGTCTATGCCTCACCCACCATTGCAGGCTCTCGACCTGGTGCACTCATTGCTGCCTGTTGGACAGCGATGGTCTCCATGGGCGATGATGGTTACCTTCAGAGTTGTCGAGAAATTGTCGGTGCTCGTGCAAAAATCCAATCTCGTATTGAGAGTGAGGTTCCGGAACTCAAGATTTTGGGGAGACCAGCGGTGTCGGTGGTGAGTTTCACGTCGGATGTCATTAACATCTACTCGGTCGGTGATAAGATGTCAAAAGCTGGTTGGCACTTAAATGGTTTGCAACTACCACCAGCGCTGCATATCGCATGTACGCGCTTGTCGACCAATACAATGGTCGATACGCTGATTGCAGATTTAAAGACGGCTGTAGCAGAGGTCGTTGCAGAAGGTGGTGGCGGTGATGCCGGAACAATGGCAATGCTCTATGGTGCTGGCTCATTACCAGACAAGAGTATCGTATCGAGCTTGGCGGAGGGCTTTTTGGACACTCTATACAAGGCTTAGTCTTGTAGTTGATATCATGACATCTGTGCTCGCCCGCTATACGTTTGATACGTTTGATCTGTCAAATGTGTCTTGAGTGTTGATACAAGTCGTCTTGGCTGGCAAGATCGTGACGTCTTGCGCCCCTCAACAGAATGCACAATGAAGCTGTGAAGTAAAGTCAAACACTATTCGCTGAAGCCTAAAATCTATGTAAACAAAAACTCCATGTCCTCTTGATTAAGCCGATCAAGACTCGTTGCATCATGATCGAGCGTTGATTTGATCATATTCACCTTCTTTGCTTGCAACTCAACAATCCTCTCCTCGATACTATTAGCAATGACAATGCGTTTAATAGCAACAGGTCGATACTGACCCAATCGATGAATCCGATCGGCTGCCTGCCACTCAGCACTAGGACTCCACCAAGAATCCACCAAAAACACAGTCGACGCTTCCGTCAAGTTGAGTGCTACACCACCTGCTTTCAAGGAAACGAGGAAGACGGGGAATTGAATATCATTGGAGAACTTGATGATGGTGTTGTTGCGCTGTTCGGGTGTCATACTACCATCCAACTTGCACGTATTGAAACCTGCCTTTCGCAAACGAAACGCAATCAACTCCAAAAATGACGTGAATTGAGAAAAGACAATCGACTTGGTGGAGGAATTGTTGGAACGCAACTTGTATAATTCCTCAACGAGCGCTTCAATCTTGGTAGACGACTTCCATTTCGTCATGTCAATGCGATTCAGGATGTTGCTCTTTTGCAGTCGTTCCTCCGTAGGTGGATCCATGGCTGGTGCCGACAAATCGATAGACAGGGCCGTATTGCATACCGGACATTCCGGCACAGCCATACACGTATCCACGTACTCGATAACGCAGGATCGACAGAATTGATGCCGACACTTGGCAGCAATGCAATCTTCAGCAACATCGTCGCAAAGTCGACACACCAAGTTGTTTTCAGCTTGCAGATCCAATCGACGCAACACCAAGTCTGGATGATCTGCCATCTGTCGAAGTCGAGTGATGAGCTGAAAGATATTGGCGTAGGAATTGAGCAAGACTCCCTGAGCGACATACCCACTGAATTGACGTTTTGCACCGGTATACAATGATTCATACAAGTCAAGTTCTTCAGGATTGAACATGTCGCGACGAATCATCTCAACGCGCGGTGGTAGACCCATATCATCCGCTCGCTCGACTTTCGTACGACGCAGCATGAGTTTACCGAGGAGTTGGTGGATCTTGGAGAATGCCACACGTCCCTCACCTTGTGCGCCGAATCGTTGGATAGGTTTGAGGAGCTCGTGATTGAACCAATTGGTATGCACCATGGGAGAATGACCGCAATCATCACACTGGCGATTATCCTTGAACTTCCACGAAAGACTCTTGCAGGGACAATTCTTGCAGTAGTAGTAGGAGAATGGGTCTGCCTTCAAAAAGCGCAACAAGGAAAACAGTTCGCCGACACGGTTCTGCAAGGGCGTGCCAGAGAGACAGAGACGTCGTTCAGTCTCAAGAGCGAAGATGGCTTTCGCGGTGTTACAGGCACGATCCTTGATGGAGTGCGCTTCATCCAGTACAACACGGTGCCACTCAATTGCATGCAGAAAACTCTTTTCCTTGACAAGTCCTGTCTTTCGCTTGAATCCGAATTGCTGCTTGCGATAAGCAGATTCGAGCAAATTGTAAGTCGTCAATACCACGTCGTAGGACATCAGCTTCGTCTTATCGGTACTGCGTGCGCTGCCGTGGTATATATGGACGGAGAGGGCATTGTTGGTGTATTTTTCAATTTCATTCTTCCATTGGATGATGGCGACTGCGGGTGCGATCACTAGTGTACCTGCTTCGCCTTCGACGCGTGTTGTGTCTGTTGCAAGCAGTGCCACAGTTTGGATAGTCTTGCCCATACCTGCCGTTAGTACACAAACAAGGGAAAAGAGGGTGCATACCCATTTCATCTGCTAGAATGCCACCTTTGAAGTCAGAAGCTTCTTGAAGACGCAACCAATTGAGGCCTTCTAGCTGGAAAGGCAAGAGTTGCAATGTCAAGATGTCTGGTTGCGCGGCTTTCCTTGGCTCTGGCACTCGACGCTCACTCAAGTCATCCCAGACATTCTCGAGCTCTGGGTGATGCAGGATGAGTTTCTTGGCAGTCTTTTCATACTGTGAGGCTCCCTGTGAATTGCGTGGATTGCGTTGGCGTCGTCGAACCTGTGCTACAATCGCTTCAGCTTCAGGTGACGCGACTTCCTCGTGCTCAGAATGAACAGACTCGAGCTCAGACAGAACACTTTGTTCGTCTTCCTCTTTGTAAGCAGCGTCATCACCGTCTGACTCGTCTCCCGCACTGTCACCGGTATACTGGACTTTTGCTCGAGTGGCACGCTTTGCACGGGTAGCACTAGACATGAGGGGTGATTCAACACTACTGGCAGGTGTCTCCGGTGATTGTGATGTCTCTCGCGTGTCTGCAGGACTCACCATGTTGATGGAGAGAGCAGGCGTGCTCAATGCAGTCTTGACGCGCTTCCTGGCAGGTGTTGCTTGGGTCTCTGGAGTATCCTTTGAGGGTGAGGAGAAGAGGTCTAGCTCGTCGTCTGAGGGGTGTTCACGTTTGAGCTGGTTGGCTGCGATGCGTGCTTCCTCGTCCTCGGTGTCCTGTTGCTGCTGTTGAGTGTGTGCAGTACGCTTCACCATGGCGACTGCTTTCCTGGCTGCCTTCTTTGGGGGCATCTTGTCTCTTTCTCTCTCCCTCGATAGTATCACTGAGTCACTGACTCCTATTCTCTCTTCTCGACAGGCTACTGACTGCTGCTATTCTCCCTCCCTCTCTGTGGCAAGAATGCAACGGTCGCCACTTCCTCTTCTTCTCCGCCCTCTCACGCGAATTTGGTGGCGAGAAAAAGGCAAAGACGCGACCTCAAGAAATCAGCAATAGCAGGCAGTGCATTCACTAGCAAGCACAAGCATGTCCAGGAACAACGCCAGGAGCAATGTCAGAGGACCCAATGTATGTCACCTCCTCTACCCAGTGTCAGTCTAACCAAAGTCTGCATTGACAGAGTTTCTACGCTCACGGGGCATCCGCATAGAGAACCAAGGACGTAACCGACCTCGTCCCGCTGTGCCTGTCCCTGCTAGTGGCGAAGAGACGACTGAAACGCTTGAAGAACAAGCAGAGCTAGAATCCACTGTTGAAGCGTCCACACCTCCCACAGCCGTTGCAACCAGGAAATCCTCCAAGAAGCGCAAGAAGAATCAAGTGAGTGATGATGAGAGCGATGGCGATTATGAACCACTTCCACGTCCTAGCGCAGGACAGATTGAGTTTTGTGCAGAGTGCAATACTCGCTTCACAGTGACGCCGTATAACAAGGAAGCCCTCTCTGGCTCAGGCTTACTATGCATGCCCTGTGGTAAAGCACTCACTACACCCACAAAACCCAGAGCTGCCCCTATTGCTCGCAAGAAGCGTGCTAAAGCAACATTGGACGGCGAACGTTTCCTTGTACCTAAGCTACAAGACTTGTCCATTCGAACGATTGCAAAGCATATTGACCAAGTCGAAGCGCTCGGTGAAATTGGCCACTTCAACCTCGACAAGATTTGTCAAATCATTTGCAAAAATCGTCAGCTCTCTGCACAAACGTTGCCCTTGTTTTTGGATGCTAGCTTGACGACGTTGTCGCTGTACGATTGTGCCAACCTCCATAAAGACACGATGGCTCCAATTGGACAATTCTGTCCGCGTCTCAAGGCTTTGCGCTTGCATCTCTGTGGACAAATAACAGATGCTGTACTTATGTCTCTAATCGCTCGCTTGGTGAACCTCACAGCGCTTTCCCTCTTCGGTGCTTTCCTCATCACAACAGGTTGCTGGCAGAGGGTCTTTCAAGAAACACCAAATCTGGAGGAATTTGAAGTCAGCGATACCTCACGCTTTGACCACGAAACAATGCAGCAGCTTGTCAAGCATTGTCCCGATCTGCGCGTCTTGACACTCAAACGACTCACGCATCTCGGATTCGAAGCCATCACACTCCTTGCCGGTCTCTCAAAACTCACCCATCTCAATCTCAGTCATGCTGGTCTTGAAGTGACTGATGACGCTATTGACTTGATTCTCTCTGCTCATCCAAATCTTGAGTTGCTAGACTTATCAGGCTTGACGGCACTCACGGATTCGACGCTTGCGAGTATTGGGAAACACTGCAAACACTTGAAGATTCTACGACTCAATGAATGTGATCTCTTCACCAATGACGGCTGTGTTGCCCTCTTCTCAAACTGGCAAGGTCATACGGGTTTGCGTGAGCTTGCACTGGAGCGATGCGTTGCGTTGGGTGATGAAGCAGTTGCTGCAGTTCTACGACATTCCGGAGGAACGTTGCAAAAGCTTGTGTTGAATTCATGGGATACAGTGACTGAGAAGGGTTGTCTGATGCTTGCTGGATCACAGGCATTGCCTGTGTGTGAAGTCTTGGATGTCAGTTGGATCAGAGCTGTGGATGATTTGGTGGTCAGGCGCATTGTGGAACATGCCAGCGCACTCCGGAAGTTGTTGGTTTGGGGGAATAATCTGCTGACTGCTGTGGAGCATCCTGGAAAAGCTGTCATTGTTGGCCGAGAGTCGGGGTAGAGGTAGAGGAAGCAGTAGAGTTGTACAGTTGTCTCTGTTGTCATCTGTTGCCAATAGGGGTTTTACTTCGTCTTCGTGCATCACTCATCTGTCTATAGCATGACTCGTGAGCACTGAGCATACGAGCCATCGCGGAGTATAGCAAGCAGCACTTCCGACTTCCGTCTACAGATAGCATCATTGGACTGCACTCATCATCGCCGTATACTACGAAATTTGCCGAGGTCAACGACGAGATTGTAGATAAGCCCAACAGAAGGACCTTCGCTGAGATCGCCTTGGTCTGCCTTGATTTATGTATCCTCTCTATGTTGTCGTGAATAGAGCAGTCCCATGTTACGCCCTCAGTTTCAGGGCTGTAGGGGGCGTTTCTGTCCGAATTTCTCATTGGCCAGGCGACTCGGTCGGTTCTGCCGAGCTGCCAAGGAAGCAGATCATCCGTAGCGGCGCAAGTGCAAAGAGAGACGACGAGCGCATCTACAAACTACAGAATCTACACAAGCATCGGAGAATTGGGAATTACCCTCATTGTGCCTACTTCGTTCAGCCATCCGTCGGCAACTCATCGCGTGATCTGCAAGCTGCAAGATTGCCAGGCACCATATTTGTCTCGCTATCGTGACGGTGCTCGTCTGACATTGTATAACAGCTTGTCCGGCCCGCCCAACCTGTCTTTTCTTCTCCACAATCAACGCGGAAGCAGTAGTCGCTCTTCTCGCAAGTATATACAGTATTCTACGGAAGACCAAGAGGTAGAATTATCCCTCATGGCGGCTCACATGGCAGACCAGGTCGACTATGCCGCTGGACACGAGCAAATTGTGCCTTACCAAGAAACCGACACGGCCGAAGAAAAGAAACACTTGGGTCTATCGACGACCAACGACTCGGACCGTGTCGTCGCTTACGAGGCCGAGGATGACGACAACTACCGTCACCCAGACCACCCAACAGATGAGGAGTTGCAGACTTTGCGCAAAGTCGCAGGCCATATTCCCTGGCAGGCATACTCCGTCGGCTTTGTTGAATTGTGCGAGCGATTCAGCTACTACGGCGTGACAGCCATTTTCACGTATGTTGGGACGATGTTTCTAGCTTGGATCTGCTAACTCGATCAGTAATTTCTTGCAGCAGCCTTTGCCCATGGGCTCCAGGACCGGTGCCGGTGGTACTGATGGCCAGAGTGGAGCACTTGGTCTGGGTCAGCAGACCGCTACTGCGCTCAACCTGTTCAACAGTTTCTGGGCATATGTCATGCCCATTGCTGGTGCAGTGGTCGCTGATGGCTATCTTGGCAGATACAAGACTATCATGTACTCCATTGCAATCGCCTTGGTTGGTCACGCCATCTTGGCTGCATCTGCCGCACCAAGCGTTATTGAGAAACCCAATACTTCGCTTGGTGTTTTCTGCTTGGCTGTCATTGTGATGGGTGTGGGTACTGGTGGTTTCAAATCCAATTGTTCCCCTCTCATTGCTGAGCAGTACCGCGAGAAGGTGCACGTCAAGACTCTCAAGTCAGGTGAGCGCGTCATTGTCGACCCTGTCGCTACCTACTCACGCATTTGTTTGTCCTCCCGTACTGATCGCCTCAGCTGCTAATCTCAGACATGTGGTTCTACTTGATGATCAATGTCGGCGCTCTCATCGGTCAACTCGGTATGGTTTATGTGGAAAAGTATGTTGGCTTCTGGCTCGCTTTTGCTCTGCCCACATTTGTCTTCATCGCTTGCCCAGCTGTCCTGATTTTCGCCAGAAAGCACTTGGTTGTGCAGAAACCAACTGGATCCGTCGTTCCTGTTGCATGGCGCGCCATCAAAGCAGCCTCCAAGGGGCGCTGGCACTTGAATCCCGTTCGCACCTACAAAGACCATCAACGAGGCGACTTCTGGGCCGCCGCAAAGCCTTCTACGTACGAACGTGAGGGCAAGGTCAAGCCTAGCTGGTTGACTTGGGACGATGTCTTTGTGGATGAATTGAAGCGCGGTATCGCCGCATGCAAGGTCTTCATGTACTACCCACTCTGGTGGCTCACGTACGTCTCTCTCTTCTGTGGTCCGACTAACGGTTTAGGTACAACCAGATCATTGGTAACTTGACTTCCCAAGCCGCTACCATGACATTGAATGGTGTTCCCAACGATGTGCTCCAAAATTTGGATCCATTCGCACTCATCATCTTCATCCCCATTTGTGACCAGTTCCTCTACCCCTGGCTCGCCCGCATTGGTTTCCCTCTTTCGCCTATAAAGAAAATCTACCTCGGTTTTTTCACTGGTACAGCTGCCATGATTTGGGCGGCTGTCGTGCAACACTACATTTACAAGACTTCCAACTGTGGCAACTACGCAGGTAACCCATACCTCGATGCAGCAAAGACCATTCGTTGTGTGTCGCCGCTGAGCGTTTGGATCCAAACTGGAAGTTATGTGTTGATTGCCTTTTCCGAGATTTTCGCATCTGTATGCAGTCCTTTATTCGATGAGCAAGTATGCTAATTTATTTTCCTAGATCACCGGACTCGAGTACGCATTCAGCAAGGCGCCTAGGTCGATGCGTTCTATTGTCACATCGCTCTTCTTGTTCACTTCGGCAATTTCTACAGCGTTAGGACAGGCCTTCGTGTCGCTGAGTTCTGACCCTAATTTGGTCATCAAGTAAGTCTTCTCCCTCAATGATTTGAACTCGGCTAACCTTCAGCTACGCTGTGATGGGTGCTCTGAGTTTCGTCGGAGGTGTAGCCTTCTACTTCCACTTCAGACAGCTCGACAGGGATGAAGACATGCTCAACCAGATTGGTGTTCACAAGCAGGCACATCTCAACAGTGTCGACAACCAGTCCAACGACATGTACCCCAACATCGAAGGCCGTCTTCCTGCTGGCTCTCTGCCAGAGAAGAAGTAGACGAGCTTCAGACTTTTTGATAATTGAGATGATCTTTTCTCCACGCTCATGTCGTGGACAAAATGATATTCAAACGCCATCTACGCATCCATACACGAAATAATCAATATCAGATACCTTACCCAAAGATGTCTACCGCGTATCTGTTTGTGCCCATGGCATCAACCAGTTCTTGAGCAGCCCCGCGCTCTTCGCCCTCTTTTGCCTCCTCGACAATCTGGCCGAAAGCCTTCTTCAATGAATGCGCAAGCTTACTCGCACTGCCGCATGTGTAGAGTTGCGCTCCCTGCTTGAATAGCGACAAAACCTCACCGCGCTGCTTCAGCAGTAAATCTTGAACATACTTGCAGCCTCCCGTCTCTGCCGGTTTGCGTGAGTAGCAGTGACGCACATCAATCACACCACCACTCTCCTTGGCGAAACCTTGAAGCTCCTCCTTGTGCAAAAAGTCTTCCTCTGTGCGACAACCATAAAACAAGATCGTCTTGCCAACCTTTCGGCCGGCCAACACCTGAAGTGTCCGTTCTTGAAGGAAGCCTCGGAAGGGTGCGATACCTGTACCAGCAGCAAACAAGACAATAGGCGTCTCCACTCGTTCCGGCAGACTGAAATTCGAAGAACTTCTCACACTGCATGAAATTTCATCGCCGGCTTTGAGTGTAGAGAGGAAGTTGCTTGTGATGCCAAGGAAGTTACCCCTCCCGCTCAATGCAGGTCCAGACAGTACATCAATCGTCAGTGTCGCATGCCGCGGTTCTGGAATGGGCGAGCTTGAAATGGAGTACTGTCGTTGATGCATAGACTGCAAGGACTTGATATAGTCGTCAAAGGACACCTGGCATGACTTGCAGCGTTCGAGCAAGTCAATGGCAGACATGCGTTTGTTGATGACCTTGCTCTGGTAGGCATCGCCACCGAGCGACTTGATCAATGCCTTGTCTTGCTTGTCCTCGCAGCTCTCCTCTAGGCGAGACAGCATACGCTTCGACACTGGCGTTGCAAGCTCCACTGAGGTCTGCAGAATGTCGTATGCACGTACTGCAAGAACTTTGGACATAGCACCCTCGCCGACATCCACCTTGACCATGGAACTTTCATCCATTCCGAAGTGCTTCAGAACGCGCAACACGCTCGCATCTGGGTTGATGGGTAGAATGTTGAGATAGTCACCGACGTTGTACTCTTGTTGGTCTGGTAGCTCAATTGTGATGTGTCGCTTCGATGGGCCCAGCTCTGATGCTTTGACGAGCTCCACATTCGAGATAACCTTACCAAGGCCAAGTCCAGCGGCAACGATTGAATTGGTAGTCTTGGACGAGATGGGCTCATACATGAACCGCTTCGACTCGGCTGATTCGCTCGCTGTAACATCGCCATCAGAGAGTTCCTCGGCCAAGTCTGCCTTCCACGAGTCAAAGTCACCAACAAAGTCGCCAGCGACATTGCCTTCTGCGCGAGGAATCAGTGATTCTGCACCACCACTACTCATTTGCTCATCAAAGGTACGAGGAATCTTTTGATATGTTTGTGCCCAATCAGAGTGTCCCGCACCAAAGATGGCATATTTAACGCCCTTGAGATCAGGGCCAGATTCGAGGTATGCTGCAAATTGTCGTGCATTGTCTGCTGGCTTGCCTTCGTAGGATGGTGTGAGAATCAAAACAGGCCGATCAGTGGGCAGCTCACGACAGCTATCAAGCGTGTCTCGTTGCGCAGAATATCCCCAGTTTGCCGCACTGGCAGCAACATCCTTGGAAAGAGCTTCGCACGCACCAGAGTTGGAGCCGAAGAGGACCAACATGGGCTTAGCCCCTGTTGTAGGTCCACCATTCGCCTTGGCAGTTTCACGGCGCTTAGGCGCTTCTTGTCCAACGCACAGTGGCATGATGGGAGGTCCAGCTTGTCTGCGCTTTAGCTTGACCTTGAGCTCATCCGGTTTGATGGTCAGTGTAAACTTGACTCTAAACTTGTAGTTTGGATCTGCTAGCTCGAGGTCAAAGTTTTGCACAATCGTCGCAACGGCCAGCATGGCCTCTTGAAGGGCAAAGGCACGACCGATGCATGCGCGCATACCATGTCCGAATGGCTTCCAAGAATTTGGAGGTAATGCTTCGAAGCCACCATTGAGCATACGTTCAGGTCGGAACTCGCTTGGGTTGTCGTAGACTGCAGGGTCGTTGTGGACGCCGTGCAGATCGATCATCATGGTGTTACCAGCTGGTAGCATATAGCCTTCAGGCAACTCCACATCTTCCTTGCAACAGACACCAATCATCGGAGCAGTCGGTTGCATTCTGAGGGCCTCCTTCAAGCAGGCGTCGATGTATGGCATTTTGGCAAGGCAATCGAGTGTGATGTGGCC
Source organism: Protomyces pachydermus (assembly GCA_003717275.1). NCBI lineage: Eukaryota > Fungi > Ascomycota > Taphrinomycetes > Taphrinales > Protomycetaceae > Protomyces > Protomyces pachydermus. Next base: position 306,715 of record QXDU01000206.1, on the reverse strand, counting down.
AAGAGCATCCACCTCAGCTTGTGCCTTGCGCATGGTTTCGGGATTCTTCATCATGTAGTACAAGCAGAACGACAAAAGACCCGATGTTGTCTCGTGTCCAGCAACGAGAAAGGTCACCAATTGAGCAACAATTGAATCGTCGCTCAATTTCTTGCCAGTTTCGGGATCGGCCACGTCCAGCATGCGGGATGCCAAGTCATCATACCGCTCGCCACTGGCTCTTCGTTCATTGAGAAGTCTCAGACCAAATTGCTGCATACGGTCTGCAGCTGCGAGACGCTGCCAGTTCTTGGCCACCTTGAATTTTGCTGTTAGAGGCAAGAGAGATCGTTCGGCAGAGAGCTTGAGGAAGGTGAGCATGTCACCAATAAAGGGATGCATGTCCTCCTTGAAGAACGAATTGAAGCGATAGTCGAATGAGCAAAGCGCAATCGTATCCAATGTGAGTCGCGTCAATTGATCGGGCAAGTCAATAATATCATTTTGATGGGCATTGAAGCGCGAGACCATGACTGCAGCGATTTCCACCATAGGATCCCACATACCACGGACTGCCATAGGACCAAATACCGGCATGAGTACACGGTGCGCGATACCCCAGTCTTCTTCATCATTGTATGCCGTAAAGAGACCAGATTGCGGCTGGCCGTCTCTCAGCACTTGAAGAAACTCATGCGTCGCCTTAACACAGTCTGGTCGAGACAAGACTGCATTGGCCATGCGCTGCGATGCAGCAAACGTCTTTTGCAGTCCAACGATTTTGACCCTGAGGTTAGCGCTTGGTTGATTTTGGTCGTATTCATACATGTATAATTCTCCGTAGAGCTTTCGTAGATTACCTGTAGTAATCAATGGATTGTCAATACTGATACTGAAGCGACCCATAAGGACATCACTTATGTGCGCACCAGGGATAGGCTTGCGCACGGCGCCATTGGTCTTTGCCTTCTTCTTCTCTGTAGGCGCAACCATACCAGCTAAAATTTGATTCAAGCTGCTGTCAAGCGATTGTTCAGTGATTTGTGGATAGGAGCAGTTATTTGGATACAAAGCGGTCTTCTGACAGTTGAGACAGGAGATGTAAGAAGTACTCAGAACCGCCAGGACAACAGACGGGGTTGTCGCCTGATAAACATGAGAGTCGGCCCTCTTGCGGCCCCGCAGTCGCACAAAGTCAGAGCGAGACGGGTCCGTCCGTCTGTGGGAGCAGCAATTTCTGTGGATCCGCCTTCGAAGGGCGAGTCTGGGCTCCGGGCCCATGGAAGATGCACTGAGCACTAGTCGGACTCACATCAGCCTCTCTGGCCATAGCTTGGCGTGCGCACAACAGCCAAGACTCCTCGCCGGCAGCCTTTCGCACGATGTGCAGCAAGCTTGCCTTGATGGAGGCCACTATTGCTACCATGCTATGCCATTTCACTGGACGACAAGTCGCCGACATGAACTGTCTCTAGTCCTTAGCCTCTTTGCTGGTGCATGTATCAGCGTGTGAGGCAGCTCCTCCGTCAATGGTATTGGCAGTATCAATCTTACTATCCAGCTCATGTCATATGTCTCGTGTACTGCTTCAGATAATGCCTGCTTGACTGACGCCGAACTTATGGCCTATGGACGTCATTCGGTACACAGCCTTGTATAGCCAGCCATACGTAAGCCTAGCATGATCCACAATGGCAGTAGTGCTGCGCTGCTACATGCTTATCCAAAGATGTCGACAGCATATCTGTTTGTACCAGAGGCTGCCAAGACCTCCTTGGCCAGCTTTTGCTCATCACTGTCATCCTCAGCTTCCTTCACAATCGTCTCAAAAGCCGTTCTGACTCCATGAGCCAACTTGCTAGCACTCCCACATGTGTAGAAGCGAGCACCTTGTTGGAATAGCTCCAACACGTCAGCTCGCTGCCTCAGTATCAAGTCTTGAACGTACTTGCAACCTTGTGTCTTGTCCGTGGCCCGAGAGAAGCAGTGCCGCACTTCCACCCGACCCTCACTCTTTGCGCACAAATTTTGCAACTCCTCTTTGTGCAGGAAGTCATCTTCAGTGCGACAACCATAAAACAGCAAAGTCTTTCCAACATTGCGGCCAGCAATCGCTTGAAATGCTCGCTCCTGAATGAAGCCACGGAATGGTGCGATACCCGTACCGGCAGCAAACATCACCACAGGAGTTTCAACTCGCTCTGGTAAACCGAAGTTGGCTGAAGCTCGAACGCTGCATGCAATCTTGTCGCCGGCCTTGAGACCAGCCAAGAAGTTGCTCGTCACGCCCATGAAGTCGCCAGTGCCAGACATCGCAGGACCAGACAGTATATCAATTGTGAGTGTCGCTTGCTCTGCGTTGACCAGCGACGAGCTCGAGATGGAGTACTGTCGCTGGTGTAGAGACTGTAGCGACTTAACATAGTCGTCGAAGGACAGCTTGCAACTCTTGCAGTGCTCTAGCAAGTCAATGGTAGACATGCGGCGCTCCAGAACTTGTTCTTGATAGGCATCACCGTCCAATGACTTGATAAAATCCTTTTCAGCTTGATCTTCGCACAGATCTGCTAGGTTGGAAAGCATACGCTTCGACAACGGCGAGGCAAGCTCGACAGAAGTTTGCAAGATGTCGAACGCACGGACAGGCAGGGATGTTGCAGAGCTCTCGCTGCCACGAGCACGAACGAGAACTTTGGTCGTCTCATTCATACCGAAATGAGCAAGGACACGCTTGACATTGGCTTCAGGATTGACTGGCAAGATACTGAGGTAATCACCGACGCGATAGTGTTGGTCTTCTGGAAGCGTGATGGTCAAGTGGCGTTTGGAAGGGCCAAGCTCACTTGCCTGAACGAGCTCTTCGTTCGAGACGATGGTACCAACACCCAAGCCAGCGCTGACGACAGAGTTGAGCGTTCCAGACGATAGTGGCTCGTAGGAGAATTGCTTCAGATCCGTCGTCGACGGTGCTCGGGAGACTGCACGAGACGCAGCTCGAGACATGGATGGACGGTCCTTAGTAGTCTTACTGCTTCCGCTCATTGCCTTTTGAAGCTGCACAGCGATATCGGCTTTCCAAGTCTCGAAATCGCCAATGAAGTCACCTGCCACATCGCCTTCAGCTCGAGGGACAATCGCCTTACCACCAAGCGCTGTCAGTTGCTCGTCAAACATGCGCGGAACCTTCTGATAGGTCTGTACCCAGTCGTGGTGGCCAGCACCAAAGATGGCATACTGCACACCTTTCAAGTCGGGCTTCGAGTCGAGGTACGCAGCAAACTGACGGGCATTGTCGGCTGGCTTGCCTTCGTACGATGGTGTGACAATGACGACCGGTCGGTCGGTTGGTAGCTTCCTGCAGCTGTCAAGTGTATCCAAGGTAACCTCGAAACCCCAACGATTCGCATCTGAGTACACTTCCTTAGCTAGTGCTTCACATGATCCAGAGTTTGAGCCATAGAGGACAAGCATTGGCGGAGAGCCATCCACCTCAGTGGCAACAATCGGCTTCTCAGACGCAGCATTAGGCTTGGTCGCCTTGTGCTTCGAATCCACCGGCAAGATGGGAGGCCCTGACTGGCGACGCTTCAATTTGACCATCAAATTTTCTGGCTTGATGGTGAGAGTGAACTTGACCTTGAGCTCGTACTGTGCATCAGCCAATTCAATGTCAAAGTTTTGAATAATGCTGGCGACGGCAAGCATTGCTTCTTGAATAGCAAAGGCACGACCAATGCAAGCGCGCATGCCGTGACCAAATGGCTTCCATGAATTTGGTGGCAATGCCTCAAATTTGCCGCCCATCATTCGCTCAGGCATGAACTCGTTTGGCGACTCCCATACTGCAGGGTCATTGTGTAGGGCATGCAAGTTGATCATGACTTCCTCTCCAGCTTCCATGGTGTAACCATCTGGCAATGGTACCTCTCCCTTGCAACAAACACCAATCATTGGTGCCGTTGGCTGCAGCCTCAGCGCTTCTTTGAGACAAGCATCGATGTATGGCATCCTTTGTAATGAGTCGAGCGTGATATCTCCAATTGCATCCACCTCAGCCTGAGCTTTGCGCATTGTGTGCGGGTTCTTGACCATGTAATAGAGGCAGAATGAAAGCAACCCAGAGGTCGTTTCGTGTCCAGCGATCAAGAATGTGATGAGCTGCTCCACAATATTGTCATCAGGCAGCGTCTTGCCAGTTTCAGGGTCTGGAAAGTCGAGCATACGGGTTGCCAGGTCATTGGGCTTCTCAGTACTGGCTCGACGGTCTTCGAGGATCTGTAGAGCGAAAGCCTTCATACGGTCACCTGCAGCTAGACGACGCCAATTACTGGCGACTTTGAAGGGTCGACTCACTGGCTGCATCGTCCGCTCACCAGACAAGCTCAGGAATGTGAGCATATCGCCGATGAATGGATGCATCGCCTCCTTGTAGAAACTGTTGAAGCGGTAGCCGAAAGAACAAAGCGAAATGGTGTCCAGTGTGAGTCTCGTCAATTGATCAGGCAAGTCAATCACCTCACCCTGGTGAGAATGCCAACGCGTTAACATTGTTGAAGCAATTTCCGACATATCGTCCCACATGCCCCTGACAGACATGACACCAAACGCTGGCACCAGAATACGATGAGCCATGCCCCATTCGGGTTCGTCAATGCGCGCTGTGAAGAGACCGGTGCCACCTGCAGGACGTAGCATGTCCAGAAATTCGTGAACAGCCTTTTCGCAATCTGGTCTTGACAGAATGGCATTCACCATTCGCTGTGAGCCGACAAAGGTCTTGCGTTGACCTAGCAAGCGGATCCTACAATTAGCGCAAGCCTTTCTTGTGGATTTTCGTACCTAAAGATTTCACCATATAGCTTGCCATATAGATTGACAGTGTTCAGCGGATTCTTGAGATCCAATTGCGAGCGACCCATGAAGAAGTCACTGGTGTAGGTACCAGGAATCTCCTTGTACTTGCCAGCGCCATTCGCTTTGTCTTCGGCCATTCTTGTAGCTGTGATGAGAGCCTGCTTGTAACAATTGTTGTAGCTGTTCAGAATGCGATTTCAAAAGATGCCTTTCAGGTACGTTACTGCTTCTTGTACTATTGTCGCAAAAGCTGTTATCGGCAGCCGCTGTGCCAAGACTTCTCTTGATTTGCGCAAGGTCAAAGTACCTAGTTGACGCAACCTGGAGAAAGCTGGGTCATTTATGGAGAGTGACAGCAGGCACATGTCACAAGTCAGAGGCTGGTTTCAGGCAATGCGCATCCGCTTTCGTGGGGTGATGGTAGGCTCGAGCTTGGGCAGCAAATTCGAATGCCGCCAGAACAAAGCTTAGACCAGCTGTGGTAGAACTGGTAGTCATTGTCTAGAGCAAGGGAATGAGCTTGAGGGCTCCAGAGCAGCCACTCGATGGCCATATATGCGTCTAGCAAGTGACGAACCCCTTCAAGGAAGACGTCCTGGCATATGGCTTGGAAGGTGTCTCAGGGGTACCACAGCCGAGTAGGTCAAATGACGCAGTGCAACGACAGCTTCTATTTGTGTTGTCGGCTCATCTCATGCCCAAGCGGCAGCTACTACTGCGCTAAGCTTGCGACAAAGACGAGCTGTTGAAGCTGTATTGTGAGCGGCTGAAGCAAGGACCGCGACAACATTCGCATCCGCCTACAATTCGCCAAGTGTACACATCTGATTCAGCACAGACATGACAAGACCGCCAGCGCACGACCTCCGTCCGATGCATGCGCAATCACTGGGAGCTACTGCCCTAATGTAGCCTAGTCTGTAGGCTATCCGTGGCATTAATTGGGTCAGCCGCACCAGCGGATCGCGGGAGCGGAGGATTTGCGCTCAGCCAATTTTCCGGCACACAGACCGCAACAATTGCCATGCCCGTAGCGGCGTAGCGTATGCCCTGTTCGCAGTAGACTGGCTGCAGTTGTACGAGAAATCGTCGAGAATACGGTCAAGAATAGAAGGAGATCCCGAATGCAGTCAAAGTACGTATGTTAGGTATCCAAGTGGATCCCCTGATCAGTTCCTTCCGCTGTTATCTCTCTACTACGTCAGTGCTCAAGCACGTGACCTTTAGTCTAGTCTTAGCTGGCAAGAGTGCTTTACTCCCCTATCCGTAACAATCCTATTTGCACTATCTAGGTCGCTTAGTCAGACGCCTTTCCAGGCATGTCACCACTCGCATATTCGCCAATCTCGTTTAGGTCGTGAGCCTGCCGTGCGTTTTGAGATAGTCGTCCGACATAATTTCGAAACGACAAAACTGCGGATGCAGTGTGGTCCATCTGAGAGGAGAGAGTGTGCAGGGGTGAGATCCTGCAAATCGCCTGGGAGTTTGGCGTAGATCATGGCGGTTCCCAGGTCTTTGTCGAAAGTCTTATGAGCATTGTTGCTATGCAAAAGGAAAGCTTTGCTACGGGTCCAAGTTCCGGCCCATTTGGCAATACGGTTTCAGGAACATCAAGAGGACCAGCCATGGCCTAAGTGCTTGGAAGGACGAGCTGCTGCTTGTCGCTCAGCAAGTCGGCGTTGAGACTTACATGTTCCAGGAGATACACGCACGCCGCGTCAAAGCAGCAATACGCTGCCCAGAAGCCTTGCAGAAGGTCGACGAAGAAGTTGAGGCCCGTATCGCCGCTCTCGATGCTCAGATAGAAGATGGCAAGCTTAAGGCCCCACAAACCTATAGCGCCCCTTCGACTCGCGCCAGGCATGACGCCGTCGCAAGAGCTGATCACTGACCATTCTCATGACGCATCTTCAAGCGTCACGTCTCCGAACGACGAAGAAATGGCCTCGTCGGCGTAGGTCACGGTACACTCGCAGTGCCCGACCTCAACATGATGTCCCACGCCGTGGCAGAAAACTTGTTCACTTCACTGAGCTCAGGTGAAGTCGTTAATCATCGCCGGCTCCCATTCACATAGCCCTTATTTAGCTCTAGATACTCGTCCTGCATCAGAGCTTGGCATCCATCGGTCTCAGAATTGAGCAATTAAAGAACGTCAAGAAGATGGCAGTCAGCAGATGAGCTCGAGGTCGACGAGTCGACGACCCTTTCCCCAGGTGGTCTGGCGATTCGGCTAGATTTTGAAACGCATCACAAAGCACAACCACGCGCGACGAAACCACTTGTAAACACATGCTTTGCTCATTTGGACTTATTTCCTGTTGAAGCTGCTGAATATCACTGCAACTAGCTCAGAGCATCTCTTAGAGAGACGCGTCTCATATCTGCTTTAACATGGCAGCTGCAGCTGCTGCCAGGAATGGTAGCATCCAAGCAGACAATACGATCGCTCGTATATCAGAATTGCTGAAACAGCCTGATGTACGCTCCTGCAAAGCCGCTGTCCTGAACCTCAGCTGACAACAGGATCTGGATAAAGTCGATGCGCTCATAGAGAGATTCAAGCGCGAAAAGGCTACTATGGACGCACAGTTGAATGTAGCAGTGCAAGCGCAACTTGAGGTGATTCAGTCTGGCTTGTCGGCTATCAACCAAGGCCAAGCAGAGATGACTGGCGTTAAGCAAGAGATGGATCGCGTGGACAAGATCTGTCAAGGGTCTCAGGCGCTAGTCAAAAACTTTGAGGTCATCAATGCAATCTCAAAGTGTCACATCAACTTTGTGCAGACAATCGAAATGGTCGAGAGTCTAGAGAGCCTCGGCAAGACGCTCGATGAGCTTCGCCAGCAGTTGGACGAAGATCGACAAGATGCCTCGAGCTCAAATTTGCTTACCATGCACTTTCAATTGTCAAAGCTCCTTGACTTCCGCGATACAGCTGTGCGACACTCTTCTTCTGCGAAGAAGGATGTGCAAGATACCCTCAGGCGCTACTTCAAACCTCTCGAAGACTTCTCGCGGCAATTCGAGGAGCATTTGTTTTCACTTTCTGCTATTCTCCTTGACACCCTTCGTCAAGGTGATCCTTCGTTGGTCGTTCGTATCGCCAAGATTGTGTACGTGGAAGACGTCAGCGATGTTCGCTCCAAGATTCTGCAGGACGCCCAGTCTTCACGAAAGGTAGGAGCCATCAAAAACCGGGTCATCGCTGGCGATGCGCGAGCCCCGCGCAATTACAAGCAAAGGTTCCTTGAAAGTATACACACTGCCATTAAACTCGACTTTGAAGGATGCGCAAGCACCTTCCCCGATCCCTCAGAGCTTCTTGAGAATCTCGAATGGATCTTTCAGGATCTTGCTTTGGTGCAGCAGGAAGTCACAGTGCGGACTCCCAAAGATTGGGACATCTTCAATGTCTTTCTGGGCTTCTATCATCAAGAGACTTACAATGTTCTCAACAAAGTTCTTGCCTTGGAGCCTGACGGCAGCACCCTCCTCAAGCTGCTTGAATGGGTCAAGTTATACGGAGCTATGATGAAGTCGGACTTCCGCATCGATGTCAAGACGCTTGAGCCTCGTTTGCTTGACGGCAAGGAAAATGACCTGGTTGAAGACTACCTCAAAATTATTGTCAGCAAAATGGAAGAATGGATGCTGAACCTGAAGCAGAGTGAAGTCAAGAGCTTCACAGAAAGAACGGAACAGCCAGAAATGACACCCGATGGAATTTACGGCATGCAAGGTGCCGTCATCATGTTTCAAATGGTATCACAACAGATTGATGTCGCGGCAGACTCTGGCCAGGGTAGAGTCCTCGCCTCTGTCGTGTCTGAATGTGTGCGCATCATGAAGGATACCCAGTCGAATTGGATCCGTGTGTTACAGCAAGAAACAAAACTTGCTCAAGACGCAGCCAACAAGGCAGCTGCAGGGAAGGAGGCGGATGAAGTGCCACCTGGTCTCCCAGACTACATCATTGCACTTGCCAATGACCAGATTCGATCGGCAGATTACTGTGAAGCCATCAGCGCTCGCATTGCGCCGCTTGTATCGACGAAATATGCCACAAATATCGCTGAAGGTTTGTCCACCGCGACAGACGGGTTTTTGGATGTTGCAAAGGCCTGCTTGCAGGCGCTGAACCGTGTCATTGCGCAAGACGTGACCAGTACTTTTGCCAAATTCTTCACAAAGGAGTGGTATGGTGGATCGCAGATGAGCTTGATTGTTTCGACCTACCGAGAGTACATTGCCGACTGCAAAGATCATCTCAACGAGCATCTCATGGAGCTCTTCTTGGATGAGCTTCTCGATGCGTTCCTCATCTCCTACATGGAAGCGCTTGCTCTCAACTACAAATCCACGCTCAAAATACCAAAGGTTCTGGAGCAAATGACACAGGAGATTGGCCTGGCCTTCAACCTCTTTGTTGAGCACATTGATTTGCAGAACTTGCAAGTCCAATTCGATGTACTTGAATTGGTCATTGCATTCATTCAGACGGATCCCGAAACGGTTCAAGAGGATTACGCGATGCTCAAATCTAGGTGCTGGGACGTGCCGGCGTGGCTCATCGAAGGCATTCTCGAACGTAGAGACGACATCAACAAGAAGGAGACTCGCAACCTGCTGGACATCATTGCCAAGGCTGAGGCACAGGCTGCCAGGCCAGGGGACGCAACACCTACAATCATGTCGAGATTAAGACAGCGCAAGTAGAATGTCTCATCTCCCTTTGTATCGATCATCTATGTATCGCCACCTGTGTTGAGCAGCTGCTGGAAATTCTGCTGGATCGTTTCTTTGAGCGTCTCGTCATTCGTCAAATTGGCAAGGCTTAGCGCAACATCGCACCAGCTGTGGCAAGCATCCGTCTGGCCTGCGACATGGAGATCTACTGCGTGATTGAATGCTTTGCCAGCGAGCCAATGTATCTCATCAGATGGGTACGTTGATGCATGAGATCGGATCACCTTGAGTAATTTGCTTGCATACTGAAGGCCAGTGCCCTGATCATGCTTTAGAACAGTAGTGAAGAGCACTCTGTACCACTTGGCCACTCTCTTGATGTCCATCACAGGAGAGTCTAAAGTAGCCTGTGATACACCCTCAAGTATCTTGAGCATCGTTTCAGTTGGCATGCGACTTGATAATGTCAAATCAGCCATCGCCGCGAGCGTTTGCTGCGCAATGCCATACTTATTCGCCAGTTCAATCAAAGAGGACAGCTCATGCCAGTCTTGCACATAGATTCGGGCTTCAAACTCAAAAATCAAGATCGTTGCCATCTTTGTGCATAAATCATCTGGCAGCTGGGCCTTCGTATCTGCTGCTTGCCATCGGACAAGGGCGTGACGAAATACAGAGGACTGCTTGCACATACTCTGCGACAAGGCCATCTGATGTTAGTCAGCGTGGGCAGCCGCAATAAATACCTTTCTGACTTCATCCTGCTCGCACCTCGAAGCAAAATAGTAAGCACAGACAGACAGATAAGAACACAATGCAAGACGAGCTGCAACGTCTTGATTGATATGTGGATCCGGTGACGGCGTGTAAGCCTCAAGAATCTAGAATCAGCACAATATCACACTTCACAGTACAAACCGTTTGACAGGCCGCCAGGAGTTGAGTCAGGTGCTCGAGACTCCAGTTCTTGATATTTTTCACTGCAAGATTGTGAGCAGCCAGCGAGAACCATCCCAGCTCTTTCGTGTTGAAGTTATTGGTGATGCATGCCTCTGGAGTTTTGACCATGGAAGCAACGACCTGGAATTGGTCGAGTACTTTGAGCACATCAGCGGGCTCCTGTGGCTCTGTATCGAGGCGAACAGTCAGCAATTGAACAATACTACGCAATAGTGCTGGCTTTCTGACCATTTCAGACTGCTTGCCGAGGTCGCGAATTTTCTCAAAGATGATTAAGAGCACCCTTTGATTACCAACCTGCTCAGCAGCTTTGGCGCAGTGAAACAAGATGGCAACGTCAAAGCTTTGACACTGCACGAGTTTGCTTAGGTTTTCAACGAGCGCTTGAGTGTCATTCATGTTTAGTTGAACACGAAACAAAAGGTAGCGCGTCATTGATGTTGCAAATGCAGATGCGGGGAGTCGTTGCAAGGTTGCAAGCGCATTAGTAAAGTCCCCCTGCTCGAGGTAACAACTTGCAGTCTTGCGCAAAAAGCGAGATTTTGTTGCATCGCTGACTGTTCTGAAGATGCTTGCTTGACCAAGCGCACACCACGCCATAGCCGCAGCGTATAGCTTGTGCTCGAAAAGGCTCTCGCATGTCTTCCATAGGAACTATCGTCAGCAATGCTTTTCACACAAGCACGACTCACTGTAAGGCATGCGTGCTCGGCTTTTGCGCTCAGCGGTCTAGTCACTTGCTGTTCCAGTCGAGCAAGCATTTCCTGCAGAGTCACAAGAACAGCAGAGTGCTTGCCTTCAGGCACTTGTGTAGCGATCCAGATGCGAGTTACGAGAGCGCGTTCCAACCACTCAACCTCACCAGTGTCGACAATTTTGGGCATGAGATAATCGAGTGCTTGAATAGCCGCAGTCATATCTCGCCTATGCAAGTCATGAATCTTGTGCATGATGGCGTTGAAGACCTTTCCGTTAAGTTGCACGACGCGAATCATGCTATTCAGCGTTTCGGTAAACGCTTCATTGGTTTCGTGGCGAACAGCCAGAAAGTCCAGCTTCAAGCAGTACAGCCAGGAAGCGACGGGATAATGTTCATGCGCTTGGTCGAGCAAGATCTGTACACGCTGCAAGTCATCGTCCTTGCTGCGTCGAAGATGAGCGCGCGCCAAGTTTTCCATCGTGCAGACTTGTAAATCCGCATACATTTCTTCTTCCTGTGATACAATCATTTTGTGAGTTTCTGAGAGCCAATCAATGGCCTTGTCGGGTTCATCGCTTCTTAGATACTCAGTTCCCAGGTCAAAGGAGATCTCTGCCACGCTCAGTGACTTTGTTGTATCAATCCGTAGTGACTCTGATGCGCTGATCGCCTGGCGTAACGCAAACTCTGCGACATCAAAGTTCTTCTGTGCTCTTTCCTTGTCTGTCAGCCTTTCACATACACGCTTTGTAGTTTATACCAGCTTGTAACGCGTGACAAACAGATCCACAGAAAGCTCAGCGGTTTTGACTGCGCTGTATCCGTCCATCTTGCGCATCGCAGGACTCATCAGTGCAGACTGCAACATAGAAGCTTTCGCAACGACCTTCTGTGCCAGCGCAGGTACGCCAGAGGCTTGACAGTGCGTCGCAGCTTTGAGACACACGCCCAATAATCTGGTTGTACCACCGAGATCCTTGGCAGAGGAACGACCGAGCTCAATCATGAGCAAGGCAGCGTAGCGTACTGTGGTCAGTGTCAAGTGACGGATACATGATCATACAGTGACACAGAGTAGCTTGATCGTGGCTTGCTGCGCGCTTGGAGACACGGTGTGCAAGATTCCAGAGTTCAGTGCCGATGCTGTCAAAGTCTTCGGGAAACAGGTACTTCTTGAGCTTCGTCTGCAAAGCGATATGACGTTCGAGTTGTGCAGGGAGTGTCTCGAGTTGTGCTGCCATGACTTGGAAGGAGAGCTTGGATTGGAGCGCCTTGAGCAGCTTCATGCATGTGTCGCGCAGCTGAGCAGTCTTCCTCTCCACGTCTGATTGCTTGTCGCTGGACGTTGTTTGTAGGTTGATCCCATCACTTGAAAGCTCATCGTCGTTTGCTATGCGCAAGTACGCGTCTGCCAAGGTCGTCTGTACCATGATTGTGCGTGACTAGGTGATGTCGTAGGGTGTTGCAGAAAGCGTCCTCCCAGACTCGACAGCGTCCATGACCTACAGTCAGCGAGATAGTCACCCACTGAGAGCGTGCATACCTCCACCCAGTGCTTCAGCTTGATGTCGTACATCTCTGCAATGAGACGCACCATCCTTCCTACCTCCAGCAGGTCATCCTTTGTCGCTCCATGTCGCAGTGAAGACTCTATATGTCCGATCGCCTGCTTCGGCGTATCGACTGCCAAGTTATACGTGAACATGCAGACGCAAGCCTATCCGTCAGTCATCAGTGTCTCAATGGTCAATGGTTGAGGATATACCGCTTCGAGCGACAACGCGCTTGTGTCAGAGTAGATGCCACCGTACACCAAATCAACCGCATAGTGTCCAAGTCTCGGTGAAATGGTCTGTAGCGCCGTCTGGATATTGGCACCGCGCTCACCATCGTAGACCTGAGCGAGAAATCTACTGCCTCGCGCATGGAGGTTTGCTGAGCTCTGTGTATCGTCGTGCATCGGCTTCACGGGTTCTTTTAGCTCTGGAGGCATGACCTTGTGCAGCTCTTGTAAGGACTTGTGAAGTATCAGTCTAGTTATGTAACTTGCATGTAGCTGGCACTCACATTGATGGCCTTCGACATGCCGCCAAAGATGCCACTTCGAAGGAAGCTTTCTCTAAACTGTCGAGCGAGTAGTAGTCTATCATTCTGCTGCGTCTTAGACCCGAGGGCTTGGGTAAAGATGGCACTGGCAAGGACGGGCTGATTGTATATTGAAAAGACTGATCCAGAAAGGTAATGATACGAGGACGGTAGTACCTTTTCAAAGTATTTGAGACTCATGCTCAGCTATATCTGCAGTCCAGCTTAGCCAGAAGCAGACCCTTTGTTCTAACGAACAACACCGAGGGCCTCGGTTGGAGCAGTTTGTTGCGAGATTGTCATGTGCTGCAAACGGACAACTACGACCATTATCCATCACCTGTGCTGATTTGCCTCTCGCTTGCTTACAGCTTCAGAGCTCTATAGAATACTTTGATATAGTATGTTGGATGGCTCCATCCTACGCAAGAAGCACATTAGCTTCATCCGCCGCCTCTATCGGCTCGATCCAAATTGTCTAGAAGCACTCATCACACAATATATCCGCATCAATGGCATCTACTGGGCCCTGATTGCTGCTCATCTGCTTGGAAGGCCTAGTCTACTCCCCAGAGACGAAATCATTAGGGAGATTTTAGCGTGTCGCCAGCCAGATGGTGGCTTTGGGTCAGCGCCAGGTCATGATTCTCATGTTGTCTGCACACTACATGCTGTTCAGATACTAGCCATGCAAGGTGCTCATCATCTTGTCGATGCTGAGCACACAAGTGACTACATTTCGAAGCTACAACTTTCCTCTGGCGCGATACAAGGAGATGTATGGGGTGAAGTTGACATGCGCATCAACTACGCAGCCACGCAATGTCTTGTCCTCCTTGGCAAACTCGATAAAATCAATAGAGAAGCACTCGCTGCATACGTCCTTCAGTGTCGTAACTTTGATGGTGGATTTGGCATGGTTCCCGGTGCGGAATCTCATGCCTCACACGCCTTCACCAGTCTTGGGACTTTATCACTGCTTGGCAAGCTTGAGAGTATTGATCAAAACCGGACGGCTTGGTGGCTATCTCTGAGACAGCTCAAGAATGGTGGCCTCAATGGACGCCCAGAGAAATTGGAAGATGTCTGCTACTCCTGGTGGGTTCTCTCTGCCCTCGTCATGATAGACCGCGTCGACTGGATTGACAAGCAGAAATTACGCGCCTTCATCTTATCTACGCAAGATGAGCAAATTGGTGGCATGAGTGATCGGCCTGGTGACGTACCAGACATCAATCATACTTGTTTTGGGTTGACTGGATTGAGTCTATTAGGCTATGATGGACTAGAAGCCATTGACCCGCGCTTCTGCATGCCAGTCTCGGTGGTTCGCCAAATGGGCTTGTGATGAAAGACTAGCGTGGATCTGGTAGCAATGGAGCATCTTCATCTTCGTCGGCAAACGGATTTTCGCCATAGACGCAGTAGTGTTGCAGCATCAACAACGTATCAAAAAACATGGATAGGAGGCCAAGGCCAAACTTGACGATATCGCCCGTGATGGCGGACCAGTCTCCAGTGACAGCTGAATCAAGGACGAGTTCTATCTGTTAGCGAATAGAGGAGAAGCAGAAGCCAACATACGTAGAGACGACAACGCACCACCAGTAAAGTCGAGGAGTACATTGACAATGGAAAAGCCTCGAGTGCTCTTTCGTTCGAAGTTTAGGTAGAGTTGCGGCATGTACTTGTACACGGTGACTAGTAGCTTACAGTAGGAGAGTCCATAGAGGACGTCTATCCACTCGAGCTTGTCTGTCATTTGAGCAATGGACATAAGAGAAATGGCAGAAACAATCACACCCGTCAAGAATCCGCGACAGATGGTACTTGTGTGCTGATCGCGATCCTTCTTGTAGCCCCAGAGGTAGGCTTGACTGAGCGTGATGGATGAAATGACAAGAGCATGCAATGCAAAGACTGCATCGTTGATGCGAACAAGCGCCCCGCTAGACCCTGGATTGCGCTGTTTGTATGCATCCTTGATGTCATCTGACGCGAGGAACATGACACAAAAGGACGAGTAGCAACAGAAGCCAGCGACATTCAGCCAGAGATAGTCTACGGAGACACCTGTGACTGATTTGCGCTGGAAGTTGAGGAGGACTTGTGGGTAGAAGCTGACCGACCATGCGGCGAAGTAGGTCCAGCCAAGGATGCCGCTGACTATGTCATAGCCGCCCATAGATAGAGATAAATATAAGAGAGAGACTAAGCTTGGCCACTGTGGGCAGACGGAGGAGTGTACAGATGAGTTGCAAGGTCATGTCCAAATTGTCCTTGGCTCAGTTGGCTCCAGAAATCAGGCACGTGCACTTGTCGCGTCCACTTCAGCGCGACGAGCACAAAACACACCAAACAAGAACCAAGTCAGTGTCGGGAGCTGTGGGAGAGGGCGAGAGTGTGTGAAATCAGGGTATGGCACAGTCTGTCGCGGCAAGACGCAGCAGGCAGTCTCTCAAGGAAGATGGCGACCGCTCTCATATTCCACGAGAAGAGCGTAGCTACCTCGAGTACCACCCATCACTCCAGACATCTGTCGCCCTGACGCTCGTCAGGCAGGCAACACAGGCTATTCGTCATCACTCAAGGCAGCCATCTCAGCTGCCACCCTACCCGCTGCACTCGCGACAAAACTCAATCCGCGAAGTGCCACATGACATTGCTAATGGCCACAATCAAGCGACTGTCACACAGTCACCGCCGACAAGTGGCTCTGTTGCTTCTGTCGATACTGCAGACTCAAGGCGCGATGATTTCTTGGCATTCGGCCAACTCGCGCCAGATCTCGCTGCCGCTGCAGTTGCTGTTCAGCTCACGCCAATTGGTATGGATGGACAAGCCACAGCCATGACGAATGGTCGCTTCACAACAACCAGTCAGTCAGGCGTGCCTCCGTCAGAGTCGATCGCGATCGATCCAGCACTCATGGATGAATTGCCAATCGCTACACCCCCAGCGCCGAGTGTGCGCAGTCAACGAGGCAGCATTCACATGGCGCCCTCTGACCGTTTCCTACGCAGCGAAGTCACTGTGGAAGAAAAGTTTGAGCGACTGCGCAAAGAAGATGGATTTGCTATTGGCGTGCTCAACAAGCCTTCATTTCGCGTTCTAGAGACATCCATGCGCGACAATAGAATTCAGCTGAACAGTAATGCGATTGCATTTGGGTATCAGGCAGACAAACCTGTCGAGCGCCCAAGCGAAGCGTATGTACGAACGCTCGACCTGCCAGAGACCGATTTGAGCGATCGCGTTGAATATGATATGGACGAGCAAGACGACTTTTGGCTTGAAGCTTACAACGTCCGCCGACGTCTACGTGAAGGCGACTCCATCTCACGAGAAATCTTCGAAATTACCCTCACCAAGATTGAAAAGGAATGGGCGGCACTTGAAAGGCGCATCCCGAAGCCAGAAAAGAAGCGCCAAGATGACCATGCCTCGGAGGATGCAAAGTGCTCCATCTGTGATGATGGAGAATGTGAAAACACCAATGCCATCGTTTTTTGCGACGGCTGCAACCTCGCTGTTCACCAAGAGTGCTACGGCGTTCCTTACATCCCAGAAGGTCAGTGGTTGTGCCGCAAATGTTTCGCCTCGCCTATAGATCCCGTTAGCTGCCTCTTTTGTCCTGCAAAGCAAGGTGCATTCAAGCAAACCTCAGATCTTCACTGGGCTCATCTCCTCTGCACGAATTGGATCCCTGAAGTCGCTGTAGGCAACCCAGTCTTCATGGAACCCATCGAGGGCGTCAATAACATACCAAGCTCACGCTGGAAGCTCAACTGCTACATCTGCAAGCTCAAAGTGGGTGCATGCATTCAGTGTAGCCACAAAGCCTGCTATGCTTCCTTCCACGTCACTTGTGCCCGTCGCGCCAAGTTGTTCCTTCAACACAACCCACAAAATCCAACGGGCCTTGGCAAGACGTTTTGCGACAAGCACCTGCCTGATTGGTATCGTGCAGAGGTGGATGTGCCAGCATCCTTGCATGCTGCTCAGCAATACTTTTTGAACCAAGGTCAAGACGAATATGTATCGGGTGTTGCTTCGGGTGTCATTCCTCGCGGTGGCGGCAAGTTTACAATTTCTCTGAAGCGATCCAAGCAAGCGGCCGTTATTCCTGCTATCGTCTTCAAGGAGATCTTGCAGTATATGCAAAAATTCCGCATCAAGAATAAGGCTGATTATATTGCTGAGATGTGCAAGTACTGGTCACTCAAGCGACGTTCCAGACGCGGTGCATCTTTACTGAAGCGGTTGCAGATCCAAGCTGAAGATCACACAACAACAAAGCTGAATGCTGACGAGAAGAAGAATAAGCTTGGCTTGGCCAATCGCCTCTTGCAAGAGTTTGAGCAATTTCACAGGCCTGTCCTGGATAACCTGGCTGAACGCGAAAATCTGAAGCGCGAAATTTGCGAGATGCGCGATGGTTTGATTGAGATGCTCTATCTGCCCTTGCAACAGATTCTGCATCGCGTGCTCGAAGCGCTGGAAGAAGCAGATATACAGTCAACACTAGCAAAGACCGTGCCGCTTGTTGAAGAGCGCATTCCATTTGCCATCACTTGGCCCAAGCTATGCCGCAAAGTAGAAGAGACGCATTACTTGTCTGTTGCCATGTTTGAGACGGATTTCAATTCAATGATGAGCGGATTGCTCGACGCCTTTCCTACCGCTACGAGGGAGTACAAGACCTTCTTACGGCTGCAGGAAGCGAGTCACGCTATTCTTAATATGGCACGGCAGAGTGAGCGTGTGCTGCAAATTAATCCAGAGAGTCTGACTGCAACGGTGTTTGACGAGGAGTACCAGCCACACGGTCTGCACATCTACGAGGAACGTCCTTGGAATTGGGCCAACAGGGAAGCATCGCCCTTATCTGAAGTGGAGGATGACTTTGTCGAGAAGATCAAGGATGGCTACACGGATGAAGAATATAACGAGCGGAAAGTCGAACTGCGAAGCTCTCTGTCAACAGCCGAAGCACAGTCGTCTGAACGGACAGTCAGACCTGCGTTGCAGTTACCAGAGTTGCCGGCCATCTTTAGCATTGTCCAACAGCAACGCGAACAATGGACCTCCGCTCCAGTTGTCTCAATTGCCTCACCAGTGCGCCCCATCCTACAAGCAGCAGACTTACAGCAAAGACTCAAAGCAATACGACCAGCAAGTGCAGAACAAGCAAAACCTCGCAAACGAACACTTTTCGTCAATCTGAAGGATGATCCACCTCGACCTTCACCTAACCGTCCTCGTTCAGCGCCAAAGTCACGCAGCAGGCCTGCTACGCCACTGTCACGACCTTTGACCGGGAGTCGAGCTTGTACTCCATGTAAAACGAAAAAGACACGTTGCGATGGTCATCACTCGCGTTGCATCAAGAATCCCAACTCACCCTTTTATGATCCAAATTATGAAGTGACGCTGGCATTGACACCTGCGCCACTAATTGTGGGACCGACGAGTCATCGCAAAAGGCTTCCTGCTGCCGTTGCGACCCCGGTAGCCTCGATCAGTACACCTGCACCGGACCCAACGAGTCGGTCTGGACGACGCTTGACATCAGCGCATGGTCGTGTTTCGGATCCCAAGATTGCTGCAGCAGTCGCTGAAGCTGTAGCAGCACTTGAAGCACGACAAAAGCTGGCTGTGATGAGCGCAGAAGTACCGGCTTCCTCTGGCTTGACGGAAGTATCGAGTCCATCGGGTTTGCTTTCGGGTGCGGCTATCGAAGCTGACCCAGTTGCGCTTGACACGTCGCCTAGAGCAGCAAGACTAGCGAAACGGGTTGTGGCGAGTGAGTCTGAAATAACGGCGAGTGGACAGAAGCGGAAAGTGGAAGAGGCTCTTGAGCCCGAGCAAGCTGAGGTTGCAACGCTGAATGAGGTGGATCCTGCTGTCGCGGGGATGCCAGAGACGCCGACTCGCCCAAGCAAGCGTGCTCGTCGTATCTACAATACCTGAGTAATAGTCATCCTCATCTCTTATCGTTCATGGGTTGTGATGCAAATTCAGGGACATCTCAGCGAGAGGCCAAAGACATGGCAATTTGCACAATTCTAGGTCTACTGAGGTCTGCGACTAGCCAGCGATCGCGAAAGATATCAGCTGCGACTGGTTAGATAGGAGGGTCTTGCTACAGTATCGGCTATGATGTTCACATTCAGCCGCTGATCGGTTCATCTTCGCGCAATGGACAAGCGGTCTAAGCAGAGAGCACCAGATGGGAAGTCGGAAGGAATTGTGAATTGGGCTAATGGTACAGGGAGGAGAAGCTTGCAAAGGTAGACTATACTCCAGCTGACTAGTGAAAGTCCATGTGTTGGTACAAGTTTGAAAGAAAACAGCAGATCGGAGTGTACGAGATGTCGCTAATCAGATGTCGTGTGAGGCGGCCCAATGGGCTCATATTCGCCGCTGGGTTTACATCGGCGGAGACACGAGCTGAATGGTGGTGTGTGTTGTGCTTCCTTCACACAATTCAACATCGATGCCTTCCTTGGACAGTCGGTGTTGAAAGCTCCAGTCAATTGACAAAACTGCGTCTTCCGGTTGCAGTCACCCGTGACATGACTATTCATGCGAGCATAGTTGTATGCTTTAAGCTGAGTGAATTTTGTTGCTTGCCCTTGCACCTCGATTATCCAGCTGACAAAGAAAGTCAAAAAAGGGCCCCAGAAGCTTCATGACGCGGTTTGCAGTTTCGTCTGGATGAACTGACCTTCTGCTTCTTCATCGCATTGCGTGCACACCTGCTAGCAGCAGAGTGTCACTGGGCAATTACTTACCTTGTGTGTCTTGTTCGCTTGAGAACTAGAACTGCCGCGAGCACCAGAAGATCCTGCTGGACGGAAGAGATACAGGGAAAGCAGCCGTTAGTAAGCCAGCAAATGGCTCAGGCTGAGTTCACGAGCACAGATTGTAGCATTGGCATCAGTCATGCTTCTCCAAGAACATGCGTTGGCTGGCAACAATGAACCCCTGGATATCTGGTTCTCGACCAAGTCTGTAGCATAAGAGACTGGCCAGATCGATGGTCTTACACGCGACTCGATACGGCTTCTGGACAGCCGAGATAAGCGAAGGTCTCGCGCACGCAGATGACGCAGTGCGAAACACTGAGCAGTAGGTATCAGCATCAGTCGCTCTGGTGACTTGGTGTGGTCGCAGCTTGTTGTTTTCATACAAGTCAGCCGTCTTTCGCCGGTGTACTCTAGAGAACTGAAGCGCTATCTTAGCCTCAGTAGCCTAGCCGAACGAAAGGTAACCATTATTGCGAGGTCGGCGGTGAGCAAAGTGTTACATTTGCTGCAGCACGCGACGCACGTTGTGGTGACCGTGTCGAACTTCTATACTGCCGGGGCTGTACACATGGCGTCTGGCTAAAAGGCTAGACTTTCTGGACAAAGGACTGTCGTATCAGCAGGCGCAGGTCAACGTATGCGAGTAAATTCAAAGTCATCTTCAGGCTAACATTCATCGAGGCTCCGCGTTTTAAAGCCAACGATCATTTCTATTAACTATGCCGCTGGCTCATAGCTTGTATAACCTGAGTACTGTGAGGTTTCATCGACTGCTAGTCAGTATAGGTAATGAAGAAGGCGACCTCAAGCTGCAGCTCCGGCCCGCTAGTTCTATTGTGTCGTGTCATCTGATGATTGGCTCAAGTCAACTGCTGGCTGTCGCAGCTGTAGCGCCTTCAGCTTAAGCTCGAGTACATGACGGCGCCGCGTACGCAGACGACGGTCCGGATAGACAATGTGCATCCGTCCATTACAAAGGATGTTCTTCATGCCATGTTCCTGCCATTTGGTGAGATCGTTGAAGTCGAGTACACGGAAGACTTGAGCGACACGAATATCGAAGACGCGCTTGTGCGCGCTCAACGACGAGAACTGGCGCATGGCAACAGTCCAAATAGCCGTGTTGCGCATATCGAGTTTGAAGAAGCTGTCGATGCTGCTGCTGCGTTGGACAACATGGATCAAGCGGAAGTTTATGGACAAATCTTGCGGGTGACGCCAGCAAGTGCCATGCGGTCAGATAGTCTTGTAAAGGGACTTGGAAGCGATGTGCCGATCTGGCAGCAAGAAGCGTTTCTCCAGCGACAACAGCAGAGCCAGGGAGAAGCTGATGCTATGACTGGGTTGGAGAGCGACGTCCGGCGGCATGGTGATTTGCCCTCGGCTCCTGTCGGTCCGCTGCCTGCTGGAGAATGAGAAATCACGCTCTGCAGCGCAATCTTTATTGGGTTGTTCATCTTGAATTCAGTTGCAGCGGTTGGTAAGTTCGTTCGCCCGAAACATGTCTTCCTCGAATGAGCTGCTTGAGGCAGCCAGCTTTTCTTATTCCGGGCAAGAGCTCTGAAGGCATATTGACTGCATCATTCGCCTCTGGTCTACTGCAAGCCCTGTGTTACAGGCGTGTCTTTATGCCGTGTCGAAGGTTGGTGGCATCTGAAGTCTTCACCAGGCTTGGTTGCCAGGCCGACGACGACCTCGAGCGAATCTTATCATACCCTGCGCTACATAGTCAAGAGCTTTCTTGGTCCTCTTCTTGTTTGATTTTTTCCCTGCGATGGCCAGCTCACAAAAGGCTACTCATCAGGTCGTTCGGCAAGCTCTTTCGCTTTATGCAGAAAAGCACGTCCTCGACACTGGCTCTTCCACTTCAATTGAGGCTCAAACACAGCTTGACGCATTGACTGCACAGAATCAAGAAAAGGTCCAGTCTCTACATGCACTGAACGATGCTGCTGAAGGACTGCTCGGTGGTGATGCCAAAGTCCTCCGAGCAGAGCGGGCTAAAATTGAAACGTACATTGCGTCAATTGATGAGGTATGCAAACGCGTCACTGAGCTGGAAGCGCTAGTAGCAGAACTTGATCAATGGTCACAAGCAGTTCAAGCTCACGTCGGCAAGTCATGAGTCAAAGCTGTTTTTTCAAGGATGGTTTAGACTATGACTTTTGTGAGCTTTCTGTTTTACAGTCTCGAGCAATATATTCACTGAATCTTCTTGGCGCCAGACTTATTGGCATTGGACAAGGTCCTCTCATAACCTTTGACGACACCACCAAAGTAAGCGAAGAAGACCGCATACAACACCGCCATAACACTATACGTTGTTGTCTTGCCCAAAAACCAATACATGCCACAAATCAAGATAGGTCCCATGCTACGACCCAGTTGACCCCAAGATCTAAACTGTCCCATTTGAGAGCCTCGTGTGGCTGGATCGCAGATCTTGGAGCAGTAAGCAGTGAGGCAGTTGACCACGGTTGCAGAGGTGAAAGCGAGACAGGCACCACCTGCCCATAGCAATGCTGGACGTTTCGTCGTAACGGCTGCGAGGAGGATGAAGGAGAGGAGACACGTCGTGACACCTTGGTTGGCGAGGGAGAGGTCGTTGAGTGGTTCAAGCGACTTTTTGCGTCGAATGTAGCCGCCTTGGATCAAACTTGCAAAGATGCCAATGAATCCAAGGAGACGACCATTCTGTGCTGCCGAGTAGCTAAAAAGCTCGAACGTGAGGAACGTGAGGGAAAATTCCATGCCGGAGAAGAGGAACAAGTGTGCAAAGTGTGCAATGGAAGCGTTTTTGAGCCTACGGGCGGTCACCTGCGGATTGGCAGAGACAGCGAGGTTCTTGAGTTCGGTTGTAGCACCTGGTGTTTCTTTCTTGTCCTTGACCACGTTCGTCTCTGGTAGATAGGCGTAAAGGAAAATAGTCTCAACGATCAGCAGGAGCAGACATAATCCTGCAGCAACAGAAAATGGGTTGAATACACCGCCACCGACCGAAATACCGCTTGCATTGTAGCGTGTCATGAAGGCACCGATGGCTGGACCGACAGTGAAGCCAACTGAAAAGGCGATACCGACTAATGCGAGTGCCTTTGAGCGGTTCGCGTCGCTTGTCACGTCTGACATGATGGCAATAGAGAGCTGCACGTTGCCCTCGCTCAATCCGCCGACAACACGCGCAAGCAAGAAGGTCGAAAAACTGGATGCAAAGACCCAGATGAAGGTGGAGAGAATATTTCCCCACATAGTTGCAAGCAGTGTGTAGCGTCTGCCTTTGCTGTCCGACATCTTACCAATGATGGGGGAAGCGATGAATTGCAAGAAGGAGAAGAGAGAGCCGACCATGCCACCGAGGAGAATCGTGTCAAAGCGAGGCGAGACAACAGCATACTGGCTGACCTGGCGTTTGAGGGTGTTGAGCTGTTGGAGCACAAAACCAAGGGTCGAGGGACCTGCACTATCTACCTCGCGAGAGCGGTAGAAGTTGATCATCTCGGGGAAGAGAGGGAGAATCATAGTGAAAGCAAGAATGTCGAGGAGCAGAGCGATGAAGACTATCCTGACGCTGTTGCTTGTTAGCTCGTGTCATCCAGAGAAGGGCTCCTTTACATGGCCTTCTCATCGATGGCCGTCCGCTTGGTACCCGCCATTCCTAGTGGTCGTGTGGTCTACAGTCACGACAAAAATGGGAGCTGGGCGAATATATTCAGACGACGTGTCCTCAAGCTTCTGCTGCCCCGGGCTTTGCTTCCAGTTGAAAGGCGCTTTACGATGCTTTTCCGTTGACCAGGGCGACGATCCACTTCACGGTTGAGATTTGACAGCCGGCAGTGGAGAAAGGGTGGAGCCGGCAGCACGTGCACCCTGCCAGAAACTCGCAACGTCACCAGAAAGCAACCGCAGCAGCTGGAGCCAATACCTGAGATACTTCTGTCATTGACACGCCCTGTGCCGGGCTACGAAGAGCTAAGACGGGAGAGGCATGGTCATGAGCCGCTGGGTGCCCTATGGCGTCCTGAGTACAACTCTCGCCGTCTCCGTCGTCGTTCATGCCTTCCAAGAGCGCCCAAACTTCTACGCAGCCTGTGTCTACCTCTCCCAGTCCTCAGCATGCTCCATCGTTCTTGCAAACATGTTCTTTGTGGCAACGCTCATGTTTGGTAAGCTACTGCAGCATCTCTGCTTTGGCAGGCTGCGTGCAATTGAAGTAGAGCATCTCTACGAACGATCTTGGTACGCCGTCACTGAATCGTGCCTTGCTATGACCATCTTCAGGGAGGAATTTGATAGTCGCTTCCTCCTCTATTTCACAACACTCATCTTTGTCAAGATATTCCATTGGCTTGCTCACGATCGTGTGGACTTCATGGAGCAAACGACAGAGGGCGTCTCCAAGAAGTTTCATATTCGCATGTGCACTATTATCGGCTCGCTCTTGGTCTTTGACTTCTTTATGGCCAAATCAGCATTGGATGATATCTTCAGGTATGGGCCGAATGCCATGATTTTATTTGCATTCGAATTCACCATCCTCGGGTCAATCATCCTTTCTGTTGCCGGCAAGTACATTCTCAACCTCATTGAAAGTCGTATGCATGAGCAGTGGGACAACAAGCAGACTTATGTCTTCTACCTCGACCTGCTCGCCGATTTCTTCAAATTAGTCACCTACATTGCCTTCTTTGCGACAGTCTTCACCTTCTATGGACTGCCACTGCACATCGTTCGCGATTTGTATGTCACATTGCGGTCATTCACCACAAAGTGTCGCAACTTCCTTCGCTTCAGACAAGCGACGCGCGACATGGACACACGCTATCAAGATGCAACGCCAGCAGAACTTGAGGCGCTCGGAGACCCCACTTGTATTGTTTGCCGCGACGACATGCTGCACGCTTCCCAACCCTCAGAAGAAGGAGAGCCTGCACGCTCCCCGCTCGACAAACCCAAGAAGCTACCTTGTAACCACATCTTGCATTTCAGGTGTTTGAGGAGTTGGTTAGAACGCCAGCAAAGTTGTCCACTTTGCCGTCGCCCTGTCCTCGAAGAATCGGCTGCTCAAACTTCCGCACCAGCAGGTGCTGCAGTCGCTGGTCAAAATCGCGCCAACCAGCACTTACCAGGCCCACCACGTCCAGCAGGCGCCGCACCTATTGCTGCTCCACCGGGTCTTGGTAACCCTCCAGTTGGTTCCAACGCGCCAATTGCAGCACCTGCACCAGGACCTGCAATTCAATATCCGCGTGGATTCGGTGGCAATGCAGTGCCTTTGCCTGCTGGATTCCAACTACCACCAGGCTGGGCATTGCTCCCCGTGACAAGGGATGCGAATCCTGCACAGGCTGCTGCTGAGCGACGCGCAGATGCTTCTGCCGCGTCTAGTCAAGGTCCATCAACGGCTCCTGCTCCTTCTGAGTTGAGAATGCCAGATGGGACGCGAGCACCTCCGATCATTCCGCTCTTTGGCGCAGGTCTAGCCCTTGCTGAAGGTCTTGCAACAACGGCGGCCATTCCGACGTTGACGGATGAGCAGATTGTAGCTATGGAAGGCAGTACACGTCGAACGATTGAAGAACGCATTCGTGTCCTTTCACAAGTCCAAGCGCGTGTAACGGAAGGTCTATTGATGCTGACACGACTCGCATCAGTGTCTGTTCCAGCTGCTCCACCGACGCAAGCATTGCAACCAGAAACAGCCGCAGAACGGCCTCGTACGCCAACGTGTACATCGACTGAAGCGGCAGTGTTGCCAGATGACCGTCTTCGACCTGTTCTCATTGGCGAATCTGCTACAGAGCGAGCGCAGAGTCCGCGTCGCTCACCACGACGTCGACGAGCATCGCAGGAATCGAATGGTTCAGCGAGTAGCGGTGGTAGTGGCGAGCGACTTGGTAGGCGCTCGACACGGCTTGCCTCTCGACAAAGTGAGCTGTAAACGCTTATTTCAGGCCTTTTATATTTTCGTCGACATCATAGCAGAGCGCAGATTACGACCTTGTGTCCATCTCGAGAATATTTTGCTACCGCTGACAACCGTATCAGGCTATTACCTGTGGACTGCTTGTAGAACTCGTCAACGTCGCTCTTGATCTAGCTGGTATGTCGAATACTGTGACCTGCAGTGCTCCTGGAAAGGTTCTACTTGCAGGTGGCTACTTGGTCCTTGACCCCGTACATCAAGGGCTCGTCCTGTCTCTATCTGCTCGCATCTACGTAACCGTGACAGCAACACAAGATCCCAACGCTAGTGAGTTGGATGACAGAACAATTGTAGTGACGTCTCCACAGTTTGAGAGGGCTATCTGGATCTACAAGTACGATGCTCTCAAGAATGTCTTGACCTACTCGGAGAAGAGCGATGGCGATAATGCATTCGTTCGTGAAGCACTCACTACTGTCCTTTCTTACGGCCATTCTAGCTCTCAAAGAATGTCATTCACACATCTTGACATTGAAATCAATGCAGATAATGAGTACTACTCGCAGCAAGTCGAGACTCCCAGACGCTTCCAAGATTTTGATACATCCATTTCACAAACGCCCAAGACCGGGCTTGGCTCGTCTGCTGCTCTCATGACTGCACTTGTGGGAGCGCTATATATGCTTCTGGCTGTTGATCCAAGTGCCCAGACAAAGACACTGGACGACTCAACACGCTGGACCATCCACAATCTAGCCCAGATTGCACATTGTGCTGCACAGGGTAAAGTAGGTAGTGGCTTTGACGTCGCAAGTGCTTGTTTCGGGAGTTGCATCTACACAAGATTCCCAGCTTCAATACTTCAGCAAGATGCAGCATCTGATGCGGCCAAGTTGACAGATCTCGCAGATGAACGTTGGCCCATGACGTTGGAGAAAGTCAAGCTACGACCAGGATTGCGGCTGATGATGGGTGATGTAGCCCAGGGGAGCAGTACTCCCGGTATGGTCAAGAAGATTTTGGCTTCCGAGTCTGCATTGGCGCTGTGGCCATCTCTTGCCATTGCAAATGAGCTGCTCATGGAAAGCTTGGCAGGCGATAAAACGTACATGGCAAATGAACAAGACGCGATTCGCGAAGTTTGCAGAAGTGTACGAGGATTGATGCAGGAAATGGGCAACGCTGCCGATGTGGACGTTGAACCAGACACGCAAACATCCTTGCTGGATGCTACATTGCAAATTCAAGGAGTGGTCTGTGACGGTGTGCCTGGTGCTGGTGGGTTTGATGCAGTCTTTGCCATTGTGGATGGTGAAGAAGCCGAAGGAGCAGTGGCTACACTCTGGAAGAAGCACGACGTGCGAGTGCTCTCTGTGCACAATGACGAGAAGCAAGGTCTGGTCATTGAGGAGGATTTCTATGTAGAAGCATAAGTCGAGGCCTAGACTGAGGATTCAGCACTGTCTCTTGCATGTAGTGTACGTCAGCACCCAAGATTTTGTTCATCGCCCTGGGACCGCTCGTCGGCCTCCTCTTTCACCGACGAAATCGCTAGCCTCAGCATCACACAAGCCTCAACATTGTCATGGCCACTCAACAGATGCGATTCCGGGAGCAGACAGCTATGGATGAGGAAGACCATGACTCAAGTATGAGCGTCGACGAAGACCACTCGAATCCCGAGGTTCAGTCGCCAAAGCCGCATCGCGGCCGCAAAGATAAGGGCGCACAGCCAGGACGTGTCGCCTGTGGACGATGCAGAAGGCTCAAAGTCAAGTGTCGCTATAGTAATGCAGAGACCTCGTGTTTGCGCTGTACTTCCTCTAAGCAAGAATGCGTCGAAGCTGTCAGTCAGCGTAAGCCGAAGCGCAAGATGGACGCGAAAGCGGCGCACTATGAGGAGACCATCAGAAACTTGCAAGAAACCATCAATCAGCTACAAGGAGAGCGGGTCTCAGGGAGTGGCGCTTCGTCGATACATCCAGCGATTTTGCCCTTCAACCAACCATTTCAGAGCTCTGCTTCACCGCTGTTTACCACAACGAGCAATGCTCGAGCGGAAGTGCCCATGCATCTACCGGTTCCAAAGGCTGTAGTCCAACCTACTAGTCCTGGTCTCGGATTGCCGAGCCTCCCAGCGTATGAAGGCTCAGTTGCATCGCAGCCTCCTGCGCAGCACGAGAATGGTCTCGGAGCTACGTTTAGCGGCCATTCGGTACCTGCGTCTGAAGCTAATCAGGGTGTAAGTGAATTTATCAACAACGGTTTGATCACGCAAAGCCAAGCTCAGGCATTCTTTGATCGCGCACGGTACGGTCAGATTGCTTCTTACGGAGCGCTTGCGATCCCGGAAAAGATCAGCTTTGCAGACGTTCGCCGCTGTCGCCCACTGGTCGCTATGTGTGCTGTCGCTGTTGGGGCACAAGAAGAATCCAAGGAGCTTTACTTGGAGCTCGTCTCGCAATGCAAGCGCAAGATTTTGAATGAATACTACATTCAAGGTTCTCGTAAGCTTGACGTCTTGCAGGCCATGCTGCTCGCAAACGAGCGGTTTAGCTTCAGTGCTGGGGCACCGCACGTAAGCATGACTTTCGCTTTGATAGCATACGAGCTGACGCTCGACTTGGGTATGCACACACCGACGACGCGTGTTCGCGAAGATGCTTGGGACGATCTGGAGTATGAGCGTACATTCATGGGCGTGTTTATGACTCTCAGCTGTATGATGCTCGCATCGAAAAGGCAACCAGAACGTGTCCCCTGGAATAGCTGGCACTCAACGTGCAAGGCGCGACTCGAAGCAAGCAATAAGCATGATCGCATTTGTGCAAAGCTGACGGTGGTACCACGTATCGGCCGAGAAATCTTTGAGTGTATCGACTGTTTGACGCCGGCTATTGTCCGTTCCTTTCAGCAACGCATTGCTGAGTTCCAGGCAGAACTCGTCGATGCGACTCATCCTATGCTGCAAATTTGCACAGGTATGCTGACGTTGACGTTACATGAAGGCTATATCTTTGGAGTGCGCAACCCGCAAGAGGCTGGTTCAGATCGTACACAACTTCTCTTGTCGATGCAGCACATTTGCAATGCTCTCGAAAATGTCATCGACACCATCAACCGCATCTCCAATCTAGCCGCCTACCCGGCTTTCTTTGCCTTCAAGCCCCATTCGGCGCTCGTTGCTCTTGCAAAGGTGCAGCGCCATCTTGGCATCAATGACGGCCAAGTTCAACACTATGCAGAGCTGGTAGAACGCGGGCTGTTTGTGCCGGATGGGTCCGCACCGCGATCACACATCACTGCACTGTTGATTGGCAAGACAAAGCAGATTGTGCATTGGTACAACACAGCAGCGGAGGTCAATGCCACTGATTCTCTGTTCGACATTCTCGGCATGTACAAGGATCCCAACCAGCGGAATGTCACGATGCAGCCCCAAATGTGTGGTGCTGACCGCACAGTATATACACCGGCACCTGTACAAACCTCAGATCGCTCTGGTTTCGCTTGCGGTCAACCATCAGACAGACAACCCGGCTCATACCTGTCGCCGCCCATATCGGAAAGTGCACAGCTCATGATACAGCAGCAAGGACTATATGACGGCACCGCACAATCGGGGTCTGTCCTCCAGCCGCAGCTAGGTGCGTCGGACCTGCAGCAAGGTGCCGGCTCTGATTTCGTGCCCTTCAACATGATGACTGGCTGGCCTACCAATGCTAGTACTGGCGCTTTCAACTTCACCGATCAAGCAGCCACTGATCTCTGGTACTTTTCAGAACTCAACGGCATGCCAATCATTGGCGTTTAAATAAGCATTTCATGCGTGGAAGTGAACCATGTAGTAAATGATTTGAATTCGTATTCATATGTACTGTTCTGTAGAAGCTTTGGAGCGACTACTGTGGCTACAAGGTGTGGGTCGTAAATATTCGTAATCTTGCATCGTCTCCAGGACATGCATAAAATGACAGACCAGCTGCGTGTGGTTGGCGAGACCGAAGAAGGTATAAGTGTCAGGTGCAGGCGCTGCCATGCAACATAAGAAAAAAGACAACCGCATTTTTCAAGCAGTGCGGTGGCTCGGATGCTGTGCTCCAAGCAGGCATCGGCATAGGTTTGAATCGTTTTCGTGTCATCGTCAGTCTTGGCATCGAGCGCGCGTTGGCTTCAAGCTCAGAAGACAGGGTAGGGGTTGATACGTTGGCTGGATAACATCATGGGCGATACCACGTACTCGTCGCGAGAGATGGTCGAGCTCGGCGATTCATCCAAGTAGATGGTGATGGTACTGGTTGATCTCCTGCGAAGCATCTTTGTGATGGCTTGTGGCAAGGAGAGACTCCTTCTCGAGCGAGAGAGTTTTGATGTGAGGGAAAGCTTCATGGCTACTGTGATGCTTGCTTCTGTATTGTGTTGAAGTGCGTTGATGCCTGTCCCCAGGGATGGGCCATCGAGGGATCTTATACCAGAAGTGTGTGGGGTTGACCATGAGCTTGTCTTCATGCGAGCTCTCTTGCGTCTTGTGCACAATTCCCTTACTTTGCGAGTTAAAGCGTCACTCCCGCACCGGTATCCGCCATGCAGGCAGCAGGCTGCCGTGCATGGTAAACAGCCGAGCCTGATTACTCGCACAGATCAGAGGGATAAGCCTGTATACGGCGAGACAAGCTTGACGACGATAGTTCATGTGCAGCCGTCAGGATCAACTTGCCGCTTCCTAGGTAGGCAATACTAGTCTTGCCTTCGAATACGTAAACCCGGAGACGAGACACCTCGCAAACTTCGAAACACACTGCCTGAGACCTCGCAGAGTCAAAGATGAGTATATGTTGGAGACACACATGGAATCATGGGTGGCTCTGTGTGATTTACCCTGTGTGCGAGTCTGCGCAGAGATTCAGCGAGAGCCGACTGCTGCTTGTAGGCAATTCACTGATCTTCGCCTTTGGCAGGTGAGGGCTAGATTGAGAGCGGCTTGAGTCCGCGCAGGTCAGCTGCTGTCAATATGCGAGCAGTGCGGGATCCGAGGCCTGGGCGAGCTGGACGAGCTGAGCCTGATGGGCGAAAATTGGCTAGCCCATAAATGGGTGTCTCAAAGCGGAAAATCAGCTTGCTTGTGTGGACTCTGGACTCTGGAGTACTCTCACAGACTGACCGTACAGTTTGAAACACTACTGTACTGTAGACGCTTGGAACACACGTGAAGCACCAATCGCAACCAAGACTCCCACGCTCGGTAGCGTACAAGTCATAGCACACTTCTTGCGAGATCTTGCAATCTGAGCTCCCTCACTAATGCGCACAAGATGAGCGTCATTTTTACTTCATGAATACTGTCATCCACGAAAGACCCATGCTGCAATCACCGATTCGACGATCAAGGCCTTGATAGGAGCCGTGAGCAGACTTGATGAGCACTCGTGCATTCCGTCTGGCGATCACCCATCAAGCGCTTCCACTGGTCTTGAGAGCCACATAGCCTATGACGAAGTGCAATGTATCAGGTGCCATGGTAGCACCGCCTTGCGCTCTTCTGTCACTATCAGAGACACTAGTGCGGCCCTAAGCTTCCCTGCGCACACGTCGGATGCGAGGAGTGAGTACAGTGCCAGTGTGTCGAGAGTGTCATCAGATGGTTATTCCGTCCACGAGGTGTATCCCGCACCGCCATACACCCGCCTAGCTGATGTAGCCGACTTCAATGGTAGACAGACAGGCAAGATACTGACCATGCTGATGACTGAAGGCTGTGCTTACGTCCACAGTCTCGTAAGCTTGCTAATGATATGCAGCTGTGCTGTAGTTTGTACACGCACGTAAGTATGGGACCGGCGAGTCGTCTCCCGCACAGTGACCTCACCTCTGTAATGGCGGGCTCAAGCAGATGTAGTTTGATCAATTCAGATTCAAGACTGTACAGCATGACATGGTTGTCGTTGAAAAGCACAGAGTAACATATGCCCTCCTCGCGAGACTGCGTATGAAGACACTGTTGCTGCCATACAGCATCACTTGCGGCTCGATACTGACTTCGCAGATGCAGCTCATCTATCCCGTGCTGAGCTCTCATCTCTCGTGATCATCTGGTCAGATAGCCCCATATAAGACATGCCCTCACGATGTCTCACTTTGAGATTACATTCACCCGATTTGGCCGCTTACACGGTGTATCCCTAGACTTCCTAGGTAGTGATCAAAGTGCGTGACCCGTGTGACTTTCATATGAAACGGCTGAGTATGTGTCGACTCTGTCGAGTCTGTCGACACTTTGGGCAGCTCTGGGTAAATAGAGCTTTACAGCTCATCTGTTGAATTGTTACAGAACAACAGGAGCAGTCTGCAATTAGGTAGCAATCAATTTGCTATAGGTGCATGAACCACTTGATTTGCGTCCTCGTTGATCATCAAGTGTAGCAGCGTGACTTTCAAAGTACAATACTAGCGATTTATTCTTACGCAGTAGAGAGCTGCATTAAGCACAATCAGGGAGGGTTTCTCAAGCGGCTCATTTGTAAGGCCAGACAGGGACGTAGCTTAGCTCTGACATCATGGTCGACCATATATAGCTGATGTCGCAGGTGCACGCTGCCGTGGGAGTCGGTAAAATAACACGCTCGCTCTGTCGCTGGGGGGAGTTTTGTATCACGCGCTCAATTGCAACTGCCAACGACTACGACAAGTCACTGCTTGAGCCTCTTGTGCAGATCTGCAAGCGATTGGTCTAGGCCTTTCTCAGCTTCCGCGTACGCATACACTGATTACCTCTCAGCGCGCTTGGGCCCAAAGAAGCCTTCTTGGAAGCGCTGCACTTGCTAGTCTATCTGTCAGCACTACCTCTTCTAGCGCCTAGGATGCCTCCAGCAGCAACCGGCTCGAAGCGCTCGAGACAGACGCAGCCTGCGACCCAGTGTAAGACCTTGCAGCATTCTTACATGCTTGCTTGCTTGTAGAGTTGCTGACCAGCCCTGAAGCAAAGAAGAAGCAGACCCCTGGAAGTGCCTCTAGGGGTCTCAAACGAACGCTTTCGAACGTCGAAGGCGCATCTGGCGACGAGCGCGATGAGTCTAGCTTAGACGCACAGTATGTTTGAGCTCTTGCGACCTTCTTTACAAAGTGTCTGACATCAAGGCTCTTCAAGCAATTTGCCCAGCGCGTCAGGGGTAAACCTTCAGCCAAAGAACAGCAATCTTTGCAACAGCAACAAGATCGGCTGCAGCAACAACTTCAGCATGCGTCGGCAGAAAAGGCTGTGAACTTGAAGGAGACGCTCTTGGAAAAAGCTACCGCAACAGCAAATGCAGAGCTGCAGGAGCTAGAAGTCTTGCTTGAAGGTGGACAATCAGTACATGGTCAAGACCTTGGTCTTGAACTTTTCGAGGAAGCATTGGTAGGTGTTTCTATGCATTCTTGAGCAATTTTAATGCTGTAGGCAACTGCTGAGATGACAAAACAAAGCATTCAGAGCGATGCAGACAAGATTGCAGACATCCTGGGAAGTACGCAAACTGCCTTGGCAAACCACAAAGCACAGCAACAGATGACAAAGCTCGAGGCAGAACGCGTCATGACAGCTTTGGCTCATCAAGCTCAATGCCGTGCTACGCATGAGGCAGATGCGGTAGGCATGCTTCGCCAAGGACAATCAAGTAGGCGCTACAAGAAACGCCACTCACTGGGTGATCTGCTTCAGCAGGCCTGCCAAGTGATGCAGCCCGGTCGATAAGATATGTGCCTATGCCTGATAGTAGCTCTGCATCTCTACTAAGCCTTCACACACATTCAATGCATCCTCTGATCTACGCTCATCCTCTTGTGTTTTGATTCGCCGCGACGCTCGGTTTTGAGAAGTGCTGAAGCGAGGCAGCTACTTCTCCAATGGTCATCTATGATTTGGCTCGTGACATGTACAAAAGCTTCTCTCCAGGTATCTCAGTAATCTGAGGACCCCAATGAAGATTCATGCTGCCTTGCCATCTCCTCTATCCTTCGGGACCTGCTTAATTGCCCCATCTCGTCGTCTCAGGGGGTCCACTTCCGCTTACCCGCGATAGAAATAATCCGCACAATGGCTGGCAACAGCAAGCTACTCTACCTCCAAAAATATCCGCATAGACCTATTGATTTATTGTACGACCTATCCGGTGTCATTGATGCCTCCCGTTATCGACCAGCATGTTGGCTGCGTGAGGCCAAGTTGACACCTGAAGTCCCGTCATTGCTTGTACGGCCAGAATACCCAGGGCAACTACCCTACCGCAACAGTACGACATGTGCTTGCCTTGCAATTGTCTATTGTGAGGATGCCAGAGCCCAGAGTCCAGATCGTCCGAGCGGATGGCTTCGTCTTCGACTCACACCGAGCTGTGCCAAGAAGCGACTTGCCGGCTGAAGGTAGATCCGCAGACAGGGACAAGGTGTACTGCTGATACATCTCAGAAGATTCTACAGGAAACTTAAGCATGTCGGTTCACGCGGTGGTCTTGCTTGCCGTCTTGCTAAGACACTGGCGTGTAAGTTACTAAGAGATTCTAGGGAGAAGATTAGAGCAAGCTACACTTACAGAGACGTGAAAGTCGAGAGATGTGCATTGGGAAAGCCGAACATCCCGATATGAGATGTGTCTCAGATGAGGTGCTGCGTTGTGGTCATTGTGCGAATGCACAACTTTGTCGAGATTCGCAAATGCGTCGCTCAAGTGGTGTTGAACGGTTAAAAAGTATGGACCCTTGGCGTCCATGTCGCTTGTTGGGACAGTAACGTATCCGGAGAAGTTTCACGAGCAGATGCATGGCAGCATACAGTATGCAGCGAGCATAAGAGCTGGCTGTCACTAGCAAGCACATCCCTGTCAAGAGATCGGCGACCGGCACAGGGCGATAGCAGCGCCCTCGAACGGCCATGTCGAGTCAGTCATGACGGCTGCCAGTTGGCCCTGGCAATATAGCCTGCCTAGGTGTGTTGAAATGTCTCAGGTCAAACAAGTCCTATGCCTTGCGAGCTGAAATGAGATGGATGTCTCAGATGACGCAGGCCGTCAATCTGCAACACAGTCAAGATGATCCTCCTAGTGATTTGCTACTTGACCGCATTGGATCAAGTGCATGGACGTGTACCAAGCTGATTTGCACCGAACCTTCGGGCCAGAAGGAAACCCCTCCTCCTTCGTACGACGTTGTAGCCGAGAAGAGCACGCGTGCAAAAGACCATGCTTCAACGATCAAGTGAGTTTCTATGCTGAGCCATCCCGCTCTAGGGCTTCACTCGATATGGACAACATAGTTGCTGCTGTTGATTAGTCTGTGAAGCGGATTGCAAGACACGGCATGTCATGATCATCGCCAAGCAATATGAGTATAGTTTGTAGCAGTCTGTGATGACATGGGAATACGCCATCCTGCCAAAATGGGTACTAGGGAGCAGCTGGACCAGCCATGCAAGGACCTGTCGCCTGTAATGGTGTGACAATTGGATTTTGGTTTTTTTGATGTGTGTCAAAAGAGGCTGGGAGCACTGCGGTTTACCGAGTTGTGCATGTGCGTACACTGCCTCTCTACCTGTTCCGGAAGGGCCCTTTGCACGCAGTCATGGATGGATGAGTGGGCATTGTTCCAAGGATGTGCACACAGCACCGACCCACCCTGACGGCGGTCGCGAGGGGAGAGTGCAGCGGGGGGGCCCAATCTGTGTGAGCCAGTTTCGAAGGCTTCTTCCTCGCTTGACACGATCGCCGCCCAGCCCAACAGAGATCCGCCTCGAAGCAAGTAAAGCACAGCACAGCACATCCCCCGGAGTGCCACGGGCTACGTGTAGAAAAGGGCGGCAGCTCGCAGTCACACACGGGCAAGCACTCTTATACGCACACACGTCGTCGATCCTTGCAACCTGGGCCATGACACAAGCTTGAGACATCGGGCACATCCATTAAACATCGCAAACGACACTTCAGAACCGCCTTCGTCTTGCTATAATACAACACACAGGGCCTCACCCCCAACACCCACATATACATCTATACGACACGCCGTCAAGTGCGATACGGCAAGCAAGCGACATCCAAAGCGACCAAACAACAAAAGCGGACAAGCTGTCAACAACAAACAACCTCATCTCTACAACAGAAAGAGCAGTATGCTCGATCTACACAACTCTCAGGACGCAGCGCCGCCTTCAAAGCGCAAAAACAGGCTCACGCGTCTCTTCACCCGTCGTAGAGCAGAACCGCCAGACTCCTTGTTCATCCAGACTCCAGCCGATCAGCAATCATCGAGTCATGGTGGGAAGCTTGGGACAGAAGTGTCTGTGATGCCGCGACCATCCATGAGCACAACCCCGTCACTCGCATTTTCCCTTCGATCACGAGAAAGTCTCTCGGCAGTTGAGGATTTACGACTTCCCTCGACCATGAGTACAGCGACTGCACAAGCGCTTCAACAAGGTGAACGAGATCCGGAATCGCGATATCACAGTTTGCCGAGTGCATCGAGCAGTAATCCGAGTGAACCACGATTTGTCTTTGATCGGGTATGGGCAGCGAGTCCGAATTTGTCGAGTGAGTCTTTTGCCGCTGTACCCAGAACGGTGACAACAACGACGCCTGCTGCTGCTGCTGCTAGTGGGTCTACAGTAGGTGAGCATCATGCCATGATGCAGGTCTTACAGCAAGCAATGACGGCGCATAGCGAGTCAAGACTTGCACGAGCGGCACAAGCAGCGTCCTCAGCACAAGTCTCAACAACAATCACTGCTTCACCGCGACTTGGCCGTGCATCTGCTCAGGAATGGGGGCAGCAGAGTCCTACGATGATGGCTGCGTCGACCTTTGAGCCAGCGAGCTTGGGTGTGCGACGGGTACGGACATGGACGGGTGGGCGTAGTCTGTTGCCGCCTGTTTTGATGAGTTCTCGAGATACGGCGCGGTATGCACGGATGCCGTTACCTGCTGTGCCGCAAGGTGTGCGACCGATCCAGCAACAAGCTACGGCGTTGGGCGTGGTGGGTTCGATTGTTCAATCGGCACCTGCGACACCGACTCGACGCGTGACAGTGGTGAAGAAGATTCGCATGAGTAGTGCGGCGAAGCAGGCGATGGATGGCCGGATGGAGGAACGACGACAATCGACACCTGTGCCTGAACACAGGACTTGAATTGAACTCTCGTTGGCAGCTGAATTAAGTTGGAAAAGTTGAAAGAAGTTGGTTGGATGTACCTTTGGAGGTCTGTATATGAGTTCGTTTGAAAAGTAGCGCTAGGCATTTGAATCTTTCCTCTCTGCTTGACACGGGACTCGGTGCAGAGTCCAGGGAGCCGGATAGCACAGACTGCTTGTCCTGGGCGTGTTGCTGGCTGTTCCATCTGGTCTGCTGCGAGTGAAATTGAAGTGCTCAAGCAGAAGGACTTGCTGGACACCTGGCAAAGCATGACAGTCTGGTCTCGAGAAGCAAGCCTTTGGCCATGAGATCAGCAGATCACGCCACGGCAGGATAGTTGTGACTGCCTGTTGAGCTAATTATAGTTTCCATCACGTGTTCTCTCACGGTCTCGCCTGCTGTGTCATCAAGATCCGTGATTGCCTGTGCAGTCAAACAGGATCAGCTCATGGGCGGGTGCCTTTGTCGCTATGCTCATATGGGCTATATGCAGACTGCTGCTGCTGTGTGTGTCTGGTAGAGTCAATAGTTGTGGTTGGGAATAAGCACGGCGCACACAGAACTGCATGTTGCAGCTTCGATAAGATGCGCTCTGTCTCTCTGTGAAGCAGCAATAGTCTCGCGGGCCTGTGATGCTTGTCTCTATCTAGCCAGCCGACCACCGTCATCGCCATGAGCAGTGCCCCCTGATACAAGCAACAGAAGAAGTCCTCAGCACCTGCTGCCCCCCTGTCCCCTCTTTTGCGCCTTTTTCGAATTTTCGCCCTGAGATACAAATAGCCGCGCATCGCCACCCTCCATCCTCTCCCCGAATTTGACCACGCAGCAGCAGCAGCAATCTCAGTCGCACTCAAGAAGAGCCCGCCCGCCGTGTTTGGGCCATCGGGGACTGCCATCCTCCCACAAACAGTCACAACTACTTCCTCAAGTGCCGACTCTGCTCTGCTCGGCTCTGCTCATACACACACACACACACACACACACATCTACGCTCTCTACCTGCTGCTCTCCCTCTGCTATTCTATTGCCTGCTCCACATAAAAGTGAAAACAAAAAAATAAAAGGCCAAATCTCACACAACGGCCCCATGGCAGACGAGCAGCAACACCAGCAGCAGCACCACCAGGTCGCAGCGCCCATACACACACAAACACCAGTCGCACCGCCTGCCGCAGCACAAGACAATGCAGGTCTCCAAGTCAAGGAATCAGCCATGACGGGACTTGCTGTGGCGCATGAACCAATCATGGATGCAGCGATCGCCGTAGAGGCCTTACAAAGCGACAACCACACAGCAGCGCCTGCACCAACGTCTATTGCAGGACAGCAAGAAGCGACCGTGCAGCATGCAGTCAGTGTAGAACAACCGACTTCTGCCGTACGCGCATCACCGGCGCCAGAATCAAAACAAGCGACCATAACAGCGGATGCGGAACTAGACCCGCTCTTTGATGAAGTGCCTGCGCCGCTCCACGCGCCCATCTCACCACCTCAAGAGCCTACCGCTGCGACCACATCTCCCTCAACAACCCCTGCTGCTGATGTGAGTGATGTGCAAGCACAACAGCGACCGGCGCCCATCACGACGAATGTCCCGCCGATTGAGTCGGGTGGACCGACACCACCACAATCATCCAAAGCAGCATCGCCGAAACGAGAGGAACCCGGTGTGGCGCTCATGGAGACGATTGAAGCGGCCATTGAAACGGCGGCGGAATCTACGGAGGAGTCTGCACCTGCTGCGGCACCCGCAACAATTGCAACGACGGAGGATGTCAAGATGGATGATGTGGCTGAAAGCAAACCTGATACTGCTCCCGCACACACTATTGATCCGCAGCACAAAATGACGTTCAACCGACAAAAATATTGTCTTGTTGTGATTCGCCAGCTCAAGAAGAATAAGGATGCCGGACCCTTCAATGGCCCTGTCGACCCGGTCAAGCTCAAGATCCCAGACTACCCAAACATCATCAAGAACCCACAAGACCTCGGCACCATTGAAAAGCGACTTCAGAAGAATGAATATGAGACCATTGATGCATTCATGGAGGCGGTCTTTTTGGTGTTTAGCAATTGTGAGCGGTACAATGGACTCGAGTCACCCATCAACAAAATGGCCTTACGTGTCAAGGAGCAGTTTGAGCGACAAATCAGAAGTATGCCACCACCAGATTTCTCAGCACCCGCCAACAACAAGAAATCCAAAAAGGCAACACCCGTAGCGACGAATGGTAGAGCAAAAGCCGCATCCCCTGCCGCTCTTGCAACAACCATTCAACCGCCTACCATCAGACGCGAATCAACGACTGGTCAAGATGGTCGACCGAAACGTGAGATCCATGCACCACCACCAAAATCACTACCTTACCAAAATGTCCCCGTTCGTCGTGGCAAGCATGCGCAACAACTCAAATTCTGTGGTCAAGTATTGCGGGAATTGCAGCGAAAGCAGCATGAGCCGTATGCCTTCCCCTTCTACGTCCCGGTGGATCCAATTGCACTGAATATCCCGGAATACACAAAAGTCATCAAACATCCCATGGATTTAGGAACGATTGACTCAAAGCTGAAGCAAGGTGAGTATGAGTCTGCTGAGGATTTTGAGTTCGATGTGCGTCTCATCTTTCGCAATTGCTACAAATTCAATCCACCGGGTACCCCGGTGCAAGCGATGGGTAAGAAGCTGGAAGCTGTGTTTAATCAGAAATGGGCAGAGAAGCCCGTTCCCCGAGCGCAGCAGGGTGAGTCGGATTCGGATAATTCAGATGATGGCAAAATGCAGACGGTGCAAATGTTGACGAAGCAGTTGGAAGCGATGAAGAATCAAATTGCCGGACTCAAGCAAGGCAAAACGAAGAAGAAGGAACGTTCGCAATCTATCGTCTACCATGATGACGACGATGATGATTATGAGCAACACTCCAACAAGCGCAAATCGTATGCAGCGCAACAGGCGAGTAAGAAGCGTGGACGTCAATCTGCCTATGACGATGTGGATGAGTCACCCATGATTCCAACGTTTGAGCAAAAAACGGCCTTGTCTACAAAAATGGGTTACATGACAGAACACCAGATGCCGGTGGTGATCCAAATCTTGAAGCGCACAGAGAGTAATTTTGACCCCGAAGATGAGGAGGTGGAGTTGGATGTGGATAAGGTACACCCACAAACCATTCGGCTTTTGTGGAATTGGATCATGGAGGATATTCAGCCTTCTTTCCTACGAAAGCGACAAAAGTCAACGACTGTTGCAGCGGCGAGAGATCCAACGAGTAGTCACCATCCTGCACCTTCCAAGAAGCACAAGAAGAGTCGCGCCGTGTTGAGTGAGTCTGAGCAGCAGCGACAGATTGAGCAATTGGAGCAGCAATTGCAGCGATTCAATGGTGAAGGTGGTGCGTTGCCGGAGGAGTCGAGGTATGCAGAGGCATCAGATTCCGGTAGCGACTTGGAGGACTCATCAGAGGACGAGGATTGATGAGGATGGC
This sequence comes from Protomyces pachydermus, assembly GCA_003717275.1. Taxonomy (NCBI): domain Eukaryota; kingdom Fungi; phylum Ascomycota; class Taphrinomycetes; order Taphrinales; family Protomycetaceae; genus Protomyces; species Protomyces pachydermus. Next base: position 266,068 of record QXDU01000206.1, on the reverse strand, counting down.
ATCTCTTTTGTTGTGTCCTTTGTGCGGAAATACATTCTGTTTTACACAAACTAGCATAGCCCAGATCAAGAAAGAAACTTGCACGTCTACTGTACCAGATCTTTTCATTTTTCTTCTTGATAATACAAAGTCTAGCACTATTCTTTACGCTCTTTGTTATTGTGTATTGTACGCTGTCATGATCCATGTAGCTCTAATAGATGCCGGATTGAGGTGCAAGTGGGTATATTTTGAGTTTGGTGATGCCTGTACAGGATGCGGTGATTAGTAATGTCCCTGCGGTGCACCAGAGCGTGTTATGCCACCTTGCCTGTACAACGTTGCTGCATGCTCGCCAAACTGCATAGCATCAGGCAAACCAGTCGGTGCGCCATAGCCGTACTGTGGATCTTGCATCATATACCCAGTCGGCTCGGCCATAGGCATGTATCCGCCGTATTGTTGCTGAAAGAGCTGCTGTGGGTGTTGTTGGTTGGGTCTCGGTGCATACCCATACCCTGCTCCACCATCACTACTAACGCCAGTAGCAGGTGATTCAGCTCTGACTTGTGCAGGTACAGACGTGTTTGCGGTATGTTGTCCCATGGTCCCTGGATTCACTGCACACATCCAAATGCGCGTCTTGTAAATCTTGAATAAATCACGCACCAGATCCCTAAAGTCGATGCGCTGCGAGGCAATGTAGTAGAAAGTCAACTTCCGGCGATCCCACTGATACTCGCCGTCCAGAACTTCCATGGGTAGCTTTCGTTGTCGAACTTTAGCTTGACACACAAGCATGGCTTGTTGTTCATCCTGCGACTTGACCAGCAACTGCGCCGCTTCGGCAGCGTGTGCGAGACGATAGATGAGTTTCGGTTGTAACATGGCAAGACCACCGCCTGACGCCAACACTGCGGCTTGTTGCTGTGCCTTTCCGGCTTCTTCCGGTTGTGCACCGAGCGCCAATGCTTGTTCTCGCGCTTGTTGTTGTTTGAGTTGACGCACTTGAGCAAGGGTGACTGACTCGTGCGTCACTTTACCGAGGTCACGGCCACGGTCTGCTTCGACCAGGACGAGATCACCCACATGAACATCCATACCCGATCCTTCAGGCACATAAAACACATCTGTGCGACATGCTTTGAATTCCACCAGAAACAAAAGTCCAGGTAATGATTGCTGTTGTTGTTGGCCTTGCTGAGGGACTTGCTGTTGGTAGGTTTGTTGTGGTGGTTGCTGCAACGGACTGCTAGGACCTTGCATGACTTGTGATCGAGGGCGCATCCTATGATCATCCGAGGAAAAATAGCGGTCGACATCAGCCATCATATTGCCGTAGTGACCAGCATTTTGCTGGTTGTAGCCTTCCCCTGACCCTGCGCTCTGAGGGGTCGTAAAGCTCTCGCGCCGTGCAGTCTGTTGAGCTTCAGTGTAGCGACTGCCTGCAAACATGCAAAGACGTGCTCCACTCGTATCGCCTTCCGGACTACCAAACGATACAGCACTGTTGAAGGACGCACGTCGACGATCACCACGCAAATCATCCAGCCGTGGATTGGTCGGGGTTGTGTAGCGCAAACCAGGCGGATCACCCATACCACCCGCTGTAGAAGCATGTCGCATGCGCACCGCAGCCGCATTCTCCGTCATTGAATCCGCATCTTCATAGATCGCATCCTCACTCCCTTCCTCTGCATCCAGATCTGGCGCATGCCAGGCTGCTGCATAACTCGACTTGCTGCGATTTTTGAACTTCATTTGCTGAAACTGCTCCCTAAGCAGTCGCGTCGCATCGTATGCAGCGAGCGGTTGTTCAGCTTGCATCATGCCCATGGGTGAATGAATCTCCTGGCCCACTGAAAAGGAAGCCGATCGACTTGCTCGACCGCGGTCAGCATGCAAAAGGTGCGGATTACTCGCACTGCCTGCGCCCCAAATACTCGGGCCCAAGTTCACGGCAACGGCATTGGCCCAGCGCTCCTCGGAAGCTGTTGACTCGCGACGACCGGATTCTTGCTTTCGACGACGATTTGAAGCGGCTTGATCGTCATCGACCTCGTCATCACTGCTCGATGCGGAAAATGCGTTTGTAGAGTCGTGTTGCTGCATGATGGTCTTGATTTGCTTGGCCTTGAGAAGGTCCATCGTGAAGGATCGTGGTGAACGCTTGCTGTGTCCAGTTTGAGCGATTGTTTGGGGCGCTTGAAGAGAAGCTTTGTGATGACTGTAGCGCACAAGAACTCAATGGTTTGTGCTGTACTCAGGATGTCAAGGGCCCTGGACTGTGTCGTGGCCCCGATGCGGCTCTGTGTCTTGCTGGCTGGCTGGTTGGCTGGTTTGTTCGTTCGTTCGTCGTGGAGGAAGTTTGGCAGCAAAATCGCGGGGAGACAGCGACGACCAGGACTACCATCACTTGCTACACTGGCTGCAGGGCTCTGATGCTGCGCCGGCTCTCTTGTGCTCTGCGTTGTCATCGGCTACCTAATAGCACCTAGATACAAGACTATTTCTACTGAAGATGGCGCTGTAGAGGCTATCGTCTTCACTCGTCAACAGACCTCCATTTGTAGCTGTGTGCATCGTGCTTGGACGTGACCCAATCACTAGGAGCTCCTGACTTAGACACTATCTTCTCAGCCTCATTCGCAACCATCGAAGTCGCCGACTGTCTTGCTAGCATGCTTTTTTCTGGTCCAGAAGATGTCCTGTGCGAAGCAACGCGGCCAGGTGTACTACAATAGCTATAGCTTGCATACCAACTGTGACCGTCTTCAACCCGACTTACCGATATAATCTCAGTCGGTACTAGAAACCAAGGAGTTCAGTAAACCCACATGCTTCCATGTCTCTCGAAAAGCACGCGATGCGATGCGATGCATAGCCATGCAAACAATGCCAAGACTATCTACTGGTCCTTCCTCATTCAGTGTTCGTCCCTGCATTTCCCAGCACATGAAGCCGGATATCGCTCGTCATCCTGCTTGAGCAGCGACCATCAGCTCTTGATTAGCCAACAAAGACTCAGGGTAAATGAACGTCCAGATAACACTCTGCTACCACCAATTGGCCTAGCAGACCAAGAGAAGCCAGAAGACTAACACATTCAGCAACATCTCATCTCAGAGCATGAAACTCTTAAACTGCGCTTTGATCTCCTCGTCATGCAAGCAAATGATGCGCAACTTCAACCAAAAGGAGGGCAATGTCGTTCATTGCCAGGCAAATTTTAGGACCCGGACGCAACCACGGATGTCATGAAGGTGATAGTTGCGTAATACGTGCCAATCTTACCAAAGAGGACAACGCATCTGCTATTGTGGTAATCCTGGACCTCGCAAATTGAGCAAGCTTTCATACCTCTTGGAGATACTGGTCGGACCAAGACCCCATGATAGTAACGCACCTTACGATCCCATACAGTCTGATGATGTTGCCTTGCAAGCTTTAGGTTCACCTCTGTAGCCAATAGATGGCCATCACCTGTTACTTCTCTTTGCCGTCCCATCTCGTGAAAGTCGCATTCCGAAGCAACGAGCTCATGCCATCCACAACAGCAACGACACACAGCCAAGTAGCAACTGCCATGGACGAGTGCTAAGGAGCCCCAGGCGGCTTGGATCTCACTGTTGTTTTGCGCATCCAGTAATAATTTCCCCGACCTATCTCGACCACTTCTATTTCGCCCGGTTCGCATCACTTCTTTTCGAAATGCGAACCGCCCTGCTTACGCGGCTTCTCTTCCTCAGCGTGCTCCAATATCTCTGCTCAGCGCTCTCTCTTACATGTCTCGAGTATCCGTGTCCTCACAACCCCAGGATCTCCACCCAAGTCGATTGCTCACCCTTGCAAACGCACCCGCAAGCGCAAAAAGCCGCCGCAGCACTCCCGGCCTCATCCCGGTCCAGCGGCGCCAGATCAAGTGTCTTGGCCAGTGCGACACTATCACTCATTTCACAAGCATCACTTGCGCCAATAGCAGATGGACTTCGCTCACCCGTTTCTTCGATCCTGCAAGAACCCGCATTATTGGCACCGGTCGCGAACCAAGATGCCATCAATCGATTTGTTTTTGACATTTCATGCCCGGCCAGCTACGGTGCTGCCAACTGTGCCGATGCTAATGCAACTCTTTATCTTGCTGGTGGACTTATTTCCAATATTTTGCAACTTTCAGCGCCCATCCTGGTCAATGCGACCTTGACTTCATTCTGTTCAACGTTAGGCATTTGCGATGAAGGTGGTACGATCACCTCACTCGCTGCAGCATCTCCTGCGCGTAATATCCCGCTTGTGGATGACGATGGCATTGTCCGATACTACCCACAAGCAGTCGTCAAGCAAATGGCGAGTTACTTCCCACAACAACCTCAACTTGGCGCGTACGACATCAATCTCAATGTCAATGCGCAAGCGAGTTTCTATTTTTCTGGTCGTGCAGCAGGCAGACCTGCTCCGGCAGCGATCAAATCTACACAAACTGATTTTTTGTTTGTCGTGATGCACGAGTTGATGCATGGTCTCGGCTTCACTAGCTCATATGAGGATTACTTTCATCCATCTTCTCCAAGCACAGTCACGCCGAACGTGCGTATCTTTGTTACAGAGAGCAATGGGAAGCAAGGTCTTGAGTTTGCTGGTTTCTCAGAGTATGCATTTGATCGGTTCGTTCAGGTGAATGGCACGCTCTTAACTGGCTCCACTGTTGCCAATATGAATACGCGCTTGTTTGCAGAGACGAGTGGCAGGTTGTTCGCCAATGAGACTGATTTGGCAACCTATTTCACAACGCAATCACCTGTCGCTGATGTGGCACGTCGACTGGCTCAAAGCTTCGTCAAGCGCTATACAACGACCCTTGCACTCCTTCCAGGTATCTTGTCAAATCGCACCTCCAGCAATAGTACCGCGAATCTCGTCCTTGAAACGGGGATTGTACCGTTCTCTGCAGGATCGAGCGTCAGTCATGTCGCTGCGGACTTATACGACCGCACCCCGGATTTCCTGATGCGATTTGAAGTTGTCAAGGGTGCAACATTGCAATCCTACATTGCATCTGCCGTGCAAGCCGCACAGGGAAGTGCCAATGCTGCACGCGTCGCGAGTGATGCAGCAATCTATGGAGCATTGGGGCCAGGATTACGTGCTGTTCTTGCAGGAATCGGGTATCGTGTGCGTGGCGGTGTTGGGTCACTACAACCGATTGTGAATACGGCTGTTGTTACGACCAATTTGCCTGTGAATGGCGGTACTGCTACGGGGACCGCTGTTTCTGGTGGTGCTGTGCCGGCAACGACGGGACGTGTTACTGCGTCGGGTGCGACTGCTTCTGTTGCGTCTTCTTGGACCTTGCTTGGGTGTTTGCTCTTCCTGTCTTCTATGGCGACATGAGCTTTGAGCAGCGACCCTTTCTGTTTCTTGTTTTATGATACTTTTTGGGAAGTCAAAATGCAGCGATGTTACATAGAGACTTGTGTCAACATATTAATACTAATCTATCCTATACACATCCAATCAAGGTCCATACAAGAGTGTCAAGATGGAGGCGGATAGAGGAACACAGAGAAATATGCACAGGAGAAGCCAGGACTATCCTAGAGAGTCAAATGCGACTTGCGTCGTTTCTTCGTTGTTTATATGACTGAGAAAGAGTGTGAATCTCTGTCCCTATGCTAGAGGTGTGCTGACTGACAACAATCGGGTGATTGCATGCTTATTGCACGCTTTAGAAGCCCTCGCGGAAGACAGGCTTGACGTCGCCCTCCTGCTTCTTCTCACCGCCATCACGACGACGGTACTCATCAGCACCACCTTCACGACGTGGCTGCCTGGGTGCACCACCCTGAGGTCCACCCATGGTACGGGGTGCAGCGGGCCGTGTTGCACGCTTGTGTGTTGCTGGGACAATCTCCACTGGGAGATGAAGCCACTCTCGAAGGTGGTCGATACCCTCGTTGGTAAGAGAGTAGTAGTAGTATTGCCACGAGAATTGAGTCTTGACAAAGCCCTTGGAGGTCAGAGACTGGCAGACCTTGATGACTTGAAGGTTGGGGACATCCTCGAGTTCGAGGGATGCAGGTGCGTTGAAGTCCTTCTTTGCAACGAGGACACCGTCCTTGAACAGTTGCTGGTAGATCTTCCTGCGGTTCTCCTTAGGTACGAGCATGGTTGTATATAGTGTGCGAGTGTAGCTGGTGTCTGTCTCTCTTGTCTGTCGCTGCTCCCTCAAATTTTGTTTTGCGCGAGTGTGACTGCCCGACACCACAGAGCTCACCTTGCTGGCTGGAGCTATCTAGAGCTAGACAGGGCTGTGCTGCTCGCGGAATAGACTGCGTGGAAGCGGTCATGGAGCAGCACGAAGCCATGATGCGCATCGCTCTCGCTCAGGGCGAACAAGCTCTCTTCGACAAGGAAGTCCCCGTCGGCTGTGTCTTTGTCCACAGCTCAGGTACCATGCTCGCCACTGGCGCAAACGAGACCAACATCTCCCTCAATGGCACTCGACACGCCGAGTTTGTTGGTATTGATGCCATCCTAGAGAAACATCCAGCGAGTATTTTTCAAGAGACAGACCTCTATGTCACTGTCGAACCATGCGTCATGTGTGCCGCCGCTCTGCGCCAAGTACGTATCAGGCACGTCTACTTTGGCTGTGGCAATGATCGCTTTGGTGGTTGTGGCAGCGTCTTCTCCATGCACTCGGATCCTGCGAAGCGCAGTGTAGACACACCTGGTTATGCCATTACGAGTGGTTTATTTAGGAAGGAAGCCATCATGTTGCTGAGGCGCTTCTACCTGTTGCAGAATGATACTGCTCCTGTGCCAGCACTCAAGGAGTCGCGGGTCTTGAAAGAGCTGTGAGGACACGCCGTGTCTCTTGTCACTCCTCGGCGACATGAACACACCCTGCCCACCGATCTGAACACGGCATCACCAGAAAAATAAATTTGCGAGCCAATGCGACAATGCGACGCTGTACACCCTTCTGCATCAGGCAAAAAGAGATTGTAGCTCAATGGGGTCTCAGCATAAACGACATGAAGGTCTCAAGACATTTCGGCGAACAGCTACCAAACCCAAGATAGAGAAAAAGCAAGCACCTGTTGAACTGACACCGCTTCAACAAGCACATCGCACGCTTTCACAAGAATTACTCGATGCTCTCGCTACACTGGTTGCTCCTCAGCTAGAAGACATGGAAACCTTTACTGCTCAACTTCAACAGATCAAACAGCACTTCTTCAAGCGTAATTACGAGCTAGTCTTTCAAAACAGTGAACTCTGCGATGTCTACGCAGCGAGATATCTGCCCAGTCGAGCTCTTGCCTATGCAGACTTGTTTCACTCTACAAAACCTGTCTTAGACTTGTTGTATCCACCACCTCGTACCATGCGGCCTAGTGAGCGTCGACTACAACCTGCTGTACAAAAACGCGAGCCAGTTCGCATCACAGCAGTCGGTGCAGGCGTTGGCTCAGAACTATGTGCACTCCAACTACTCCCTCGACTGAGATTGGCAGAATTGGATGTAGACGTGGATGAAGATTTGATTGAAGTTCTTGATCGAGATATCGAGATGGATGTCATTGACAATGCTGCATATGCACCGTTCTTGTCAACGTTGGAGACTTCTATGGCAGATGCGTTTCCACTACCGAAAGCAAAGCTAGGACAATGCACGCTCCGCTATCACCAGGAAGATATTCTACAGTATGGAACGACGGATGCTTTTGCAGCAATGCTGAATGAGACGACCTTGCTTACCTTCATGTTTGTCTTTAACGAGCTGTTTGCTGCATCTCGAGTGGATGCCATGAAGTTGATTGAAGCGATTGCGAAGAACCTGCCGGCAGGCGCGCATGTACTGCTTATTGAATCGGCTGGAGACTTGTCAGAAGTCCAGGTGGCAGATGGTACAATGATGGTATACCGATTCTGGGACCACTTGCCCGGATTCGCACAAGTTGTGGCGGAAGACCGACGATGGTTCAGGCTGGATAAGGCGTTGGAGTACCCACTTGAGATGGAGAATGTTGGCTACTTTACTCGTCTCTATAAGAAGCTCTAGTAGATCATTCACTTCTTCTTCTCTGCCGTCTTCCAATTGAAACACTCGAGCGTCTCCTTCATCACTTGAAGCGTAGGCACAGCAACACCAACCTGTTGTGCTTGTGCAATGGGGTTGCCAAGAATCACATCCACCTCCATCTCACGACCGCCCTCATAATCAAGCAGCATGCTTGGCTTGTATGGCCCAATCGTGTGCGTATTGTCGAGGTTGCCCTGGATGATACCAGCTGGCAATTCATAGCCATTCGCTTTGGCAGCAGCGCAAATTTCCTCCATGAGAGTCCTGACGAGTTTTGTTGCGGATGGGCATGCAAGTACTTGAAACGTGTCCATGCCCATGACTGTACAAACGACATTGAATGAAGCGTTCCAGACAAGTTTCTGCCATCGAGCAAGAACCATATTCTGAAGGACAGTCACACCCGTCCCTCCTGCCTTGAGAACCGATACAAACTTGTCAAGTGCGGCTGTGTCCTTTTGCTTGCGCGACTCAGAAACGTGTGCATCTGCAAAGATGCCGATATCAAGTCTATCCAGCTTTGCATGCTCGATATTGCCCGGTGAAGTTTGCCAGACGCCGATGTAGGCCGTGCATGTCAACAGAGTGTTTTCTGGGAATGCTTCAGCAACAGGCTGCTCAATACCCAGGCCGTTCTGGATCATGACGATGGTTGTATTTGAAGACACGACAGGCTTGAGTAAGGCCGGAAGAGGTGCATTCGGCAGGGATTTTGTGGTGCATAGGATATAATCATACTCAACACCAGCAGCATCTTCAGTCGTCTTGAAAACAGCATCCGGAGTGACGTGATGATTGCCGTATTTGGCAGACTTGATGGAGATACCATTATCTTGCAGCGCTTGATAATTGGAGCGAGCAACGAACGTCAACTTGGCATTTGGTTCACCGCGTTTGCAGACAAGACTGTAGATGGAGCCAATGCCTCCAAGGCCAATCACTAGGATGGATAGCTGCCCACTCATAGGTAGAGAAGATGTAGACCTTGGTCTCGGCACCTCTGTCGAGTCTGCCCCTTGACGTTCCCGGATGGCGGCAATGCCGAACACTGGTGCGTGCAAACGACCATCAGCCGATGACAACTACGCATCTGTATCGTACTGTATGCCGTTTGCCAGTGCCACTACATGTGCTACATGCTTGTAGGCAGCGGCATGTCGATACTGCCAAAAGCTTGGCCGAAGAAAGGCTATCGCAGACAGAGTCGTTATAGACGGGAAGCCGCCTGTGCTAGTGCAGGGCGGGGATTAGCTCAAGACGTATTCTGACGATTTGAGATACACTTCACTAGAGTTTTTAGACCAACGCTGCAGACTTACAGCGGTAGCACGGGCGGCGAACAAACGAGCGCTCTCCTGCTTGGATGGAGTAGCTGATATGCTCCAGATGGTGTCTACCTTTTCATTTGTCAAGGTCGATGAGGCACTTTTGTTATTATTTGCCCCGGCGTGAACGCTTGATACGCATCATTTGCCAAAGTATCATAGTGAGCTTCAATGAAGAGGAATAGCCTTTCAGTTACGAACAAACAATAAAATGACATCGCCACTACCACCGATAAACATACCCCAACTGAAGCTGAATCGTCCAGCTGCAACTTGGAGCAAACAATCCTACAACCTCGAGGCATATCACGCCCAAAAAGGACGAGTACATAACGAACACCATGACGGCAGGCGTCAGCCTCGGTGCCAACCCATCAGTCGACCTCAACACAGGTCGCACGACAGAGCACACGTCTGGCAGCAGTATGGACGTATATGAGTATGTCAACGCCACTCTACTCCACTTTAGGCTTCCGCCAGCTGCATCTCGTCGCAATGTCTTCGACGCGGACGATTTACTATTTGCCACCACCTATTTCCCAGATAGATAGGACAGCGGTGGTCGTTGTAGTTGTGCGTATCATTTTCTCACTCCGTGATACGGTAGCAGCCCGCAGCCGGCAAATCGAGAGACGCATGCTTCGTAGCATTTCACTTACTTCAACATTGAACACAGACGATCAAGAAATCTCCTAAAACGACTGGGCGTGGCATGATGAGCCGAGGCCTTCTCGCCCTCCAACACATCGTTGCACAGCGTTCTAGTCGTATTCCAACGCTCCAGGACGAGACACCGTCAATCTGGGCGGAAGAACGACTTCCGTGCGAACTGGATGACTGGGAAGGAGGTATGTGTACCGAAAGATGATGCGGATAGCGAAACCCAGGATGACATTTGATAGTGTGAACTTGTGGATATGCCTCAACAACGCGACCACTCGAAAATCGGTGTAATTCCCCAACTCTGATGTTCTCGGTCACCGAGTTGGTCCAATCAGTGATGCGAATGCGCTGCATAAATCCCATCTGAGCCGTGAAGATTGTAGTGGTGATTGAATAACAATATCTCTCTGTGGTGGCGCCTCCGGGACGAGCGTGGTGCCAAACCGGTGCTAGCGGCGGAAAAGAGACATAGTCCATCCTCTTCTCTGCATTCTGCAAGGTCGCACACAACCTGACTGGAGCCCATTCCCGGGTGTAGAACAAGCCGGCCAGGTGAGCGCTGTGTTGATACTTGAAATTAGATGGCGACAGAAGTGCTTCTCTGGGATTGATGCCATGCATATCCGTCCCTGGATAAGAGCTCATGGTCGCATTGATGCCAACTTGCTCTGCGGTAACGGATGCTTTAGTATGGGTCTGCCAAGAAGATCTGAAGCGCTGACAACCCGTGATGATGTCCTCCTGATCAACGACTGGACGGGGCAGGAAGTCGAAGTCGGTACAGAGTATATTGCCATCAATGTCGCTCTTATTCTGAATCGTAAATGCTAGCGGATTTGAGAGCCCCTCGGCCGAACCTTGCCCGACATCTTCATTTGCCCTGCTGCGACGTTCAGTCTCGAAGTCTTGCTTTTGTCTGGACAAAGCTCCCTCTTCTGTTGTGTCTAAATCGTCTTTATTGGGCTTGCAAGGGCGAAGCGGTCGAATATGGAAGACGCATTGATAGCTTTGTGACAGTTTCCTTGCCACAAAAGCGATCTTCCAAGCTTGAAGGCTGCTTGGCACTACTCCAAAGATAATGTAGACGGGATCAAAAATGCAAGTGATCTTTAATGCCAGCAATCACTCTGTGTGTAAGGGCGACCTTTCTGATGCGCTTGAGTTGCGCATGTGCGATCTCTGGGACGAAGAGTTCGCACTGGATTTGGAATCGATCTTGAACAACTATGGGCTCTGAGACATTCGACAGTATCAGTATTCAGTAAGCTGTTAGGAAGCGTAGACGAGCGGCGCTTGGCTCGAAAGAAGCAGCTACGAGGGTGTTGTGTGGGGGATGCTTGCCAGGCAATGCCTCGAAAATCGTGAATCAAAACTTGATCTCCGGCTTGGATCACTTATGACAACAATCAGCTCTTCCGTATTGTTTGTACGGCAAGACTTGCATGCGAAGGCTTGCCCATCATGTGCTGAGAGCATCACAGAGATGCTGCCTGCATACGAAAGTAGCTCAGAGCTTCAAGACAGTCCTTGCTATTGAAACATCCTGCGATGATACCTGCTTGAGCATTCTCGAGTGCGATGCTCGACCTGTGTCTCACCCTTCACGGCCCAAGATACTGCATACTACTATAAGTCGATCATTAGACCAACATGAAGTTTACGGAGGAATTCATCCAATCGTCGCTGTAAGATCGCACGATGTTCACATGCCATGTCTCGTCGATGAGGCAAAGTCCTTCCTGCAAGCACACGACCGCAGTGTCGATCTGATATGCGTCACAAAAGGTCCAGGGATGCGCTCATCCCTGCAAGTGGGCATTGACGCTGCGACAGGCTTATCCCAGGAATTGGATGTTCCGTGTCTTGGTGTTCACCACATGCAAGCACACGCATTAACTCCGAGATTGCTACATGACGGCCCAGCACCTGCATTTCCTTACATTTCTTTGCTGGTCAGTGGTGGTCATACACTTCTGATACGCTCCCTGAGCATCGCTAATCATGAAATCTTGGCAAGTACGTTAGACATTGCTGCCGGTGACATGCTGGACAAAGTTGCCAAAGCGCTCAAAATCCCATGGCAAGGATCTATGCCAGGAGCAGCACTTGAGCGATGGTGCCGCGACAATATTGCTTCTGAGAGCCGAGGCAAGTACGTTCCGGTCAAGCTTTCTGGACAAGAAATACTAGCATGGCAATTGTCCCTTCCGCTGCATGCAAAAGTCAACAAGGGTGGTAAACGCTACGAAAACATGGCGTTCAGCTTTTCTGGACTCGGTTATAGCATCACCAAGTTGCTCTCAAAGGGGTCTTGGACGGAGGAGCAGAGGAAAGCCTTGGGTGGTGAAGCCATGCGCTTGACGTTTCATCATCTGGCAGCCAAAGTCGCAGCGTCTCTTACTCACCAGAAACAGGCATCATGGCCGACTGCGTTGGTCGTAAGCGGTGGCGTGGCCAGGAACCAATACCTGCGCGAGATTTTGCACGAAACCCTTGCTCGACTGGCTGAAAGACAAGGAGCAGAACCCTTGCAGCTCATTGCTCCGCCGCTTGATTTGTGCAGCGACAATGCAACAATGATCGCCTGGGCTGGGTTTGAAATGTTACAAGCTGGTCAAGCGACATCCTTGCAGTCGATCAAACCTCGACCAAAGTGGCCACTGGACTTGCTCCTGAGCAGTGATGCCGCATTCGAAGAGGAAATGGCTCGTCGAAGTCGTGAGAGCATCGTTGTGAAACGAGCTCGACAAAATCTGCTGGCAGTCAGTTGAGAACTTAGGATGCGGAATTTCGAACGAACAAAGCACAGGTCCGGGTCGCGTTCACTCGTGAGCCTTGAACACGGATAAACGGCAGGTCTAGTTGTTTCAAGCAGGGCTCTGGACCGTACGACCCTAGCAATCATATATTTTTGATCATTCTGAAAAATACCTGAAGCTTGAAACGGAATGTATAGAAGGTATTCATGCATCTAGCAATGAAGAAAAAATACATCTATGATGGCCTTAGCGACTCACGATGCTTGAGCCATTGGCCAACACACATGAGTGCTAAAACCTTTTGCTTGCATGCGATTTCGCGTGTGAGGCTGAAATAGTTGGCCTGCCGAGACACTGCGATCTGAAGATGCGCTTGTCGCTTGGATAGCCAGATAGCTTGAAGAAGCCGGAGCAGGGACATTGAGCTGCAAGTCTGGAGGCCTGCCTAAGGAGGTCAGTGCTGCTTGCTTTTCCTCGACATCTTCCGTAGAGGAAGCTGCCAGTGCACCAGACTATACAACCCTCATCAGGGAGTTGTCAGCGATGCCATTGAGGCGGATTCGATGTTTCCTGCTATGCATAAGCAACACCTGAGCATTTGTGACAAAGATACCGATGACAGTTGCACTGGACGTGGCCAATCCAGTGCGTCGCGCGAAAATGAACGATGTATTGCCTCCATGAGTAGATACAGTCACATCAAGGTCTTTCCGAATAGCGTTATAGTAATAACTCATGGTGACAGACTTGCGTAGACGGTACGTTCAGTGTGCCCCAGAAAAGTACACATCAGGTTGTATCGAGTTGCAGGCCTTGATCGAGATGTGTACTTTAATGAGGCACACTTTATATAGCCAGTGCTACGCCAGGACCATGCGCAACCGTGGCGATCTTGCGTTGGAAGAGCGTAAGACTAGTCAGGCTCAAAATATTGGCCGTCAGGTATTGCCGAGCCACGAAATGATCATGTTTGACTTGTCTCGTCGTCGTGCTCGTCCAAGTTGGCCGGAATGAGCCTCGCAGGTTCAGCTCGCTTCATGCGTACTGAAGTTTGTGTAGCGTACTGAAGCTTGTGTATGGGGAAAGGCGCTGAAAGCATGCTATCAAAACCTTGCCAGCTAAGCAAAATGCCCATTGCCCAGCGTGGCACGATCAATAAGGGCAAGAAGGAGTTGAGCTCGGCAGTGAGGCACAACTCCTGCCAGACCCTCCTTATACTTTCCTGCGAGATACCATCAAATAGGCAGGTGAGACCTCATTCATTGAACGAGGTAGCAATTGTCCTTGTGGTTGGAGGTTGCAGTCATAATGAGGCACTGCAGATCGCAAACCCCTTGCACCTGCTTAGGAGTGAAAAGTAGATCGATCTCAAGGTTCTTATGCGTGTACGACGTGAGCAGACTTGGCGTCGGGGCATGTTCGTTTGAAGACGAAGAACGGCACGAATGGCTGTGGACCTTTTACAGTCGGGACACGCTTTGCTAGAAATGCTACAACAAAATGCTACTTCCTCGTTTTACGGCCACCAGCTTGGAGCGATTTGCCACCTGCGCCCTTTGTGAAGAGTTTCTTCGTGGACGAGACTGGAGCTCTGCCCTTGTCGCCTTTGCGTCCTGCTCCTTCGCTCAAACGCAGTTTCTTTTCTGCGTCACCAGCAAGATCGCCACCGTCGTCGTCCTCATCGTCGTCGCGCTGACGCTTGTTGCTGAATCGAACACGACCTTTGCTGTTCTTCTTTATCCCTTGACGTGATTCGACAAGAGCACCCATACCGCTGCTCTCTTCAACGGCGGCTTCAGCTTCGGGCTCACCTTTTTCGTTGAAAATGTACTTGCCATCCAAATCTTGCTTGAACTTGCTGCGTGCGCTGGGCAACGCCTTGGGTTTGGCGGTCGCTGAATCGGGTCGTGTGGAGGACACCTGTGACAGAGCGGATTTGTCCAACAAGTCCATGGGCTCATCCGTGTGCTGAATATATGCCTCGCCACGGCCATCTGGTCTGCGCTTGCCACGCTGCTTGACTGTGACTTCTTGCTCTTCAGCAACTTCTTCCTCAGATTCATCCGATTCTTGCATAGCATCGTCAAATGCGTTACCACCAGTCAGCTTGCGTGCTGCATCGGCATTTTCACCTTCTTCACGCTTTGCGCGCTTCTTGCGTTCTTGCTGCTTTCTAATATTGGCAAGCAGCTTTTTGTCTACATCAGGGATATGCCTTTCCATCAAGTCAAAGCCGTAACGACGTACCATCCGTTCCAGGAGATGCTTGACTTTCGACTTGAAATCTCGAGAGTGCTCATGCGACCAACCCACAAGATGCGCAACAAGTGACTGCAAACGTGACACAACCAAGTCGGTAGGCAAACTAATGACCACGACTTTGTAGAATCCTAGCGCCGCCCGTGCAATCTCGCGGTTTTTGCTTTCCAAGATGGGCTCCATGGCATCCAACATCTCAACAATGAACGTGGGTGACAAGTCATCTTGAAACTCAAAGAGCAGCCTCGCCAATGCCGTGACGGTGGCAGAGACCATATGGGGTGTAGGCGAGGCGAGACCAGCTTGCACCATGACAAAGTATTCTTGAATAGATGCTTCAGCGTCTTCTGCATCTTTCATACCATCAACGAGTGAGTTCTTCACTTTCCCACCGGCCTTCATACGTTCGCCCATAAGTACAAGCAAGTCAAATGCCATGAGTCGTGCTCGTTCATTCTGCTCTTTCGTACAAAGCACAGCTTCTGAAAGAATGGCAGGAATAAAGTGGAGGTCTTCGCGAGGAATCAAATTGACCATATTGATGAGCGCATGGAGGCGATCGCGTCGTACAGATGTCGCAACGCCTTTGTTGGCCAGCAAAATGGTCTGTACTTGATCGGCACGTTTCTTCAGCGCTGGACTAGCATCAGCGAGGGCATTGAAGATCTTGTAAGCCTTTTTTTGCATGACTGCGTCTTGTGCGTTGCTGACTTGAGCGACAAAAATTTCCCAAAGCAAATCTGCCGACTTGGGATCCAAGTGAGGGACAAAGGCAATGATGAGATCCATCGCAGTGTGCTTGACGGGTGGCATGCCCTCACTCACACCAGCATTGGCACCTGTCGCGGGCGCGTCCATTGATTCGTCGAGTGTCTGTATGACTTTTGCAAACGCTGACGAAATGTCCTTGCTCTCAGCAACGGTGAAGAAGGCCTTGATGGTCGAGAGAATATTGCCACGGTAGTTTGGCAAGGTTTTTGAGTAGACATTGAAGAGGACAGAAAGAAAATTGCCAGCGAATTGTTTCATGTGCTTGAGATCACCCGATGCCTTTTCTCTTGTGTATTGAAATCTTGATGTGAGCACATCATCAGACAGCTCAGAGTCCAGCAGCTGTTGCGGCTTCAGGCACAGATTTTGCAAAGCATTGCACACGGTGACTCGCAAATCTGGCTGCTTGTAGAGAACAGTAGCTAGAAGCTCAGCAATTTCAGGCGTCAAGGCCGTCGGCAAGTCGAGAGGCAAGTCGCAAAAGCCTGGTAAAGATGACCAGATTTGATCAATGACGGTCTGGAAGATTTTCGCGTCCACATCTTCGCCAAGTGTCTTTGGAAAGAATGTCTCGGACAATGGCACGAGCTCCTTGACAAAGAAATCAAGCTCGGTGTTCTGAACATGATCGCGTAGTATGAGCAACAACCAAGCGCGACCAGAGCCAGAGGTCAAATCAAGCGGTAGCACCTTGAAAAAGGGTGCTGGACCAACAGCTCGAATCGCTGCACCAAAGACTGCATCAATCTGAGTTTTGTCGTGGACATACTTGCGGGATTCTGCCAACACAGTCAATGACTCCATCAAAATGGGATTCGCCTTGGACTTGAGCTTATCAAACAAAGACCGTACGATGTCAAACATTTCTGAACGAGCCGCGCGATACCGAGCACCACTGTTGAGACCACGTAGCGTCGTCGTAACAATCGCTTGAACAGCAGGCGTGGACTTGCGTTCCTTGAGGCACGTCATAATCAGAGATTGCAGGCAGTCAGAGCAAGTCTTGCGCACTGGTGCTAGTTCTGATTGTAAGAATGGGAAGATGGATTTGAAGATGGTGCCGACCTCGGCTGCAGCGCTGTCTGGCTCGGTTTTGCTGTAGAGTTCATATCCCCGAGCAATGACATTCAGCCACGGTGGCAGGACATTCGCATCCTTGTCATTTGGTTTCATGCCGACGATGGTCTGGAGAAGAGACTGTAGCCGCACAAGATCCACGTCCTGCGAGCCTTGTTCAAAGACACGCTCAAAGACCTCGAATGCGGTGACGGTGACAAAGCCCTCACCAAGTTCAGAGACTCCCTTGAGTAGAATGTCACAGAGCTGGTCGACATACTTGACGGGCCAACTGACCGCTGAGGCGACAGACTTGATGAGCTGTAGCGTGTGCAGCAGTGCTGATTGATCGTTCTGCGCCACTTGACTTGAGGCCGACTTGAGCAGCTCTTCAGCCACAATATCCGTTGCGATAGCATCTTTCGCCAAAGACACTGGCGCCGCTTTCAGAATAGAAGATACAGCTTCAATGGCTCTTTTGCGAATCTTGGGCCTTGAATCAAGGGCCAGCATGAGAAGAGACTTGAGCGCTTGTACTGTTGTCGCTGAGCGCCAAGATTCAATGCTTTGGGCTGAAAGTAAGCCTTGTAGCACGCCAATTGCCGAACGAACCGTTGCAGCATCTTCCGCATTGAGCAGCGGTACGAGCAAGTTCAGTACTTGCGTGAATTGATTGCAGAGGAGCGACGCTGATGTCTCTGGAGCCACCGCATCCAGCAAATATATCGCCGCATAGGCAGTCTCATTATTTGTGATGCTATTGCCCGACACACAGGTCTGTAGCAATGCCAAGATGGATGCAAAATACGACGTGGGGGCGAGGGGTGAGTCGCTCGACTTGATTGTGTCCTCGATAGCGGCGAGCACAACACCGACTTGCGCCTGGTTGTGTGCCTTGCCACTGGACTGCAGACGGATCTGTGCGATGCGCTCCATAGGTGTCTGCCTCAGTTGCCAGTAGCTAGCTCTTGTGCCTGTTTTCGTGCGTAGTGAAATCTGAATCCAAAAAAAAGTTGCGGTTTGTGGGAGCTCCTCCCTTCTTACTTCCCTTGGCGGCAGTGCTGAGTTGAGGAAGCCGCCCGAGCAAACCCCTTTTCCTTACGAGCCCCCAAGAGCAAGCAGAGAGCCCCCATACACTTAGGACTGCTCGCAGTGAAGACACGTTGAGCGGCTTTAACACGTTGACCTTCCGCAATTCGTGGTACTGAATCATCGAGAACTCAGCTCGCGCGACTCGACGCGCCTGATTACACACACGAGGCCAAAGTGGCATTCTTCAGGCGGCCTAAAAGCGCAGCCCAGGAGAAACATGCGACGCCAGTAGCGAAAGACACAGGCGAACGTCGACGATCGAGTTTCGCTGCGCCGCTCGATGCGAATGCGGCGATCGTCAAGCAACTCTCTGCGACCTGTATCTGTTGTGGGTCTGGGCTCAAGTTTCGTTATGAGACGGGCTTAACTTGCTTCCGCTGTACTATCTGTTCGACTGTGAATGACTTCAAGACACCGGAGCAGGAAGGATCAGCGAGACCTTTAACGTTGCGCGAGATTGAGACGTTGCTTAAGGAGGCGAAAGCAAATCAAGCTACTGCAGGAGCAGCGATACCGGACTTTGATGTGCTCATCAGGCGTATATCAGTGGTGTTTAGCTCAGCGCGATCTTTGAACTTGTTGTTCCCACGAGGGCCGACAAACTTGACGGAGAGTGGCGTTGACTTGGTGCAAGTACGGCGGATGTACAAGCTACTGATGGAGGAGCCCATGTTACTCTCTTATACCATCAAGACAACCGAGATGCTCCTCAATCGGCCAGGCAGGCGCATCAAGCATCCACAAGATGCTAGATTCATCATGATTTTGTTGGAAAACCCGGCTCTCAGCGTACGGAAGTCCGAACAAGAAGGAATGTCAGGCAATCATCTGCTCAGCAAACTACTAGGCCTCATTTCAAATCTCCCCAATGAATGTCATCAGTCTCTTGTCAATTGGTTTGGCCGACTGCCAGCTGATGTCTTTGTTCAGCGTGTCGATTTAATCAATCGATTCATGTCACATCGCCTCGGTAAACTACAACGGCGCTCCAGATCGTCTTCCGCGCCACAGTATGAGCGTGATTGGCAGGTCAAAGCAACGAGCCGTGTCATGGCCTTGTTCTTCAGTGCAAATGCTATTCGCGTACATTTGCCAGTCTCGCGCTTCTACAACCCCCTGACTGACTATATTGACTTTGACAACGACTACAGCGCGTGGAAGAATCGACAAGAACGATTTGCTTTCTGTCAGTACCCGTTTTGGATTACGTTGAAGCAGAAGCAGCGAATTTTGGCCGTTGATGCATATCGCCAGCAGCGTCTTAAAGTCCGGGAGGCGTACTTTGCGAGCCTCGACTCTGGCAAGGATGCGTCTGCCATCTTTGAGCTCAATATTCGACGTGAGCATCTCATGGAAGATTCGCTCAGAGAAATTCCTGCACACGAAGACGACCTCAAGAAGAAGTTGGTGGTCACCTTTCAGGGAGAAGAAGGCGTTGACGCAGGTGGTCTCCGGAAGGAATTCTTCTTGCTCCTCTGTCGGCAACTTTTTGATACGTCCTTTGGCTTGTTCATTCGCGACGAGCAGTCCAACTTTTGCTGGTTCAATCCCGAGTCGGCCGGGCAGTCTTCTGAGTTTTTCTTACTGGGCGTCGTCTTGGGCTTGGCAATTTACAACTCGACTATTCTTGATGTCCAATTGCCTCCGGTACTTTTCAAGAAACTGGTTGGGCAGAACTGCACACTGGCTGATCTCAAAGTACTCCACCCACAATTGGGGCATGGCCTTCAGCAGCTGCTCGACTACAAGGGAGATGACCTAGAGGAAACATTCTGCCGTACGTTTGTGATTGAGCGACAAGTTGGCACGAGTAGGATTCTCAAGACGATTCCACTGTGCCCGAAAGGCGAAGACGTGCTCGTTAAGCAGAGCAATAAACGGGAGTTTGTCTCCCGTTATTGTCGGTATATCTTGGAGGTGTGCTGCCAACGGCAAATGTTTCATCTGTCACGCGGATTTCATCAAGTGGCTGGTGGTAATGCACTGTCTCTGCTGCGGGCGGAAGAGATTGAGTTGTTGGTGCGTGGATCGCCTGATGCGTTGAATCTGGATGATCTCAAGGCAGTATGCAATTATGAAGGTTTCCCACTTGCAGGCAAAGAGCCACTATCAGAGCCTATTATTATTTGGTTCTGGCAGTGCTTCGAGTCTCTTGATCCAATGCAGCAAAGGGCGCTACTCTCGTTCATCACTGGGTCTGACCGAATTCCGGCAACAGGCACGGTCGATCTCAAGTTTCGCATCTCGGTGGACCGTTATCGATCTTCTCAGATGCTGCCGGTTGCACATACTTGCTTCAGCCAGATTATTCTGCCGCAGTATGAGTCACTAGCAGAGACACAGGACAAAATACGCCTCGCAATACAAGAGGGGAATGTTGGGTTTACGATTGCGTGAGGTAAATGGGGTGGATAGTGTCTTGCAGCGTAGATATTTAGCGTATGGACGATGTTTTGAAGATGCATTAGCAATGAACAGTTCATGACCTGCCTGCCGGTGGTTGACGTGTAGCCTGAGCTCTCCGTTCTGGAGTAGAGGTCCCAGCCAGGGGTCGAATTTGAATTTCGCGCATTCCGGCTAAACTGTGCGATCGAGGAGTTGGCGCCGCAGCAAGGAGCCATCATGCACTCCTCGACACCCTCAACCACACAGACTGTTACAGACAAAGCTCAGGTGCAGCATTCTAGCTGGACCCCGGTGTCTAGGCTGCCATGACGAACGCCGCCAGTACTAGCGGGCTTGCTTTGATGGGCTGAAATACGTGATCGCCCTCCTCGCTGCTCAATCACTCCATGCTGCTCTCCTCTCATGGCTTTCCTGTGATCGGGGCCCCTCGCTCGTAGTATGCTCACTGCCTTCCCTTTGTATAAGACGAGACGTTGCCGTCTGCTGTCTTTTGTTCTAGCATCCACTCTTTCCCCGGCACACTCTCTTTACTTCCTCCACCCACTGGAGCCCAAGCCACTCTCTTCCGGCTACCCTTTACACTCACTCACATCATGAGACAGAGTACCTCTCTGCTTCTTGCAGGCCTCGCTGGTTTGGTCAATGCTCAAAGCACACCTATCGTCTATGTCACGACCTACGTCACGCGTTGCGACTGCCCCGCCACCACCCTCGGTGTTACACAAAGTGCACGCTCATCAGCAGTAGCACAAGTAGCACCAACAGGTCTTGTTGTTGTTGCTGGTCAACCTGCACGATCTTCTGTGCCAGCCGTCGTTGTTGCTGCTGGTCCTTCACCGGTCGTTGCACCTGTCGTCGTGGCTTCCATCAAAGCTGTCCCGGCAGTGGTCGCCGCTGCACCGGCTCCTGTGGCACCTGCGCCGGTCGCCAACAATGTTGCTACACCTGCTGCACCCAAATTCAACACACCGGTCGTTGCTATTGCCGCTCCACCGACTGCAGCTTCACCTTTTATCGTTGCTCCAGCTGTGATTGCACCAGCAGGACCTGCAGCATGTCCTGCGACCGCTCATCAAGATTTCCTCGGTAGCAAGTCTTACCCACGCATCATCACACCCGTCTCAACGACGAACCCGGCACGTGTCTTTGGACCTCAATACTTTGCCAGTATCGGCAATGGCAACACGACCATTTTCACATTTGACTATCAAAAAGCCGGTACGTGTACGATTGAGTTCAAGTTCCCAACAAAGGAATACATCAAGAGTTTGCAAGGTACGACTGACTGGACGGTGAGTGGACCTGGTGGACCCAATGTCCCTGTGACGTTGTATACTCTCGCCACGGTGGCTGATGCGAATGCCAGTTTCCAATCGAAGCCTGCGCGCATCTCTGCCGTCACGGGTACCTTGATTCCTGGCACCAACACGACTTTGACGACATTCGCTTGTCCTGTTGGCAAGAGTGTCTCGTATGAACTTGTTGCTGAAAGTGGACAAGCATTGACGTTCTTCGAGGACTACAACCCACCTCCTCTTGGTCTGTTGCTCTTGCAATGCTAAAGCAAGTCTGAGGTCATGATCATTTCCAAACATGTTACTCTTTTCTCATCTGCATAGAAGATCTATCAGTACATATCATATATATAGGCAAGCGTATTGAACAATGAGTGGGGACAGACATAAAACATTGAATGCTAATGATAGGCTTAGAAGCCTCGCTCTGTCATGAATCGCATAGTCGTATCAAACACAAAGACGGCACTCGCATTCGTGGGGAAAGATCGTAATGCAGCTGGTAGGAAGCCACGATAGAGACCACGCAATCCAGCTTCTTGCCAAGCTTGTCGCGCACAGTCGCGCCAGCCTGCATAGCGTGGTTGGGTGAGGTGATCTGTCATGATGCGTTGTTTAATAACATCTGCAGGGAAGGCAAAGACCCAATAAATACTCGCTGCCATGCCCCCTGCCCAGAAGGATTTCGCGCCATTCGACCAATTCGCCGTATACTTGGCTCTGTCGAGTTGTTGTTGCGCAACGGCATAAGAGCCCCAAAAGACGGAGAACCAAGAACGCTGCGCCATGGTTGCCACGAGGCCGTTGTAGAGTTTGCGTGTCCGTAGCAAATGCATGGAACACTCTATCGGTCCACGAAACGCACGCGATGCAACATCATATTGAACTTGAAGTCTGGCTTTCACATGTTCGATGGGAGTTGCAACAAAAGAAACAGTCAAGCCTGCGCCAAATCCCGCGAGACAGTGTTGCGGTATGCTGAGATGGCCTGCATCTTTGCCCTCTGCCATATTTTCACCTGTTCCTTGTAGCGAGAGCAAGAGTCTTCTGTATTGTGTCAAGGAGCCTAGCATGACGGCATCCATGACGGCCCAGCCAAATAATGGAGGCGTGCCACCTTTATAAAGTCCGCGAAAGCCTTCCTTCTTGACCGTCGCTGACAGACATTGCATGACGGAATTGTTGAATCGCTCGCCGGATACTTGGAGACGCACTTTGACAGTATCGAATGGATGACCAATGACGAGCTTGGTGACGCCAGAAAAGATGCCAGCGACAAAGCCCGTGATGGGAAGCTGGCTAATGGGCGGTTTTGAGCGGGTTGTGGTAGCTTGCTCATCTGCTGCCTTCTGGAGAGAGTTTGGGACAGGGACTGGTGCCTCAAATCCTGCATCGCTCATTGTCTCTGTGGGCTTTTATCAGAGCCCTTCTCTCATGGCAGCTACTCAGCTTCAGCTTTAGTCTTGTGTTGAGTGTGATGATCTCATCTGTCGCGCTTTTTGAGTTTGGGCGCCGTGGGACGAGGAAGCGACAACCAGCAACGATGCTCAGACACCAGGCACGCTCATTATCAACCATAGGGCCAGCTGCCATGTCGGGCCTCAAGGACTTTCTCTGCATCATGCCAGATCACGAAGGCGCGCAGGAAAAGTGAGGCAATTGCATGCAGGGGACTACAATGTTGCTAATGACTTCTCAGACGTTTGGCAGTGAGGACTGAGCACCTGGATAATGCAAGGGTGCAAAACAAAGCCAAGCATTTCCTATGGTCAGCTTCTCTTGTATTGTGTATCAAAGGCTGACTCAGAAAAGGGGAGGCGCTATGGTCGCAGAACACCCAGCACCTGATACTGTCCCGACTTTCAAGGGCTCTGTGCTTCTCATGCAATGCAAGACGGCGGATGAAGCATGGGAGCATCTTCGGAAGGACATCTACACAACGAGCGGTGTGTGGAATTTGGAGAAGACGACTGTGACGCCAATGCTTTCAGCATTCTGGCCAGTCCAGTAAACAGCTGGTGCTCATTCGAATCCGTCAGAAAGTGAAATTGTACTTGAGCTGCTGTGCTGATGTGCTGTGGGACTCTTGGGCCGTCGATGTTATTGCCTGTATCAGGCCTAGGATAGAGCAGGATCGTGCAGTCTACAATCACTAGGGGTCGCTTTGATCTCCGGCTCTGCCACCGCTCTTGCCTTCCTCTGCCATGCCTGTATATGTCTCCCCACCTTCACTGATCTATCTATTCAAGCAAGACTGATCTGATATATTATCCTTTGGCTGCGTCTGCCCATCTGAGTGCCATCACGTGCTTCGGCTTCTTTCGCAGCTCAACTCAACCAGCTCTTATACCACTTCTACTACTCTCCTACAACCTATACCATCATGAACGCACAGATCCTCCGTTCGCTCAGAGTGTCTGCTCCCTCCCGAGCGATGCACCTCTCCCGTGTCCTCCGCGAAGACGCAGCCCGCAAGCACCACGCACAAACCACATCTAAGCGATTTGCCAGGCTCAGGAATGGTATGTACATCCGGGCCAAGTCTCTTCCTTCACTCCCATTCATGAAGCTAGTGTTGAGACCCGCCGGCCATGTTTGCTTCAATTTTTGTTGCAATTTTGCTGACAGTGTATGCAGTTCCCGCAGAGTTGGTGCCACTCGCCGCTGTTCTTGCTCTTGGTGTTGGCGCCGCCGTCTTCTCTATGGGCCGAGCGCTCTTCACAGACCCTACTGTATGCCATTCACATGTTTGTAAGGTTGAGGCTAACCTATAGTTGCGATTGATGCCGTCGAAGAAGGCTCAACACTAGACAATGTAGCTGCGCGCAAAATGCATCCATTTATCCATCTTTTCATTCAATGTGTCCCTATTGGCATGCTGCTACGTGCCATTCTATTGATATCTATGCGGCTCGCTAATATGTTTCTATTCTTACTAAAGCACCAAGTGAAACGCGCGTCTTGCCACACCGAGCACGCCAAAGAGACCGCGCGCTGCCAAATCCCCCCAGCTCACATCCCGTTGCTCACCGCGCATAAATGTCGCATCCACAAACTCAAAGGGAATCTCTGCCCCGAGATGCTCCACAGCACAAGCCAAACCGCTCGAAAAGCCATCTTCGTGAAATCCATACTTTGTCCAGGCACCTGCGAAACTCGTACATAGCGCATCACTGTTTTGTATGCGTGGGAGTTCATCTTGTGCTTTGACTGCTTGTGGCGTGAATGCTGGGTGTGCATATGCATACTCACCCTGTATCAACTCTTCCTTGGGTCTGAAGAGCGGATTGAGCGTCACGAGAACTTGTCCAAACGTATCTTCATCAATATGCTGTAAATTGTTCATCCAGTACGTCAAGCACACGCTGTCTGTATTCATCTTGCTCGCGTCACCGGTGTCTGACTTTTCAGACTTGGTGATGTAGTTCCAAGATGTCCATGCAGCGCGTCGTATCGGCATGAGTCGTAGATCGGAATGCAAAATGGCAGTATTGTCGTTGAATGTGAAATTGCTCAATATACGCTTCTCCTCAGCTGTTGCTTGATTACCTAGAATCTGCAAGGTCGTATCTGCATGACAGGCGAAAATGATGTGATCAAAGACTTCTTCCTTGTCGTGAAATTTGACATAAACTTTACTGTTTGCTCGATAGACCTCACGGACGGGCGTATTGATTCTGACGGAGCCGAGAGGCATTTTATCTGTGATACTTTTGACGTACTCAACCGCACCACCTTTGACAGTCAGCCATGACGGCCTATCAACAAGCTGCAAGAGATGGTGGTTGTACATGAAGCGAATCAGCGTCATTGCTGGGAAATCGAGGGAGACCTTGTCTGGCGATGTTGACCAAATTGCTGCAGTCATGGGCTACATGTGTTAGTCGTACTCCTTGACACAAGGTAGGCTTCAGGCTTACAATCAAATAATTGTGCTTGAAGCTCTCCGAGTAGCCGTACTTGGCCAACCACTCGCCAATCGTCAACTCTTGGTCGTCCGATCCTTTGCTCGCATCAAGGATATCCGTCGAGTACTGATTGAAGCGTAGAATATCATAAACCATGCGATACAAGTCTGCATTGAGGATGTTTGAAGATTGAGCAAGTAGAGCACCCAATCCACCTGCTCCCGACCACTCAAACGCACCGGCATCGCGCGATACGCTAAAGGACATTTCGGTCTCATTGATTTGAATCCCTTGATGCTTCAAAAATGCAAGAAAGTTTGGGTACGTTGCAGTATTGGCGACAATAAAGCCAGAATCCACAGGCGTTTCTTGTTCGCCCTGTTTAAAAGTCACGGTATGTGTGTGGCCACCGACATAATCGCCAGACTCAAAAACAATCGCTTCGTGTGGTGAATACTCATTGAGTGCCCATGCAGCAGCGAGACCTGCGACACCAGAGCCGACGATGGCAACGCGCTTCTTGAGAGTCGCGCCGTTAGCCTTGCCATTCGTCGTTGCAATCGGATTCCGGGTTGTGGACATCTTTGTTTCAAAGACGTCTACACGCCTGCCGTGCCTTGTGTCGAGGCCGTAGATTTTCTGAGAAGCCTGTGAAGTCCGAGGCGATGTTGGGTGTTGGGCCTCGTTGGCTGTCGCAATGGTTGACGATGACGAGATGGGCGAATGTCCATGGATTGATGGAACCATTCCCACGTACTACACATCGCTGCTACAAGCACTATCTCAATATGGACGCTATCGCTGCTGCAGTCGGATTAGGACCTCATATCTTACATTGCGTCTTCTTCAAATTCATGATGGACGCTGAACCGCATCTCGTTACCAAGACATGCGCTGACTTCGTCGGCTTAGCTGATGCGTGTAAGAACAAAAAGGGCAAGACGTACATCAAGAGCATTGAAGCTGGTGCAGATGTATCCATCGAAGGGAAAGCGAAAGGATTTACGCATGGCTTTGTAGTGCGATTTGCAAGCCTTGATGATCGAGACTATTACATCAAAGAAGACCCGATCCATCTCGGTACGCGATGCGCTTGAAAGTAAATCTCAGCTGACATGCAAGGATTCACAGCGGCGGCAAAGGCTTCCAAGCTCGAAGATGTCTTGGTCTTTGACATGGTTGTTGGCAAGTTCAAGCCAAACAAGGCGACAGTGCTTTGAGAAAGAGCTACTTCTCAAAAATAAGGCAATTTGGTAGCACATAGTCTACAACATCTGATTAAGCTTCTGCTTCATCGTCACTTTGCTCCATGTCTTCGCTTTCCGCATCATCCATAGCGGCGTGTGCCTCCATATCCGCATCCAATTGTGCAAACGCATCACCACCCTCAGAATTGTCTGAAAAGTCACCTGCCTCGTCATCCTCATCCGAGTCCTCCTCAGCAGATCCTTCATCACTGGAATCCAGACCACCAAGTTCGCTCGCATCTTCAAGCTCAACTTCCTCTTCATCTGAAAAGTCACTGTCACCTTCATTGTACTCAACGTCTGACGCCTCCTCTTGCATAGTCTGTCTGACGCCACCTTCCCTCCTCAGCTCGATTTGTGCATGCACCATGTCGAGCCTTCCCTGAAGCGCCAAGAGTCTTGGCAATGTCGCTGCACGATTGCTGAGTGTTGCATGGAGTGATGAAAGGGTCTTGACCAAATTTGGTAAAGACGAGAGGTAGCCGCCATGCACAACGACCGTCCAGCGGACCCATACACCAAGCTCACCAGCACGTCCTGGACGTCTCGCCAAACGGCTTGCAAGTTGTTCGAGCAATGCCACAGATAACACGGGATCCAACCGACGCACGGTCGCTAGAATGATTTTGGAGTCTGATTGATGCAAACAGGATTCCAGCAATGCCGTATCGCTTGACTTGAGTGCTTGCGTCAAAACAGTCGTCAAGGATCCTGCCGATGGAACTTGCAGGACTTGCTTGCTGCTTGATTTCTGTTTCGCTGGTGTATTGCCACTGACTTCAAGCGCATGCAGTCGTTCTTGCAATGTCGGTTCTGCATCGTCTTCAGAGTCGTCATCTGCAACGTCCGCCTCAGCCTCCTCATCTGCGGCATCCGCCATTTCGAAGTCACCTTCATCATGACCTGCAGCAATACGAGCGTGACCATCTCGGTAAGGTCGCACAGATTGCTCAAATTGGCCAATCGCGGTCTGGGCACCCAAGACAGGCTGTGGTGCGCGTACAAGATTCACAGACGCGGCCAATTGGCCCTCCGCATCACGCACACGAATCGTCTCAAACACAACGCGAGCTCCTTCAAGCCAAACGAGCACCAACGTCCCATCTGGACGTATACTCAAGTTAAGCACAGAGACAGTGCTGTTGGAGTCTGGTCGTGAGACTGTGATTTTGGCAGATGCATTCGAAACCATGGATTTCCGCCGCTTACTACTGTTGCTGGCGCCATTCGTGGTGGCCTTTTGAAGGTCGAATACCTCAACGGCTCCTTCAGATGTAGCAGCACAGAGGGTTGCTCCATCGGCTGTGATGTGCTTGATGTCTGCTTCTGCCACGAACGACTTGTCTTGCGTATTGTTGCCGAGTGTAAAGAGATTCATGTAGCGGTCATCTTCAGCTGCGCTGATGAATTGTGTCGACGTCGCAAAAAGAATCGCATGAACGGGCGATGAGTGATTCGTGTAGCTTTGGGTCATGTCGCCCTCTGGCAGGGTCATCTGTTGAATAGTATAGCTTGCAGCGAGAAGGCACGGCCCGTCGCTGCCACTCGCTTGTCGGACTGCCACTGACCGTAGCGCATTACTCGTATCAATCGTCAAGGTTGTCAATTGCTTACCAGTCGCTGTATGCCATTCAGTCGCCTTGCCATCTTCGCCCACAGTCCACACTTTATCGCCTGCAAAGGCAATCCCGGTCACAGCACCCGTATGTCCGCCCTTCAATACTTGCAAGGGACCTTCACGCGACGGGCTCAAGAGTTGAATAGAACCATCGCTCAGTCCAGCAGCAAGCATGGCATCAGCAGTGTCTGCCCTTGCGTCTATTTTTTGCTTCTTCTTGGACTTCTCTTGCGCATGTTGCACCTTCTCTACATTGCCCCAAGCGAGACAACGGCATGCGATGCCTTTATCGAGGACATATTCATTTCTCGCCTGTGTCGTGGATGAATCTAGTACGCGAATATGCCAGGCGTCGAGGGAGAGGCGAGCATGGGCAAAGAAGGGTAGCGTTGGGTGGAATGCAGAGAGTGAGCCTTCTGATGCCGCGGTTGTCCGTGTATCTTTTGCAAAGGACTGCTTCGGTGGCTTTGATCGGGCCATGGTGTCTAGGCACAATATAGAGGGAGTACGCTAGCTCGAGCTCCAGTTCCTCTTCTTTCCTGTCGCCAAAAAAAAGAAGCAGCGTCCATTCTTCACACGCATCTTGCATACACCCAACAGCTGCCTATCTACCTTAGGCAGTCTCTAGCAAGCGGCCTTTCCTGTCGACAGGCATGGAACCCATTGAGATTGATAGCTCGCCAGAGGAGGAAAGGCTGGTACCTCCAGACTCGGCCAATAGGAATGGCTTTGAGCTGATGGCAGCAGATGAGACAGACGGCGACGAAATACTCGCTGAAACTGGGTCGCACGAGTCTGCAGAAGCCCCAGATACTGAGAAAATGCAAGTTGATGGTGACAACAAAGCCTCCGAGAAAGTCCAATCGGAAGCGGCCTCAGCTTCTGAGGACGATGATGAATCTATGGACGAAGATGCAGAGACTGCCGTCAAAGTCCCGACAGCAGATCGCCTAGCAGAGCTATCTGCCATTGATGCACTCCTGGCGACAGTCCCTCAATCTGCGGCTGAAGCTCTCGCTGCCCTCAATCCGTCCGTTTCGACACCAGCCGGCAGCACACGCGCCGCACTCTACGCCGAGGCTGCCCAGCGTCTTTTGGATGCGCTTGAATCATCCACTGCCAGACTCAAGCGTAGCGTTCGTGCACTAGAAGAGCACGAAGTCGTTGCGACGCGCATGGGCGTTACATTCGCACCTTTGTCGGTCTCTCAGGCTAAAACAAGTTCAGCTCAGGAACCCCTCAAACGCCTTGGTGAGGTTCTTGAATCAAGTGCATCTGCCAAGTCACTCATGGCAGCAAGTCCTGTTTGAATACATGAACTGGAGCACCTGAAGCTACCTTAAATACACATGGCGCTCCGCCTATGGTTGGCAAAACTTATAATGCCGGCAACATGAGGATGGCCCCGGTCGGGCGTTGTCTACCCAATGCCAATCTCCCGCCCTCATTGGAAAACTTGACACTATGCAACATGCCTTGTGTCTTGTACGTTGCCAACATCTTGCCTGTATCAGCATCCCATAAGGACACTTCACCAGCCTGCCCTGCACAGGCGAGAAGGTTTCTTGCAGGTGAAAAGGAGAGTGTGAAGAGAGATCGATCATGGTGCAAGACGTGCAATAAGTCACCACGTACAACATCCCAGATACAGGCTTGCCCGTCGCGTGAACAACTCGCAAGCAGGCGTTTATCGCCGGAAGCGTTGGGAGCCCATTCGATGGATTGTACTTGTGATCGGTGCTTCTGCAAGACTTGAGTAGCACCTGCTTGATCTGCGCGCCAGACACGAACCGTCGTATCGTCTGAACAGGTCGCTCCGAGGTTGATGACGGCATTCCATTTGAGGACGTTGATGTCTTGCTGATGTCCATCGAATTGTCGAATAGACGTCTCACGACCGAGCTGCCACAGGAAAAGACGGCCGTCTTTGCTACCGCTGATGAAGAGTGCATCTGCAATCCACTCAACATCGAGCACAGGCGACTTGAGATCCCAGCGCTGCATAGGTTGTGTCATCGCTGCTGTATTCCAAGAAGCAATCAGTCCGTCCCCAGAAGCAGTCAGTAGTGCATCACCCTTCTTGTTGAACTTCACGGCAAAAATGGGACCCGTGTGAAACCTCGCAGGTGACGCAACAGGCATGTTGTTTTGTGCTTGCCAGAGACGTAGCGCGCCATCAAACGAGCCCGCGGCAACCATTGTTCCTGCATTCTATCGTTAGCGTGATCTGAGATAAGGCTTGTCTCATACATTCCAAGCGATCGCAGTGACAGATTTGTCAGTGGTGCGTGACGGCAAGCAGGAAAAGGTCGTGCTCGATGCCGCATCGCCTTGTTTCGTTGGCAACTGCCACATCCGCACAGTACCGTCCGCAGATCCAGTAAGTAGACTTTGACGCTCTGAAGGGTGCCAGAGGCAGTGATCCACGATGTCTACGTGGCCCTCGAGCGGAATCGTATCGCTGTCAGTGAGTTGCTTGACCGGATATTTTGGTTGCGCTGGTACTCTCGCGACATCTGTCATCACGACATCTTTTGCGCCATTCATAGCACTCGTAGCAGCTGTACTCGTGCCGTTGGGTGATGCCGGCGGTGTTCTCCGGCGTTTGTCCCCCTCTGCTGATGCCGCTGCAGTGTTGATTTTCCGCTTTACTGTCCCATTCGCCGCTCCAGCTATCGCCGCTGCTGTCATAGAAGTCCCTTTCACGCCCGGAATAAGACTCGATGGAATGACCTCGGATGCTTCCTTCTCAACGCCGTTCTGCATCACATTAGCATCCAGTCATGATGGTACTCGGCAGCAGCTCATTCTGCCATCTGAACGTCGAGTGCGGCACAGCACATGTGGCTGATGAAGCTACTGTGACTGCGCTTCCCATCTGGCGAGCTGCTGATGAGCAAAGGAAGGACATACCTCGTCGAGCTGTGCAAGACATTCTTCAAACATGAGGGCGCGCTGAAGACTATTGACAAGATGGCCCGTTGGTACACGTGTTGCCCATTGCCGGTCCAAATCATCTGCATTGCGCATTTCATTTTTGAGAGAAAAGGCAGCATGATCGAAGCCTTGTGGGTAGTCTGTTAGTCGATGTTGTGGGATATGTCCCGTGCGGTAAGTTTACCTGATTCGCATAGGTACCGCCAGACTATATAGTTGACCTGGTCCGAGATGATCATCTATGCGGCTGTTTTTGGTCGATTGAGCTAATTACAAGGGAAAGCGGAGTTGTTTCCGCTCTTCAACAAGAGCAGGCCGAGCGGATGGGATTTGAAAAGCTATGTGAGGAGCAGAGCTTGATCAATAAAGCGTCAGAGCAGGGGCCAGGAACGGCGTCCGAAGTAGAGCGTCACTGTAGGTGTTGTTGTGTTCTGTTGACGGGGTGGTCTTTTGTCTCTGTGCGCCCTCTTGGGCCTCTTCCCTTCAATTTTGGCGCGCAAACCTCGAAATCTGCCTGACAGCTGAACCCGAGAGGCAGTCAGCAGCTGTAGCCACATACATCAGGACATGATTTGTCTGATGTGCTATGTATACTTTATGTATAGGAGCTTGATCATGTTGTGCCTCCAGGACATGGCCAATGGAAGCTCTTGTCGATGAAGCAGTTTTGAAAATACCATCCATGACCCATACTGAAGGCCCTCAGCCAGCCATCTCACCATTCTGTGCCTTTTAACTATAGTACCATGTCTTCCAGGCTACATCCATCATGAGCATGCTCTGTTGCTTTGCGTGTGTTGCTTGCTCATTGCGACGCGGAAATCAATTTCTCAACACGCACGGAATATTGAACGCGACAACACGCAAGTGCAAGCCGGTTCTACAGCGACAGTGCCACAGGCCTGCTAAAAGAACCACAAGTCCAGCTTGTAACGGCCTGTTTAGCCAGTCTCAGCCACTACGGGGGTTCTCTCTGTCCTCTTGGTCGTCTGGCTCTATCGCAAGATGAGCTCCTACATGGGCATCATCGACCTAAAGCGCATACCTATTGTTACAAAGGCTGTTTGCGCGGCGACATTAGCTCTTTCTCTCTTCTCCTGGCTACTGCGGTATCGGCATTGGGCAAGCACAGGTGACGAGGAAACGCGGACAGATGCCGGGGTTATTAAGTACGTCACGCTCGTCCCGGCTTCTTCATTTTACTTGCCATGGACGCTCATCACCAACCAGGTGGTTTCGAGCAATCTTGTGACCTTGGTCATTAGTTTCGCCGTCTTGCTTCTTGGCGGCCGGTACCTCGAACGGGCGTGGTCGTCCAGGGAGTTGGCACAATTCTATCTCATTGTTGGCCTTTCAACGAGCGTTTCAATGTACATTGGGCTAGTCTTCCTCTCTGGACTGACCCGTGATACGGCCTATATCCACTACGCCATCTATGGCTCGAGTGGTCTTCAATCAGCTATTCTCGTGGCATTCAAGCAGCTCGTGCCAGAACACACAGTCACTTTCTTCAAGGATCGCATCAAAATACGTGTGCGACACATCCCAGCAATATACTTGCTGTGCACTAGCATCTTGGCGCCGCTGTTGGGACACTTTCAAATTATACCCACAGCAATAACTGGCTTCTTTGCATCGTGGGTGTACCTCCGATTCTACAAGCCTGCACCTCCAGACCTTGCAGCGCACTCAATCTCTCTGCATGGCGATGCTTCTGAAACCTTTCGTCTCTCTGGGTTCTTCCCGGACTTTGCACATGGACAAATAGACTACATCAGTGACAAGGTCTTTGACTTACTCGTCTCGCTTGGTATATGCATCCCCTTCAGCGATCAAGAAGAACGCAACGATTACGGCCACCGAACAACGCCCAATGTTGCAAATCGAGCTGAAGCAGAACGAAGACGCGCGTTGGCTCTCAAAGCATTGAGTACACGATCACAGGCAAAGCAAGAGGCAGAGATGATGCTAAATGAGCCTGGGCCGGAAAGCATGCCGCAACTTTAGAAACATTTTCAGGCTTGTAGAACGTCTATGCATGCGTGTGTCTATCATTCCTTGTGTGTGTATGTCCCTTCTGTTTATGCGCTTGAAGAGAATCAGGCGATGCGTCAATGTAGTACGTCACCAGTCGCTGGCACCG
Organism: Protomyces pachydermus; assembly: GCA_003717275.1. NCBI lineage: Eukaryota > Fungi > Ascomycota > Taphrinomycetes > Taphrinales > Protomycetaceae > Protomyces > Protomyces pachydermus. The sequence goes on along the minus strand of QXDU01000206.1, from coordinate 232,521 downwards.
CAGCAGTCGTGCCAGACTTGCCCTCGGCAGTTTGCTTATACCAACGATCAATCTCATGCTCGCATGACCTCGCAGGCCCGTTACATCCTTCAAAAAACAGCACAAAATCACCTTCCTTATAGCCCATGTCCCCAGCAGCATTGATATAAGAACAGAGGAGTCGCTTCGGTACCAGAGCCGCCTTGTATAGCGTTGTGTAGTGCCATTCTAACATGTGCCCGAGTACAGAGGTCGCATGATTCTCAAATTTGTCGTAGGCTCGAAAGAGGGGATCATACCAGCTTTCCAACAAATACTTGGCGTAGTCTCCTTTGCGAAGCAAAAATGAATGTGCATTGAGTCCTTGCTGATCTTGACTGAGGATAAAGTCAATACTTTCCATTTCTGGAGTCTTGAGGGTCTTGATAATGTTCTCTCCCGGCACAACGGGCACGTCGCGTAGTATCAGGTTGGAGAGCACACTTGGCTTGAGGACATCATTCACAAGCGATAAGCTCTGATCCATAATGAGGGCCTCTGAGTCCAAGTACCATATCCATTCTGCTTCAGGGTGCTCTTGGAGTACTTCGCGCAGAGCATACAATTTGATCCAACTATCATGCTCGACAGCACTCGGATTCACTGGCGCAATGGGCCTGTACTTTGCAGCATTCTTGATCAGAAGTTGATAGCCGTGCCGATCCGCGTAGGCTTGACGATTTGATATAATTGCATCCAAGTATGGCGCTCTTTCCAGACCGCCTTGGGTTTCTGTGAAGGCTACAAGGACCATGAGCAATGGTACCGCAGGCAGCATAGCCGTATGTCCCACCGGGGCGTCTCTACTGGATGTAGTCAAGAAGAAGACAGAGAAACCGATGATTGTAGCAAGGATCAGCTTCCACAGACCCTTGCCCACACGGACAAGGTCCGCCAATTCGACAGACAGTGCAAAGCGAGAATGAGAATGCTTCGAGTTGAAATGTGGGAGATCTTCAGCAAGCGACGAAGATGGCCAAAGTGAATGCAGCTTGGTGCATTGATAGCGACACCTTAACTTGAGCAAGAGGAGCTTTGACTCTCAAGCTATCCCAGCGAAGCTATACGTGAAACCTAGGAGCTCAAATATGTGGTGTTGTGATAACAGCTTGTTCCAAAAATACTTCGAGAAATTGAAAATCTGCCGGTTCATGCGACGTCCCACATCGGGCTACCACCTGAGGACAACATTGCTATAGATACAGTCTTCTTTCATAATTCGTACCTATGTCAAGGGTGTATCATACTTCAGACACTGCTTCAGTTTTGGCTGCCAATCTCTGCCTCATCACATTCATCAATTCATCCACATCCATAGCCATCACCTGCTTCTCCTGACCTGAGAACCAGCTTGACGCCCTTCGCAGCTGTGCAAGCGCTGCATCATCCAATGGAATACGCACATGACTTGCCGACAAAGATTCAAGCGCACTGAGCGTCCGTTCTAGCAAGCGCTCTTGCGTAGTGTCAGTAGCTACCAGGGAATCACTAGAAGCGCTCGTGGTGAATGTGCTGCGAGACGACGGCCTTGTTGGCGAGCGCAATCGTTTGGTGGTTGCAGAAACTGGGGCTGATAATGATGAAGGCGAATGACGGCCGTCTCCGAGTTTGGAAGGCGACAGCGGTCTTGATGGTGACTTGGACTGCCGCGGCGTTTCTGCCTTTCGTCTCGCTGGTCGTGTCAAGGCCTGCTGGCGAGGAGAAGACAGCTTGAGCAGCTCTGCTTTGCCAATGGGCTTGCGCACCGGTACATCGTCATCTTCTGCGCCAATGCGCTCTTGGAACCGCCAATGAACAGTGAGACCATCCGTGCTGGTGCTTACACAAATAGTTGGGTCATGCTTCGACCACATCAGACTCGTGAGGCGCTCTGTGTGTACAGATCCTCGATTCGAGATGGAACAGCCAGTCTCCAATGAGCGAATTGCTATTGAGCGGTCGCTCAGATGGCTGCAGCATAGGTTATCCCCTGAAATTGCCATTCGTGCGATCGCCTCGTCAGTTTTGTATAGCTCTTTGCTGACTGCGGTGACGAGATCCACGCGTAGCATGCTTTTATCTGTTGTCGCAACCAGTAGTATTCCAGGTTCCTGAATAGCCCAGCAAGTCGGCGCACTTTTGAGACTGACAGTACGGCGTGACTTCCACACAATCTCGCCGTCATTCTGTGCAAAGTGACGTAAGATGATTGTTCTGTCTGATGCACCAGAGACAAGCATGTCCGGCAACAAGAGAAGCTGACTGACGGCTGCTGTGTGGTCGTCACAAGTCTGCAAAAGATTTAGAGTGGGTGGGACCTGCCCATCCGGTGACGAGGCTTGGAATAGCTGCACAGTCTGATCTTTAGAGGCAGAGGCAAGCAAGACGATGTCACATTCGGTGCGGACCATGCACACATTTGCAACCTCATCTTGATGGGCTCTCAGCTTGACTGAAAGTTCTGTCTCGAGATTGCAGAGCGATACACTTCCAGTTGCATGCCCAAGCACAACTAGCCGATCTAAAGCGGACGCAGAAGTGACTGGCGAGGCACAGCCGAGCTGGGTCTGCAGAATACCAGTTTCTCTCATATGCGTCACGACAGCCTTCTTGTCGACCGTGATGTTTTCATTATCCCGCTCGGCATAGTGAATCACGGGAGCACTCCCAGCTAGAATGATTGGATCCTCTTGGCAAAAGTAGACTCGCAATTTACCATCTTTTGTGGCCACAATGGTACAGTGTTCGGTCCCCAGCATGCTCTCAACCACTGCACTTGACTGGAATTGCAACAGCTGATTGGAAAGAGAGCCACCTCTTTGAAGAACCTCTAAGGCACCAAAATCGCCAGCTCCGAGCAATGTTCCTGAAGCACTGTATAGACACTTGATTTTGCTCCGTCCTTCGAGCAATGGGTGCACTTGACGCTCATCCAAGTCCAATAAGCATACGCTTGTCTCTCCACAGGCAATCGCACATGTTGCATCGTGCAGTTGCACCAGATCAAGGAAGGTCTCCTGCACAAATTGACCAAGAATGGCATTGCGGCCTTCTAGCTGTGGTGTAGGCCTGTCGAGCGATTCGAGACTCTTCCGTCGCCCTTTGCCTACTTCAGAGTGCCAAACCTTGATATGCCGCGTGCCAAGCGTGATGATGCGATTTCCTATCCATGAAACAGAATTCAGACGACTGGTGATTCTGTTGGTGGCCACCTTCTGGAAGGCTGAGCCTGCATTGTTCGTCGCAAAAACGTGTATATTGCCGTCGTGCATGTAACCGATCGACACGAATCGCCTCGAGTCAGGTGCAAATTTGAGCAGCTGCACGCCGTGAGTATGAACGCAGATGATTTGAATGGGCTCTTGACTCGAAGATGACAAGTCCCACAGCAAGATGCGCGGCGCCTGTCCCGCTTCCCCTGCGACCACGTACCGGCCATCAGGACTTATATCCAAGCTGACCAGTGACTTTGTACGTTCGCGGCCCTTAGCTGGTTCAGCGAATTCCTCAAAGTTGAGCGTCATGGAATTGCTTCGCTCAGGGGAAACGCTGCCTCGTGCATGACTCGAGGATGATTCAGTGAGCTGCGACTGATGCTTAGGAACGTGAAGCAAGCGTTGAGACAAGCAATCAATAGACGTCGAAGCAGATAAATCACGAACGACAATGACTGTACCAGCGGCATGCGCAAGGAGATTTGTTTGAGAAAGAGCGGGCGACGATGTGCGCCCAGCGATGCTGTGCGGCTCTAGAGTATATCGAGGCATTTACAATCAGGTGCCTCGTCAGGCCATGCCGTTCAGCATGCGATCACTCGATATCAGAGCTTATCAGGTAGAAGACTGAGTGGTGTATGATGGACTGGTGTATGGACGCGTCGAGCGAATTTCAACTTGGACGCGACACGCCACGATCGCGACGACTGACGACTACCAAGAAAGGGCGAAAGCCTAGCTACATTCAAGCAGCACCCAGCATGCCTGGAGATATCCGCAACTTCTTTAGCAAGCCGTTCGCTGCGGCCAGCGAAGTAAAGAAGCCAACGAGGAAGAACGTTGTGGCATCAGACTCAGAAGAGGAAGAGGAAGTGCCGTCGAAACCTGTGGCTGCTCCACCCAGTATTGAGAGTCCGAAAAAGAAAACTGTCCAGACCACCAATTCCGATGTATTCTTTGCAGATACCAAAATCAACAAGAAGGCTCCTCTTAAGGTAAGCAAACCGGTGGTCAAAAAGGCCCAAAAGCTTGAGGATGACGACTACGAATTTGACAATATGGACTTGGATGAGGAGGACTTTGCAATGATTGATGCAAAAGTGGAGGAAGAGTCTCAAAGGCGCTTTCAGTCACAGTCTCAATCTCAGGGCCGCACCAGTCAACCGGCCTCGAGCCAACCTGTTGTCGATATCTTATCGAGCGATGACGACACGTCTCCGAAGAAGCGCAAGGTGAGTTCTGCACGATCAACACTAGCAAAGAAGGCCAAGGTAGAGAACGTCATTGACTTGGACGCAGTAGAGGAAAAGCCTGCACGATCAGTTCGCAACACACCTGCTAAAAAGGTTAAGGCCGATGCTCAGCATGTGGTGGAATTCGTCGGCCTCAATGAGAAGGACGAAAACAAACCATCACCAAAGGCAAAGACGCCTGTGAAACCATCGCCTGCTAAACCTGCACCAGCTAAGGCATCGGCGAAGAAGACTACTGCCACGAAGTCGACTGAACCCGCCAGGACCAAAGAAGCGCAAGCTATTTTGGATGCTATTCCTAGTGCTGAAGTTCCCGAAGTTGGCGAGCCTGTTGATTTCAAGTTCGGCGGCGGCGCTCAAAGTCGCGGTGCTATCGCTCCGGGCTCCAAAGATCTTCCTGTGGGAGAAGACGATTGTCTTGCGGGCTTGACCTTCGTGCTAACAGGCGTTCTTACATCCCTCTCGCGAGAAGATGCAGCGGAGCTCATCAAGGAATACGGTGGCAAAGTGACGGCGACACCATCCAGCAAGACGAGCTTTGTCGTGCTTGGAGAACAAGCCGGTCCTTCGAAAATCAAGAAGATTCACGAACTCAAGCTTCGTACGGTAGATGAAGATGGTTTGCTTCGTATGATCCGGACCATGCCTGGCGCTGGCGGCTCCGGCGCAGCCGCACAAAAGGTGCTAGAGAAACGGCAGGCAGAAGCACAGAGAGCCGTGGATGAAGCAGCAGCCTTTGAGAAGCGGGAAGCCGAGGAGCGTCGTAAAGCACAGGCCCTGTTGAAGGGTAAAGCAGCTGAGGGCATTATCGGTGGTCCACGTATCTTTGACCCGTCTGAGCAGCTCTGGACAACCAAGTATGCTCCCAAGACCATGAAGGAGGTGATGGGCAACAAGGCGAGTGTCGAGAAGCTCGAGCGCTGGTTGAGTGGCTTTCAAAAGGCACAAGCGGCCAATTTTAAAAAGGGCGGTCCTGATGGCCTTGGCTTGTATCGAGCGGTGCTGTTGTCAGGTCCACCAGGCGTAGGCAAGACGACGAGCGCACATCTGATCGCCAACCTAGCTGGATTTGACGTTCTGGAGTTCAATGCCTCTGATACGCGTTCGAAGAAACTGCTCGAGACTGGCTTGGCTGGTGTGGTTGACAACACGTCGCTGAATGGTTATTTCGCTGCAGATGGAGAGCAAGTGCAAAAGAATAAAAAGAAGATGGTCTTGATTATGGATGAAGTTGACGGCATGAGCAGTGGTGATCGCGGTGGTGTGGGTGCCCTGAATGCAGTCATCAAAAAGACCACCATTCCGATCATTTGCATTTGCAATGATCGCAGCTCCGTCAAGATGAAGCCTCTGACCTTTACCACTCTCGATCTCAAGTTTCAGCGGGCTTCAAAGGACCAGATTCGTTCGCGCATAATGAGTATTGCATACCGTGAAAAGCTCAAGATTACGCCACAAGCTGCAGATCAGCTCGTCGAGGGTACTGGCAGTGACATTCGGCAAATCATCAATCTGCTGAGTATGCACCGCTTGACCATGAATGCGATGGATTCAGGTCGTGAAAGTGCCAAAGCCGCTGAGAAGAATACCATCTTGAAACCATGGGACATTGTCGGTCAGTTCCTCAATGGTGCCAACTATCACAAACGCAGCCCCATGACGCTCAATGACAAGATTGAACTTTATTTCAACGACCATTCACTGTCGTACCTCATGGTGCAAGAGAACTTTCTACTCACGAATCCGGAGAGATGTCGCGCCGTGGCGCCACCAAAGCGTAAGATGATGAAGCACCTGCAGCTTCTTGAACAAGCAGCGAGCAGTATCTCAGACAGTGACTTGGTCGATCAGCTCATCCACGGCTCGCAGCAGCATTGGAGTCTTATGCCTGTGCATGCCGTCTTTTCCTGCGTTCGACCTTGTTCGTTCGTTGCTGGCGTTGGTCATGGTCGATACGGTTTCCCATCCGTGTTGGGTCGCATGTCCACGACTGGCAAAGCATATAGATTGCTACGCGAAGTACATGCGCATCTGCGACTCAAAGTCTCTGGCGATCGCTTTGAGATTCGTCGGGACTACCTACCAACGCTGTATCGACGATTGCCACAACGTCTCTCGGCCGGCGGTCAAGATTCGATTCCAGAGATAATGGAACTGATGGATGAGTATTACCTCAACAAAGATGACTATGATTCATTGATTGAGCTTGGTATGGCGGGTGAGGAACTACAGATCGATACAACGACAAAGAGTGCCTTCACGCGCATCTACAATAAAGCTGCACACCCTGTTGCCTTTTTGCCAACAGCTGCGAGTGGTGCTGCAACGCAGGCAAAGAAGATGTCAAAGGAGGCTGCACCGGATATTGAGGACGCTCTGGAGCTCTCTGACGAAGAGGCTGCGGCTGTGCCAGAAAAGGTGGAGGACGATGAAGACATCAGTAAGGACAAGGCCATCAAGGCCCTCAAGAAGCCTAGTGCGAGTGTTGCAAAGGGCAAAAAGGCTCCCGCGGGGAAGGGCAAGGCATCAGCAGGCGGCAGTAGTGCTGGCTCATCGAAGGCGAAAGCTCGGGCGAAAAAGTGACGAATAGAGTTGGCACCTCTGGCTATCTGACGTATGATGAAGGAGTCTTGACGGTGTGTAAACCAACCGTATGCTATTGCTATGAGGAAAGCTTGAAAGGCAAACAAAGAAATGGTAAAGTATGTCGTTGAATGGCAAACAAAGCAGATCGTCGTGATTATACTGGGCATACCAGTGCATCTTCTTCATCATCGTCTGTGACAAGCTTGTCAAAGGCATGTGTGTCTTTCGCTTCGAACCAGTGTTCAAGCGGCGTTCCGCGCCAAAGACGTTGCCATGCAGTCTGCCCAGACAAGCCCATCTCGAACTCATGCTCTTTCCGTACAATGAATCCTTGAAGCAGGGTAAAAGCGAATCCAGCATACGCGAGACCGCCGAGGAGATCTATTCTCCAGTGATGCCGCAGGTACATGGTTGACCACCACTGCCAAAGCAAGTAGAAGCCGAGCACATAGCGGCCCTTGAGCGAGTATCTGCCGATAAACAAAAAGCAACACGCAGCAAAGGCCCCGTGGAGAGAGGGAAATGCACCAAAGACGAGTGGAGACGCCTTGAATGCATTTTCGTAGAGATGCGTGCCGAGTACTTTATCCACTCGAACAAGTCCAGCGCTACTACCTGGCATAGAGTAGTTGCCCGGCGGCAGCGGGTAGCCATACTGGTCGCCATACCAAGGAGCGGCTGTTGGGAAAAAGAGATGAGTGATGATGCCTAGGCAGTTTTGCAGCCCGAATGACCAAGCGAATGCACCGACGATGCCTGGTGGAGCGAAGAACCAGAGCCAGGCCGCACAGAGAAAGGGAGAGACAAAATGAATGACGCCGTAGCTGAGCCATGCAAATACGTCCAGAGGTGCTGACAGGTATGGGGTGCCTAGGTACAGCAGATTGAGTAAAAAGGGTGGCAAGGCCCCAAGGAGCGCAAATCGCGGTCGCCGCGTCAAGGTGAAGACCCAGAGAAAGCCATAGAAGGCGATGACACATTGCAGAAAGAGACCTAGCGGTGTATACCCGAAAATCTGCGCATCTCTACGCTCGAGGACTTTGACATGTATGTGCGGCCTAATATTGGGACTAATGCGTCTCGCATTTTTAAAGGTCAGGATCCACGCCAGGATGAAGATCATGTTGGTGAGTATTTCTCTGAGCAAGCCGAGGAGCGTATGCTTATTGAGCAGGGTTTGCCAGATGTGAAGCAGCAGCCTAGGGCCTGCCAATAGAACATTGATGGCGCATTGGGCCTGCGGATTGCGCACGGTGGGACTTCTGCGCTCCATCTCTACTGTTCTCAGCAGAGCAGAAGAGCTCGTAGGTACCGGCTACGTGGCACACCTTGAAGCAACAGTGTCGTGTGCCCTTTGAATCGTGGTGTCGACAATGTCGTGTGCAATGAATTCAAGCTTGCTCCGTGCGCTCCTACGGCGATGAGCTCGGATTCCTACCTGAATCGACGGCCGTGATGTTGATGTAGTGTTTGCTCGGAGGATGAGCTCTGTGCACCTTCTGCAGGTGCTCGTGTGACCGTGCCTGTGGTGCAGTTGTGCTGCGCTTCGAGGCCAAGATTCAACAAAAAGCGCCGCCGATGTCACAGAGTAGTGGTAAGCACGCAGCAACATTGCTCAGCAGACACGTAGAAGCTTCAGCAGAGGAGATGACATGAGATGGATGCTATAGACATGCCGCTAGCTATTATGATTGAGATACAACTAGTATTTAGAGTAGGAAAATAGGAGGAAAGGACCAGAGACAAGAAGTCTGTTCAAGATCTCGCGCCGAAATCTTCAAAGTGCGCCGACATCCTTGGTGCGCCGGCAACAAATAACCGCCGGATGGGCCAAGACGGGAATAATAAGGCCGATCGTAGTGCCCAAAAATCAAGATTCAAGATCGGGCCAGCGGCTCGTACCATCTGCTCAGATGGATAGGCCAACTGTACTGAGAGTCTGAGACGGGGTGTATTGGAAAGGTGCCAGTCAGCTGTCATGAAGTGACAGGCCGAGCAGGATATCGAAACGATGTCCCGCGGCTGTTGACCCCTTGCCGCATCCACGTCTGCAGTGTTGTCGAAGGCACAGCAGTCGGTTCAAATTTAGGCAACAACGACGCATCATCCGAAAAGATTGAAACGGCAGATTGGCCGCCCGGTGACAATTCCGGACGTCGTGCAGGACTGCGACCGCGATGTTGTTGTGGTGGTGAAGCAGCACGTGGGCTAGTAGGTGTATAGGTGTAAGTCTGGGAGTGCATGGATGACATGCGACTTGGAGTGTCACCTTGTCCGCCGGGTGACTTTAAGCTGAGATCAGGTGAAGGGGAGGTGATGTACCTTAGCAAGTCCTCTGAGCGACGACTGCTTGCATTGCTAGGTGATCGTTGTGGGTGTGTCGGGGAAGGCGCGCGGTCAGAGAGTCGCGGTGAATCGAGGTAGGGCGAATAACTCAATCCGGGTGAGGAACGCTCCGTGAAGGGCGTCAGAGGCATCTTTTGCGCAGGGGACATCACTTGATCAATGACAGATTCAAGACCAAGCCCGCTTGTCGTAGATACCACAGATAAACGAGGTGCTCGAGAACTCCTGCGGAATGGTGGTAATGCTGGTAGAGACGGTAGCGGAGTTGAACTAGGCGGCACTTTTGACTTCTTAGCAAGCGTTCTGACACGACGGAGGGTACCCGTAGAAGGCTCCAAGACATCTTCCTCCCGAAGTACTAAGCCTAGCCCGGCCAGTTGGTTTTGGAAGTCCTCAACAGAGTCGCTGATGATGGGTGTTGTTGCCAGTGTGATTCGCAAATGCTCAAGATCATCTTCATCAGTGATAGACAAGGGAATAGCTCGCCCAGTCCCATCTTCTCCAATCTCAACCATTTCTGGGTAGCTCAAGTCCAATGACGACCGACCAGATTCGATGCTTGGGTTGACGACTCGCAATTGCAGTTTCGGTGCAGTGAAAGTCAGGAATCTCGGGGACGCTGGCATCGCTATCTGGACCATACGATCTTGGACGTTGTACTCAGCTTGCTCATCTGTGTAGCCATCCAATACTTGATTCATAGAATGATCCTTGTCTGATCCACCTGTGGGTGAAGCAGAACGAGCACGACACGCATGTAGCGCTGCCCAGGGTGGTAATGATACTGCTCGCATCGCGTCTTGTCGCATATCCGCTGGCCTGAATGCCATTTCTTTGCCCTGGTAGCTGTATCCCGCTTCAGACGCGTATGAATCGAGTCGTGGGAATGGAACTTGGTGTTGTCGCTGCTTACGGCGCCGGAGACAAAAGAGTGCAAGAACACCGCATGCAATGACGAGAATGCCGATGCCTGAGATGATGCCTGCCACGGCTGCTATAGGTAAACCCATATTATTGTTCTTGCTTGGATTGGCTGTAGGGTCGTAGCTATTCAGCCACGTATTGGCCACAGTATCATACAAATAAACTTGGTTGTTGAAGATTGTGCTGTTCGCAGATCCTACCATACCAAAGGCCATGACCATGATGGAGTTGATAGTCATGACAGCTGCATGACCATACAATCCGCTCGGTGGGGCCAACTCCAGTCCAGCTGGTTTCACCTCGGCAATCTGCAACGCACCATCTTGTAGCTTGATGCTGATAAAACTAGGTGTGCTTGCTGCAGCACCAACTGAGCCACCGTAAATAAATGTATGTGAGCCGTTGAATGCTGCAGAGTGTCCTGAGCGTGCAGTCACGGAGAGGGAGCCGACTGAGGGCGACAAATAGGACCACGCAGAGCTATTAGCGCCATAAAGCGCATACTGCGACATGCCGACCCAAGACGCCTTACCTCCTGAACCGGCAGATTCACCTCCAACTAGCAGAAAGGATCCATCGCTTAAGGGCGTCAATGACATGTCTGCCTGTGCAATGGGCGGACTCGCATCCTGCAAGCTGGTCCAGTTATTTGTCTTTGGATTGATGGTGTACAGTGTATTGTAGTAGTACTGGCTCGACGAGCAGCCGGACACTGAGCGGCCACCAAAGTACAAGACTTGGCCATTAACATAAGCAGCACGAGCACCTGTCCTTGCTATGGTCGGCACAGTACCTGTCGTTTGAACTATATTCCATGAATCGCTCGAGACATTGAACTGCTGCGTCTGTACTTTGCCTGCACAGTTGTTGGTCGTACCGCCGATAAGCTGGAGTGTGCCGTCGCCGGTATGAACTAGTGAAGCATCAGCCACGGGTGAAGCTAACTGTCCCAAAGATGTGACTTGAACATCCGTTCGATTGAAGGCTTCCAAATTGATGGCAAAGACGTCGGCCGTGACATTAGACGTTGAGGAAGCGCCGCCTGCAAACACAATCCGGTTGTGTTTTGCATCGAAAGTCGCGGCTGGAAAAGAACGGGAGATGGAAAGAGCGTTTATTGGTGCGAGGAGAAGGAGCAGGGAGAGCCAGCTCCCTAACATCGGCCTGCGATGGTCCATGGTCCTCTTTTGCACCTCTGTGTGTGGTGTTGATTGTTTGCGCCTTTGCGATGTGCAACGAGCCAATTTGACAGCTGCAACGCCCCAGGGCCTCGTCTTCTCCTGCCAATATTCACGCACTACTCTTACTGTCTCTCAGCCATCTGCTGGACATGCTAGGAAGTGCTACTGTGTTGATGAGCTGAATCTCAAAAGACTGCCTTCAATGATCACACTTGCTGCAGAAGCTAAAGAGAATCAATGCTTCGCAGGGCAAGAGCTCCAGCTGAAGATTACCCTGACCAATGCTTCTCTGCCTGCGGCTCTGCAGTCGCTCGCCAAATTTGATGAGCAACAAAGAGATAGTCTAGATGAAACACGGCGAATGCATTCGAGGTCTCCGCCACTCCAGCGCGGCCACAGGAGAATGGCATCCACTGGTTCTGACCTCACAGCGAAAACAACTCGACATGTGCGAAAGCTATCACTCGTCACAGATGCATCGCTGTCAGAAGCCATTGCTACATCTCCCACTGCTGAGAGAAGACTGAGCCTGCAGCCTGGCAATGCAAAGGAAAAGACTGGAGCATCGCCAAGTACGAGTCCAACACTAGGTCATCGGCGGCGGCCCAGCTGGCTGAATCAGCGCAGACGTTCGTCACAGACGGGTAGTAATGGTTTTCAGAGTTCATCTATCTTGTCGCCGCCGCAGGATGAAGAGATTGTCATGCTGCATGCGCAGATAACAGGCCAATTTACTCTCGACCCTACGCTCATCAAGCCTGAGTCTTTTGAGCACTTGAAGGGCAAAGCCTTTACTGGAGGTTCTGCCGCGGGGGGACTCGTTGGCACGCAATCAAAAGTCGCAGATGCATGGTCCTTCAGCAATTTGAAGAGCATATTGCTTGACCCAGCCCAATCATCGCTTGCAGAATTGCGCGAGACCACGTCTGGTCGACAAATTCCCATCTTATCAATGCCTCCGACAATCCTTGGCGTAGAAATCAAGCTACGGCCGGGTCAACAAGAAACGTTCTTTCTGCAGTGTCCTCTGCCGAGCTCACTGCCATGTGGCTATCAAGGCAAAGCCATCAAGATTTCCTATAGCCTCAAGCTGACTGCGCAACGAAGCGACAACACATTCAAAACTGTTGAGCTACCACTACGAGTCTACGGCAGCTTCACAAAGATGAATCCGCCGTACGCTTGTGAAAATCCACACCTTTTTACGAAGTCGCCACTTGTTTGCCTGCCCACGCAACCAGCACGCGCGATTCAGTCAACGCTCACAAAGCAGGACTTTGAAAGCTATCTTGAGACACTTCTTCCGCAAGCTGGGCAGCCAGCTCAGCCAATCATCCCTTCACCCACCATGGAGCGCTCTGGGTACTTCAATCCTGAGTCTATGCACGAAAGCCTCTCTATCTACAGGAGTACAAAGCAAGTACCAGTCAAATTTGACATTGCACGCGCAGGGCGGACAGTGGGCGTCATAACATTACCAGGCATCCTGTTCAGCGCCGGCCAAACCATCATGGGCAAAATTGACTTGCGGGATGCACAGCTCAATTGCTTCGGTTTCGAACTTTCTCTGGAAGTATCAGAGATAATACCAGAAAGCCTTGCAGTCAAGACACCCGAACAGACTTTGTTGTCTACGCGCCGCGTACTCAGCTTGCAAGTCGAGACGACAGCCTTTGCAAAAGAAGCGATTATCGAGCTGCCGATACCTGCACTCGCCTCGCCGAGCTTCCAGACAACAGTAGTCAAGATAGAGTACAGCCTGTTGATTGAGTTTATGGTCTCAGAGCAGGAAAATTGGCTGCTGGAATGTCAAGGCAAGCATGGGGTAGAGATGTGGCCCTTGGACAAAGTCGACGCAGAGCCGTTTGAGTGCCGCATTCCAATACAGGTATTGGTTGGCAAAGCAAGTGAAACAAGTGGCGGAACATGCAATCTATACTCATGACTCTATGCTATACATGTATACCAAATAATGTCAGACAAACTTGGGTGTCCGTTCGGTCTGGGCAAAGGACATTCTAGCACATAATCACAATGATTGGAGCTCACTTGCGGTTCAAAGCAAACTGAACCAGTAGACCCACTCCGTAACCAGTTGCGCAGCCATTTCGGTATGTACTCGGCCCAGCCATGTCGATGTGCGCCCATAGGCAACCTTCTGGGACATGTTGTTCAATAAAATGCCCAGCGCAACTTGCCTGTGCGTTCATTCTGTTAGCGACGCTGTTCTTCATGTCCGCAACCTCCGACTTGAACTCTTCCATGAGGACCGGCGCATAGACAAGCGGCGTTGTCAGGTCGCCGCTTTGCACACCGGCATCCATGAGCTCTCGCTCCAATTCATATGTTGGGGCGAGAACTCCAGCGTGAAGCTGTCCAGCTGCAACCATCTGTGCCCCTGTGAGAGTTGCCACGCTGAGCATCACAGACGGCTTAAGACCTCCTGAGAATGCAACTCCGTCCGCCAGGACGAGACGTCCTTCGGCGTCCGTATTGTTGATTTCGATGGTCTTGCCTGAATAGGCCCGGATAATATCTTTTCGTCAGCTTCAGGAAAAATACTCAAGTTTGAAGACATACCATCGTTCTTGAGAGATCCAGGGCCCACTGCATTTTCAGCAATGCACAGCGTTGCGTAAACTGGATGAGGGTATTTGATGGACCACAGGTACGTGAATGCACCGAGGCACGCCGCTGAGCCACCCATATCGGTCTTCATGTTGCACATATTGCCTCCTGTTTTGATACTGAGACCACCGGTATCGTAGGTGATACCCTTGCCCACAAATGCAATTGCTTTGGACTTGTCGCTCTGAGGGGGTTCGTACTTGAGCACGATCAAGCGAGCTGGGTGAATAGCTGCCTTGCCGACAGAGTATAGGGCTTCCATGCCTTGTTTCTTCAACTCTTCGCCCACCATGAACTCAGAAGTAACGTGCTCCATACCCTCAATGTGCTTTGCGATGCGAGCTCCATATTCCTCTGGGTTGAGATCAGTCGGTGATGTATCGACCAAGCTCTGTGTAAGACGCACATTCTCTGCCAGCTTCTTCGCCTTGTCCAGCTCATCCATTGTCACCTCACCTTCTTGAAGCAAGAACGAAATGTCTACCTCGGCTTCCATTTTTTTGAGATTTGCAGATCGTTTCGTATATAACGGGAAGGCCTTTGCCACAGCAGACGAAGCTGCAAAGACTTCAGCCTTATTCTTCAAGCACATGACTACCTGGCATGGCTGATCAGAGTCTGGCAAATTGCTAGAGACCAGTTTTGGAATCAAATCTGCGCGAATGATGCCCATGTAGCGAGATGTCTCGTTGGACAAGTAGGCCAGCTTCACCAATTGATCAGTTCCAGATTCATGCTCTACAACAGTTGTAGCATTGGCGGTGAAGGCTTTGGTAGCAAGGCTCAAGCGTGCAGCAGCCTTGTCGTCAAGCTTCAGTAGATTGACCAGAAAGTCCTTGGACAAGCGGGACTTTTCGCCGACAAGCAACAAGGGCTTGGAAGAGAGCTTGAATGCCGAGAACGAGAGCATAGATGCTGGTTTCTTGTTTCAAATCAAGTGTAGAGTGGTCGCTTATAGCAGCTGTATGCGCGGACGTCCGCGAATTTGAACTGACGTCCGCACAGAGACACGACCAGAACGCGACAAGCAGCGACAGATCTGTGCCGAGACTGCTAGCGGGCAGGTATGGAGATAGCCCCCGAGCCATCATGGGAGCTTGGCGCATACATACAGAACTACAAAGGCTACATCAAAGTCAAGCGTCTTGTGCACATTGCCAACACCTTCGATTCGTTACGCAGTGAGGCGCTTCAACGAGCATTAACTGCATTGAAGGAGGAGACGATGGACGGAGAAACGTATGCCAACCTTGTAAAGCTTCTGCCAGAAAGTGTGGCCTACGACTCGACTTGGGCAACAGAGATTACACGCAAAGCGCAGGCTATGACCGTCAAGCTTGAGTCAGAGCTCAAGGCATATAAGAACAACCTCATCAAGGAGTCTATTCGTCTTGGCCAGCAGGATCTTGCAGATCACCAAGCAAAGATGGGGCAATTCGACGAAGCCATCAAGACCTACATTCAGAATAGAGATGTCTGCACAACGCCAGACCAAGTTGCCCATACAACTTTCAAGATTGTCGAGCTTGCGACCATTGCCGGACAGTGGGCCACAGCCAGTACTTATCTGTCCAAGATTGACGGTAAGTTGGAGAAGGGGGTTGATCGACAAAAGGGTCTGATTGCCAAGGGCCTGTCCAACCTGGCGCACGGCGGATATCATCAAGCTGCAACAGCGTATATTGGTGCCTTTTCTGTGGCTCAGGTGCAAGCAAAAAGTTGGGAAGAAGTCATCTCTCTGAACGATATCGCCAATCAAATTGTTGTGATTGCGCTGGCGTACTTTGACCGGAAGACCTTGTCTTCCGAGTTGCTGAACAATAGCAACATGACGCCCGTACTGGAGCTCGAAAGAAATGCACGAGAAGCGCTCGAGTGCTTCTATAAGTCTCGTTATGCCGACTTGTTCAAAGTACTAGAAAGCATGCGAGGCGATTTACTCGCCGACATGCACCTAGAGCCTTACGCTGTGCAGCACCTCTTTTCACGCATTCAGAAGCGCAGCTTAATTCAATTTGCAAAAGCCTTCAAGAGTGTCTCTCTCACACGCATGGCCAGCGAATTTGGCAAGACCTCTGATGAGCTTGAGCAGCTGCTCGAAGAGCTCATCATGAGCGATGAGTTGCCCAATGCTCGTATTGACGCAGTGCGAGGGTTGTTGGTGCTTGAGGCGATGAATGTCACGGATGCGACCATGGCCAAGACATTAGCGATGGGAAAGCAGCACTCTGAAGAGTATGCTCGTGCCCTCGTTCATTTGACCATCACGCAAGCTGGTCTGGAGATTGCAAAACCCAAAGGCGAACCAACGACGAGTCGGCAGGGTGAGGCTGAAGTGATGCAAGGAGACGAAGAGCACTCAGATCCTGCATCGCCCATGGAAGATCTGCATTAGTCACAGCGAAAGTAGCGCTTTTGATAGCGGAATAATGATATATATATGCTCGATAAGGATGCAATGAGTGGCTTAACTGCAGTTGTGCCCTCTCAATTGACGTAGTGATGACGGAAAAATCATGTATGTCGCCACTTGGAAACTTGGCTGTGTCACATATGAGCCAGTGCGTCTAAAGTCCTCTGTACGTGTCTCTTTCAGTGTCTAAGCTCAATCTGCTCAGCTGTACAAGTTGCGTGTGTGTTGAGTCGCAGCGGCGAGAAGGACGCCTTTTGTTCCTCCATGGACGGAAAGGATCCAGGCGAAGGCAGCACGGGAGCATCCAGCAGGGACGTGGTTGTATTGTTGCTGTTGCTGAAGCCAAAGACGCTGTCACTCCCATTCGCATTATGCTGCTCTTGTTGTTGTTGCTGTTGCTGTTGTTGCGGCTGCTGCTGTTGCTGTTGCTGAGGCAGAGCAAGCTGCGAGAGCTGAGCCAACTGGGCCAGCTGCGAGAGCTGCGGTAATTGCGTCCCATGAGTCTCTACCGATGCTGTTTCAGCACGCTCCGCCTGCTGCTGCTGCTGCGGCGGCGAAGGGTGAGTTTGAGTGAGCGGAACGGCATCAATCTCAAAAGCCTGTGGCACAGTGGCGCCTTCATCATAAGCTTGCTGCACAGGAGTCTGTCGTGTAGACTGAACAAATGTCGGTGATGGCTGTGCAGCAGGAAGACGCATTTCTTCGGTCATGGCATAACGAGGCGAGGGTGCTTGAGGTGGCGGCGGTGGTGGTTGCATGGCCACAAAAGGTTGAGCTGGGAGATAGGGACTTTGTTGGATCGTCTGTGCGCCATTGGATGTCGAATACTCCGCCATTTGTCTCTCTGGTGGATGTCCCGACAGACCTGCCAACGTACTGCCTGATGTCATTGCCATGGAACCTTCCTCCCCGCTTGTCTCAAGACTGTCATCACCGTCGTCGTCGCCGAGCTGATCAGGCCCAGCTTGCCCATTACGGCGAGCAAGCAATTGTTGCTTACGCCGTCGATGACGACGTAAAGCAGCCGTTGGTAAAAACTTGTCCTCGTAAAACGCTGGGTTACGACCCCTGACTGCGATAGGTCGCGTAAAAGCAGCAAGGACGGGGACTTCCAAGCCAGAAACTGTTTGCGCATACACAACCAGGAGAAGTTGGTAGTACTGACGCAGTTCAACGCGACGACCATTGTTTTGTGTTGCATAACGAAACAAGAGGCGACGGAAATCCAGACGTTCCTCACCGATGCTACCACAATTTTCCCCTTTTGTCAAGATACTGAGATCGTCATCCGTGAGGAGTGTATGGTTTGGCTTTGACACGAGGTCGATCCTGGAACCATCTGCATAATTGGTGGGCAATAATTGCACTTTGTAGTTAGCAATCAGATGTGCATACCCGGTGGAGTCATCTCGAACATAGTACTTGCATACATCGAGGGCGGGGGCGACCAATGCTGCTTTCACTTGAAACATGTTGCGACGGTAGCAAATGACACTTTCTGCATCCGATAGGAAGAATGTGCCTGAGAAGCTAGCCGTCAAACTAGCACGCTGTGGTGCACCTTGAGCATTGATGATGAGTGCTTGTCCTGGAGCTGCATAAAACGGTGCAGTCGTGATGGAGGTCAAGATGGGTACTTCATGAGTTCCCTGAGAATGCTGCTGCATCAGGGGTACAGATGACGCAGACGTTGCCAAGCGAGAGGATCGAGCATCCGTTTCCCTAGAGCCAGACACGGAAGCAGCAGAGGTTACATCCGGATGAGCGTGCTGCGTCGGTTGTGAGCCGGCTCCTCCTTGATCGTTCACAACATCCAGCGATGTCGTTGGGCTCAAAGCGTGAGACTGAGCGTATCGAACTTGCTGCTGGTGCTGGTGATGAGCACTGTGATGATAAGCGGGCAAAGCATGCGACGACTCATCGTGCACCTGTGCAGCATCTCGCATGCTACTCGGAGAATGCGATATAACCCCTGTTGACGAGGCAGCGTGCACATGCTGTTGCTGACCGAATTGAGCTTCAATAGCAGCGCTTGTGTAATACGACGCTGGCGAGGAGGATTGTGCTGAAGCGGGCCAATTTGCATGACTTGACAGGCTAGCATGGTGATGGTGGTGAGCATGATGGTGTAGGACGGGTGGTGGGCCCATCGACATGCTAGAGGCAATGGAGGGCATGTTCCCATACGATTGCAGTCCAGCCTCGGGAGGCTCCATCTGGTAGCGATGCATGTTCCAGCTTTGCGACTCCATACACTGTCACAGCTTCTAATGCCCTCGTGTATTTGGGCTTCGCTGCGTTTGCGTACGGCGAAGGGATTGGGCCGACCGCGAAAAGGGCGCCCGGAACGACAGATGGCGATGGCGATGATGTGTTGAGAAAATGAGACAAACGAGATGACAGCGAAAGATGTTTCGACCTTTTTGGTAGGTCGAAAATGTGGATAGAGGAAAGAGAGCCTTGGAGGATATCCACCTGTCTTTGAACGCTTTTCTCCGAGGGCTAAACGATCGCTTCAAGGGCCTCCGGGACGTGCAGAAAGCCAGGGGGTTCACTGCCAACGAGGTCGCTTTTCTTCATCCCTCAAAAAGGGTGGTGCAGGACACCGAATACTCATCTCCCCCTTAAGTCCATGTCAACCCCTGGATTTTCGTTTTTGAAGGACACGCCGCCGTGAAGCCCGCGAAGCTTTTGACTGCGCTAAGAAAATGTCTGAGCTGACGCCGTGTGCGATCGCCCGAGGTCTTACCGTCTTGGCACTGCATAGACAAACAAAAGCAAGTCGCGTGGTTGCGTATCAGGAGAGAGGGGCCAAAAGGTCTCGCAGGTGCCCAACAAGCGACAGCCATCCCTACGATGTTCAAACTCATGTGCTGATGCCAATGAACAGGTGGATCTTCTCTTTTGACAGGGCCCTGCTAGGCGCCTCTTGTCAGGAGACTCAGTCTGTCGCGTGTCAATAGCATGCATGCTGACGATCTGCAACAAACAAGAGACCATATGGTCAATGTGCCCGAGGAGACGCTCGGCCGGACACGGCAGTTCCGTAGATAGACAGCCAAGAAGATGAGATTCGACGGGTGGGATGTATAGGTCTCGAGGGATCAATGACCGGAAGGTGTTGTTGGAGTAGATGTGTATGAATGTGCTTTTGAACTGCGCTCTAAATTGTGCTGGAGGCTAGTAAACAATGCTGCTGCTATTAGTTGACCCTCAATGCTGTCTTGCAGCGGTCTTGTCACTCTGTCTGCTGTTACGGCAAAGGCTCCTCGCTTGAGCTGAGACGGTTGAGATTGATGTAGCAATCCGTCTAGAAGAAAAAGGAGAATGGTTAGCAACGTCACAATCAACGTGTCAAAGGGGACATGTCAAACTTACGCCATACCCGTCCAAGCTCTCCAACTTGAGATCGCCACCAAAGTAACGTGCATACAACCTCGAAATAGGCAGGCCATAGCCGAATCCTGCCATGGGCGCTTTGAAGTCGCTCTTGTTGAAGTCTGGGTCCAAGTCTTGTGATTCAGCAGTGGTGTACATGTAGGTCCAGACGAGCGGCATGGCACTCCGAGGAATACCGCCGCCTTCATCGGAAATTTTGATGGTGATGTCTTCTGCACCTTCAACAACAATCACCTTGACGGGTGGGAAATTTTCCTTGTCTACACCATGCGTTTCGACGACTGCCCGTAGTGAGTTTTTGAGAACTTCAAAGGCGACGTGTGCGAGATGTCCCGGGACGTACATGAAGTTGAGATGACTGGGACAGATGAGTTGCACTTTTGGAGCATCGTAGAGGCCATAGTAGTCTTCGCAGATGAAGCGTGCATTGTCAATGGCTTCTTGTAGAATATTGGGAACAGATGTCTTGGTGCAAATGACACCGACGTAGTCCTCGCGTGGTGGTTCAGTGAGTAATGCGATATGTTGTCCAATGAGCATGCGGATACCAATACGAGACATGTAGAAGCGGTCGAGGAAGGCTTGAATATCTTTGTTGATGGATGACCGTTGTTTTGCCTTTTTATACTCGAGAATACCTTGCGCCATGGTTGTGACCACTGAATCGTGTCTCCGCTTGATGACATTGAGTGATTTGGCAAGGCGATCATTGAACGAGGTGATCTCGGGTGGCCAACTCACGTCTTCGACTTTGCCGTAGTAACGCGCTTGTACGGGGACGCTCCGCCGCATGCCATTGTTTTGGTTGCGATTGCTGCTGTATTGCTCTGTTGTGAGGTTGCGTGTAGTGGAAGGTAAGCTGGCAGACCCATTGCCGTTTCCCTTGAGCATCGACCGGAGTTCTGGGGTGAGGGTAGGGCGCTCCATGGTGGTCAAGTCTTCAAAGGACTGGGCATACCATTCCTTGACTTTATTGATGCTGGGCATCTCATTGAGGTTGTCTGGGAGTTCGGCGAGTTCCTTTACGCGATGCGCGAGTCTGATGGGGAGTTCTTCGTGGATGAATTGGCTGGCTCTGAAGAGGGTGCCTTGTGACGAGTTTGACCCGAACTGGACCATTTGATGGAGGGAGATGCCTGCTCTGTCAGCTGCCTTCGATCTGCGTGGCTGATGAGGATGGGCCTACCTGTTTGAGGGAAAGAAGCGAAGTGCTTGATTTGGCTTGCGAGCTGGGGAGTGTACTTCCAGGCCATGGCTGTGTGCTCTACAGTGGTAGCGTCTCGAGTAGCAGCTCCTACAGCAGTGCCCGCCGTTGTCGCTCTGTCGTGTGTGGAGTCGCCGCTGCTGCTGCCTGAGGAGGAGAGAAAGTGAATTTCCATGTGGACGCAGCAGCAGGCAGGAACAGGGGAAAGAGACATGCTGCTATGGACTGACTACTCACAGCATCGACACAAGAGAGACAGAGCCACGGTGCAAGGGCCCTTCCTTCCTCTTGCTCTCCTACAAAGGGTCTCCAGTATAAACACGCCGTAGCACCGTAGCCCCAGTGTGGACTGATGTGCCTCTGCTGCACTTCTGCAGAGATAGAGGCTTCTCCGCAGCGACTCAACTGAGGCCTCTTATTCCCTCTTTTCACCTCTTGTGCCTATAGCCCTCCTGTGTCCTGCTCTCGGGGTGTGTGTGTGTGTGTGCTCTGGTGCGCGGCCCTCCCAGCTCCAACCACACACCACTGCCATACGCCCAAAAGCAGGCAGGCTGGGTGGCAGTAGAGAGAGAGGAGAGAGCGAGAGTCCTGAAGCCTTCTTCATCTGCTCACACTCTCGTCCAGTCCCCCGAAAGAAAGTCGCGTCCAAACTCAGGGACAGCACGCGCAACGATGGACACCAGGTAATACCCGCAATAACAATGCACTGCACCCGCCGATGCTGCCCAGCTGCTTGTCGTCATAGCTGCATTGTCATGTCGCAATGTCACCTCTGGCTAACATGCATACAGACCGCGCAGAACAGCCAGCGTCAATCATGCATCGTACAAAGACGAAGATGACGACGACGACCTAGATGAGACTCACAGTCCTATGGCAAGTCACCCTGCACCTCTCATCAACCACAAACAACGCTAATGCCATTCTAGCCTTCACGATCACGCTCCAGAAGATCACTCCCACGCGCACACTCAGAAGCAAGCTCCGATCAATCGAGTAGAAAACGCAAACGAGACTCGCAGTCTCCAGAAGAACGTCGCCCCTCACGACGCGCAGGCTTACGTGGCTCCCTCGATTTTACAGACCATCACTTCTCATCACCTGAGACGCAAAAGAGTCCAGCGACCAGACATCGGACACCATCGCAAGCATTATCGGAAGAGACGTCACCGGATCTGCCACCCTCCAAGATTGTCAAGCTTGCATTACGGAAACGGCCGGGTCAGCAGAGTATTCAAGAGGTAGAGAGAGTGCATACGGGTACATCGGATGAAATTCAAAGTCCAGCCAATCAAACGCACCCGCAAGACTTGCCTGCATCGCATCCATCGCCCATGCAAAGCGCATCACCAGAGGCAATACACATCAACGCAGACGAGGCATTCGACGAACAAGCATTCGATCAACAAGCACATGATTCAGATGAAATTGCAAATGGCAAGACATATATGCAGAGTCTACGTCGCAGCGCACGCATGCCTAAATCACGTATTCAAGAGAGTGAAGAAGAGCAAGATTCACCGCCGGAAGTCATTCGTTCCAATACTGCACTTCGCAGGAAGTCAAAGAGACTTTCATTTGAAGATGAACAGCCAAGTCGATCTGCTGGTCGTTCATCACGGGAACACCGTCGTAATGGGCGTAGGAAGAATGGTCGTGGGAGTCGCACATCGCGTCGTCATGCGTCTGGTGGACAAGACACAAATTCGCGCAAGAAGGGCTCCGATGATTCAGATTATCACTCTGGTCAGGCTTCTACCATCGATAGCCTTTCTGAGGAAAGTTTCATCTCTGAGGGTGATAGCCCAGCAGATGAACTCGCACTCACGGGTCGTCGCGGTAGTGGCCGTGGAGGTGGTGGTGGTCCCATTGCACGTCCACAACTTCGTGCACGTCAACAAATCAACTATGCCATTCCACCACCTCTGCCTGAACCAGAACGAGAATCACCACGTCCTGCCTCTGCACCCCTCCCACGAACGACTTTCCAAAGTCTCTATCCGAGTTATGGATCATTAGGGTTGGGATTGACGGCTGGTGCTGCTCAACAATTTGGGAATCTAGGGTTTCCTGTGCATGGCGCATTGCAAGATGATACAGACTCCTCCGGTGATGAGGGAGGTGGTCAAGCAAATGGCACGAGTGGTTGTGCTGCGCCCTTGCCCATGATGCAAAGTGCTGCTGTTTCCAGTGGAACGGGCAACGTTGGTCGTGTCAAGGGTTCTAATCTGGCAGACGCCGATCCAATCGGCATTGATAAGGAAGTATCCTTTGATTCTGTTGGTGGATTGGAAGAACATGTCAACCAACTCAAGGAAATGGTCAGTTTACCCTTGCTGTATCCTGAAATTTTCACAAACTTCCATATTACACCGCCACGAGGTGTCTTGTTCCATGGACCACCAGGGACTGGTAAGACGCTTATGGCGCGGGCTCTTGCAGCGAGTTGTTCAACAGGGTCTCGAAAAATCGCTTTTTACATGCGGAAAGGTGCAGATTGTTTATCGAAATGGGTGGGTGAGGCGGAACGTCAACTCAGATTACTCTTTGATGAGGCAAAAGCCAATCAACCAAGCATCATCTTTTTCGATGAGATTGATGGACTGGCACCTGTACGCTCTGCAAAACAAGATCAAATCCATGCGTCGATTGTATCGACGTTGCTGGCACTCATGGATGGTATGGATGCACGAGGTCAGATTGTTGTGATTGGTGCAACGAATAGGCCTGATTCTGTGGATCCCGCATTGAGACGACCAGGTCGCTTTGATCGTGAATTCTATTTTCCTCTACCGAATCTAGATGCACGCAAAAAGATCCTCAGTATCCATACCGGTAAATGGCAACCGAAACCAGAAGCTGCGTTCATTGCCGATTTAGCAACACAGACGAAAGGGTATGGTGGTGCAGATCTACGAGCGTTGTGTACGGAAGCTGCACTCAACGCCGTTCAACGACGATACCCACAAATCTACCAGAGCAGCGAGAAACTAGTTATTGATCCGACCACCATCAATGTGTCGGTGCGAGACTTCATGGTTGCCGTGAAGAAGATTATTCCCTCTTCAGTGCGGTCGACGTCAAGTGGTGCCGCCATCCTACCACCACATATTGAGCCACTGCTTAAATCTACGCTCGATGAAATCACCGAAAAGGTGGATGCTATTGTGCCTCGTCGGCAGAAACAGAGCGCTTTACAGGAGAATCTCTCGATTGCTCAAGACGATAGTAATTTCCACAAAGAACGCATGTTACAACAGCTCGACCAAATGCGCATCTATCGTCCAAGGTTGTTGATTTCAGGATCAGCAGGGCTAGGACAAGGCCATCTGGGTGCAGCCATCCTTCACCATCTTGAAGGCTTCCACGTCCAAACACTCGATTTATCCACCATGTTTAGCGATTCTGCAAGCACGGCTGAAGCCTCCCTCATTCAAGCGTTTGTGGAAGCAAAACGGCATAAACCCTCCGTTTTGTACATGCCTGCTGTTGAACTTTGGTTTACTGTGGCTTCTGGAGCACTACAAACGACACTGAAATCATTGCTCAACTCAATCATGACGAATGAGCCCTTGCTATTGCTGGGCGTGTCCAATATGCCAGTAGGCGCACTCCCTCATGCCGTGCGCGAGCTGTTTGGCCATGGTGACAAAGCGTCCGTTTCACTCTCAACACCCACCTCACTCCAGCGCGAAGCGTTCTTTGGCTTCTTGAAGGACTTGATTGTCAAATCACCCGATGCATTGCCAGATGGTCGGCCACCGCGGAAGCGACGGCTTGAAAAGCTCAAAATTGCACCACCCGAGGCACCTCGAGCACAAACCAAAGCGGAACGGAAAGCAGTCGAGGCAAAAGACAGGAAGCTTAAACTACAACTCAAAGGTCGCTTGGGACCACTCATGGAATTGATTCGTACGCGATATAAGCGGTTCAAGAAGCCAGTGATTGATGAGCGTAAACTCGTCCACCTCTCACTCGACTCTGATTTACATCCCGGCGCAGGTGATCAAATCTATGTACGCACGGACGGCAATATGATTCTCGAGACGACCACTGGCAAAAAGTTTCACAATATGGATATCTCCATCATTGAAGAGCGGCTATGGAATAACCTCTACATGACACCTCGTCAATTCATTAATGATGTCGAGCAAGTTGTGCAAGATGCCAAGAATGAAGATGATCGCGTGAAGGCTATGGCTGCACAGGAAATGCTCACGCATGTCCTCATTCACACTGAAGAAATGATGGATCCAGTGTTCATTGAAGAGTGTAAGCAAATGGCTTTGCGTGAAGTTGAACGCCATCGCAAATTTGCAGCTTCGGAGAAGATTCGTCTAGAAAGCCTACAAGCACAACAAGCTGCTGCCGCCGAGGCCGCTGCAACAGCAGCACAAGCAGCAGCTGCTATGGCGCCTACAGAGATCATTGAAGATGCCTTGACTGTACCGATGGCCGTGGGTCCTGACCCAGACTCGCAGACTGCCATGGTCGAGCCGGCAGCTGCGCCGACACCGGATGCACCAGAAACAGAGGTGGTCAACATGCCAGAAGTAGCACCTTCTGGCATCAGTGATGAGTCCAGGCAACAGCTATTGGTGGCTGATGCAGAAAGTCCAGATGTTGCCATGACTGGCGTTGAGGCTAACGTTGCACTGCTCTCGCCTGAAAGTCCTGTCGCAGAAACATTTGCGAAGCCAGCTTCGCCCAGGCCTCAAGGCAAGCACCAAGCCGACATAACCATGGTCGTTGCAACAGCGCCGAATGGCGAGCAAGTCTCTCTCGAGCAGACAGCCATTTCGCGACAAGCGACACCTTCGCCAGCGCCGTCGCCCTCACCGCCACCATCGCCTGAACCGGAACATGCTCCATAT
This sequence comes from Protomyces pachydermus, assembly GCA_003717275.1. Classification (NCBI taxonomy): domain Eukaryota; kingdom Fungi; phylum Ascomycota; class Taphrinomycetes; order Taphrinales; family Protomycetaceae; genus Protomyces; species Protomyces pachydermus. The sequence continues at coordinate 206,501 of QXDU01000206.1, read as the reverse complement.
GAGCTTGACTTGTTGGCCCTTCAACGTGATTGCCAGGCCTGGGTAGCGTGCACGGAGAATTTGACAGTGGATCAGCTAGAGCAGGTGAATTCGAGTGCGGTGGATGCGACGTGGCATTTGAGGCGTGAGTGGAATCGCAACCTCGTGAGGTCTGTAGCGGATGAAGCTGTGAGGACTATGAGCAAAGCACTTGTATCATACAATGATGAAGGCTCATCGTAGCAGGGAGATGGCTCGTTCGTCCATTAACAACATCACTTGGTGCATCTCGTTTCAACGTGCGTGACTTGACAGGTTTGCGTGCAGTAAAACAAACCACACTTGAGACAGGCGTACGTGCCCCAATACCCACATACAGAGCAAAACTTGCGTTGTGAGGCATGTCGCGTTGGTCGCACGACAGCCTGATGCCAAGCAAGGGCATCGGGTGCTTCATCGAGGTGATTCGCCAATGGTCGCCGCGAAGTTAGGATCTTTCTCACTTGTTGTGAGGTTCCTCTCTGTTGCTTCGGCCCGCGTCGTATATCCTCTGCTGTAGCTTTTGGCAGATCGATGCGTACGTCACCATCGTTATCCCGTTCTAGCTCTGCGACGTGGCGTTGTGCTTGTCTGAGCCGGGCAGGCGCATCGAGTGTGGCATAGGATTGCTTGAGGCGAGCTCTGTCTTGTGGTTTTACGGTCTTTGGTGCTTGTAGCAGCTCTACTAGTGTCATTGTTCAGCAGCCGTCTATACACAACCAAAGCCAGCAGCAGCAGCAGCAGTATTTCTTGTATTGGTGAAGTACCTTGTTACCTGGTACCAGGCTGTCAGAGACGACCGCAGTAAATCGCCTAACCCTGACACTATCCCGGGAGACGGCAACGGGCACCCACGACAATCTTCTCCCTCCTCCATCAGGCAAGCAGCCATGAGCGACAGAGACCGATCTCAAAGCCCCAGGCGCGACAGACGCTCAGCTTCTCCACGCAAAGATGACGAAGACCGGGACGAACGCATGCCAGACAGGGATGCAGGACGAGAGTAAGCCTTCACCTCCTTCAGTTACCTCGCAGCTCACCCATACTTAGCCACAGCGAGCGTCGCCACACGACGGAGAACCCAGGAACCAACTTGTTTGTGACGGGAATTGCCACGCGTATCGATGAGCCTGAACTGCGTGAAATCTTTTCACAGTTTGGTCAAGTTGAGTCTGTACAAATCATGGCGGACCCTCACACCAAGGAATCGCGTGGTTTTGGATTCGTTTCCATGGCCACTGCAGATGAAGCTGAAGCTGCGCGGGATGGTTTGTCTGGTCAGGAAAAGCAAGGACGTGTGATGAGTGTTGAAAAGGCACGTCGAGCACGTCCACGCACACCAACACCTGGTAAGTACTTTGGCCCTCCTAAACGTGAAGAACGACGTGGTCCAGCCGGTCGCAGTGGTGGCGGGTATCGGGACCGTTACGATGACCGACGTGGCGGCGATTATCGCGGTGGTGGTGGTCGTGGTCGAGACTACGACTCGCGCGACCGCTACGATGATCGACGCGGTGGGGATTCTCGTGGTCGTCGAGACTATGACGATCGTCGCTACGATGATTACCCACCTCGACGCTCCTATGGTGGTGGTTCGAGGGACCGTGACTCGTACTCTTCACGACCTAGGGATGATTACCGCGATGACTATGCACGCAGCTCGCGTGACGATCGCGACAGGTACGAACGACGATAGACGACGCCAATTCCCTCTCTCGATTTCAATCGACAGCCATTTTGCAAGTACGGTGGAATACTTCCTCTTCCTTCGATAATCAGCTTTTTCGACCATACCGACAGTTCTCAGTCTCGCCAATCCCATACGCCTCAGCCTTTCATTTACTTTCGGTGACATTTTGACTCTGTAACTCCGTTCTTCGCCCTCACTCTATCGCCAGTGCTTAATCGCCACTACCTTGTTCGCCCTCCACAGTGCAACGAGGCTGATGAGTTAATTCTTCACTCGAAGCACACATCACAGGTAAAATCATATCACTCGCTAACAGTAGGAACCAGAAAGGATGGCATAAGGCGAACAGCATCAAACTACGGAGATTGTCTTCTCTTTAGTTGCAGTAGTTGGATAACCACCTGATACCACTGTCTTGTTAGCCTTGTGTGACTCTTGTAGAAGCCGACTTACTCTCCGTAACCCTGTCGCATGACGACCGAGCACATGAAGACCTCGATGGCCCTGATGTTTTCCAGTGGTTGCTTGCCCTTGCCGGTCGTTTGATACAATCCAAGTGCATTCCTGAGTTCATCCTCCGACACCGCACCAGGCGCATCAATCTTATTCCCCAAAATCAAAAAGGGCACTTTCTGCAACTCCTCAATACCAAGCAAAGCATTCAACTCAGCCTGCGCTTCAGGTAGACGCTCCAAATCGGCAGAATCGACAATAAAGACGACACCTGAGACTTCGGGGAAGTAATCGCGCCAGAGACGACGGGCCTGTTGATGACCACCTAGATCAAATGTTGTGAAGCGATTGTTGCCAACAGCGAGTTCTTCAGAGTGTGGATGAAGGGTTGGTTGCAGTGTGGCAAGACGGTCGTTCTATAGATTGCTGTTAGGAATGTATCTCTGCTGCAATCGATTTCGCATACTTTGAGCATGTGAAGCAGAGTGGTCTTTCCTGCGTTATCGAGACCTAGAAAGAGGAGCTTGGCATGCTTGTTGGCCAACCTAGTATCGTCAGCGCATGATCTCTTTAGCGGTTGTAGGTGATGTTACCCTAGCGAGGCGAGCATATCCCAAAACCAGTCAATCTAGAGCGCATGTCAGCAGGTGTCCTATGCACACACTAGGCGCCTCATACGATGAACATGATGGATGGAATGGATGTCTCGTAGCTGGTGTCGCTGCCTTCTCCCTGACGTTGGCCTCTGGATCACGTGCACCAGGGGAAAGAACGCGAATTTCGAGGATTTGGGAAGAGACGCGACAAGACCAAGACTCGACTGCTATAGATTCGCTGCTGCCACTGCTTAGACTGGCTGAATTGACTATCGACTGCTGCTATATCCACTAGGCTGTTATGTTCAGCAGTAAAAGGCAAAAGCTCAAGCTCACAGCCAGTAGGCGCAACTTTGCCCAGGAAATTGCTAGGGAAACAGACTACCCTACCAGGCTCTCCTTCTACACAACCCCGCCTCTCCAAGAAATCACAGTCGAAGACTTCCAAACATGGGCTATCGACAGGCTTCATGTGTTGGGTGAAATTGAGTCCGCCATGTACCGCAACAAAACCCCTGCCGAACTCAAAACAGTCATGGCAGATTTGGTAGACAAGTACCTGCCACTTGCCTCTGACAGTACGCGACATGCAAAAGGCGATCATCTCGATGCAGAGCGTCGAAAGGATCACTACTCACACTTCATCCTGCGTCTTGCCTTTTGTCGCTCTGAAGACTTGCGCGCGCGTTTCATTCGTACTGAATCCGCGCTATTCAAGTATCGGTTTGGGTTGGAGGATGGACCTGCCAAGGCAGCCTTCATTAAGAGCTTGGACCTCGACTGGCAAGCTGTTTCTGAAGCAGAGGTAGCACAACTTCACGATAAACTTCTTGCAGCAAGCGGTGCACGATCCATTGATCATGAATCCTATTTCAAGGTAGACTGGACGCGAGTCGCTGATCTCGTTGCCATGCGCCGTGTGTTCGTCAAGGGAGGACTAGCCTATGTTCCCGTCTCTGAACAACTCTCCCTCATCGCTGCTGAGTTCTCCACAAAACTCGCAGCAGCGTTGGAAATGACTGCACGCGCCATTCCGCGTCTCGATGAAGATGATCGACTCTTACCCATTCTCACGCATTTATCCAAGGGTTTCACGGCGCCTGAGTATACGGCATCAGGCGATTTCGATGGGACTGCCGTGACAGCTGCACAAGTCCCGAGTCTCTTGCAACATTTCCCACTGTGTATGCGTAATCTGCACGATAACCTCACGCATGCGCATCATCTCAAGTACTGGGGCAGACAACAGTATGGATTATTCCTCAAAGCGATTGGTCTCAGTGTCGATGAATCCCTCATTTTTTGGCGACAGTCCTTCAAGCAAATGACGGATGAAAAGTTCACAAAGGAGTACAGATACAATGTCCAGCACATGTACGGACTTGTAGGTGGACGAAAGAGTTATCGTCCAATGAGCTGTCAACAGATCCTAACAGGTCCGAATCCTGGTGCTGGCGAGTGTCATGGATGTCCTTACAAGCACTTCAACAAGGACGCACTCAATGCTTCTCTTGCAAAGATTGGTATTAGCGATAGCAAGACGCTCAAGGAAGTTCATGAGTCGGTGGCGTCCAAGCACTATCACGTTGCGTGCACAAAAGTGTTTGAAGCGACGAACCCGAATGTGCCATTGAATGAAAGCATCTCACATCCAAACCTCTACTTTGAGAAGAGCTCAGGACTAGGCAAGGATTCAACAACTCAGGCGATCACGGCAGAGGTAGCACAAGGTGGCGAGCCCATGGCAGCGGATTGAGGGACGATTGCAGTCATATGTCTATAAATCATCTTAAAGCATGAGATGGAAAGGTGACTCGATATATTGAGACACGCGGTCGAGGTAAATGGACGCGGTCCGTGAATTGATTGACCCTTCCCTGAAATGCAAACTGGCAACGACACTTGAGCGACTCGTTAGATGTATTGCTTGAGAGGGAGCTGGCAATGGCTTGTCAGCCAGGAAATCCAGAATGTCGTAGTTTGCAGGCGCTGAGGCGAGGGGTTCTTCGACCTGGACAGCTTGCAAGGAGAGGATGCCGTCGATATTGGCTTGTTCTGGTAGCTCAATGAAGGAGGACTCCAGGTACTCAGATGCGTCCAAGTCAAGTGCTCGCCGTTCACTAGGGCCTTCAAGGGGTTCTGGCTCATAGACCGCGTTATTGTACGCCGATGCTCCCACAATCTCATCAAACAGCAAGTCCCCTTGAGACCGCTCAGTCAGACCAAACGCCGGCACATCCTGCAATGCTCGCCGGGCAGCTTTGGCCGCAAGTTGTTCAATAGAGATGTGAACACGCGACTCCTCACTCAGCTTCTCGGCAAGCAGAATCAGCTCAGACAAATCAACAGATCTTGTCAGCTCAACAATCTTGTCATCCTCAACTTCAGTAGCCTGAGCGTCCGCTTGCGTCTCAGGTTTCTGTACCGGTGCCGCCCTTTTGATGTTGCTGAGATCCAGCTTACCGCGCTTCTCAATTTCCTGTTGTAGCTTTGCAGGCGCATCTTGATCAATCTTTTGGGCAAAGGCCAACACGTCGCCCTTCAGTAATCGGCCTTTGGGCCCTGTTGGCTTGATATTCTTGATCTCTGTAAGACCCAGTTTGCGCATAGCCGCGATAACAGATGGTAAAAGTGGTGAGCCGTCCTTGTTGACAAGCGAGTCGTACGCGGTATGCGACACATGCGGTGTAGGCGCATTTGCTTGCTTCGTCTCAACAGGCTTCTCTGACTTTTCAACAGCCGAGTCCGACTTGACTGTGTTGCTCTCTGTCAAAGCTGCTCGTTCTGGCATCTTTAAGGTCGCCAAATCATCTCCAGGCTCAGCCATGACTGCGATAGACGTTCCAACCTGCACCGCTCTACTTCCATCCTGCACCAGGATCTTTGCAAGGACACCATCGTCTTGGGCTTCAACATCCATAGTCGCTTTGTCCGTCTCAATTTCTAGGATGACATCGCCAGCAGCGTAGGAAGCACCTTCAGCGACTTTCCAGCTCGCAATATTACCTTCTGTCATGGTAGGCGACATGGCAGGCATAGTGAAATCCGAGGCGACATGACGAATTGTCGTTGCTGAAAAGACACGAGTCTGGCCTAGACGGGCTCTTGCAAGCCGTATCGCAACCTGTCGGCCTGCTGAATGCATGTCCTGGCTCTTGTGTGGTGTGGTCGCAAGGAAAAGAGTGGGATGCCGAGTCGTTGGGAAAGCGCAACTACACAACTGACCAGAACTGCTTAAGCTGGACAGGTAGGCAAGAGCTGGCATGCACTATGGCCAAGGTCGTATTGCTGATCTTCATCCACGGCTTCAAGGGCGGCAAGGATACCTTTGGGCACTTCCCCGAAGAACTAGCTCAGAAACTCAATGCTCAAGAATCAACTGGACCTGATGATTCGTCTGCTGCTGTCGAGTATCGTGCGCTAGTTTATCCAGCCTATGACACACGTGGCAACTTTGCGCTCGCTGTGACCAAGCTACGAGAATGGGTCCTTGAGAAAGTCGTTGATGCCGAATCTGAGCTAGGCACGCGTAATCCCATGTTGACACCAAGCACTCATGTTGTCCTGCTTGGCCACTCGATGGGTGGCCTCGTTGCTTCAGATGCTACCATACAGCTGAATAACGAAGCGCCTCTCCCAGGACAGCTCTTCCCATGCGTAGTCGGCGTCATCTGCCTAGACAGCCCAATGCTTGGCATGGCTCCATCGCTATGGACGAACCAAGCGACGGATCTCCTCAACAAGGGTTCATCTTGGTACAATACTGCAACAACGCTCACTGCGCTAAGCTCAGGCTTGCTCGCCTCGAAGACGGCAGAGAGGCGACAAATCAAGGATAGTCCTGCTACAGCATCTTCATGGGGTTGGAAGTCGATTGCTGCTGCGAGTGCTGCCGGTGCGCTTGTTGCTGCTGGCGCAGGCTATGCTTCCCAAGAGCATCTCGCACGAGGCTTCACTTGGATCACCGATCATCTTGAGTTTATCAGCATCTTGCGCGATGAAGCTGGACTCTCTCAACGGACTGTGGCTGTCAACTCCATTGATAGTGTTCATTTTGCTTGCTTCTACACTGCGATTCCACCTGCTTCAGGCACAGGTTCCGATCGCACGTTTGTGGTTTTGCCAAAAGGGCAGCTGCTCAAGTCGCGGTACATCAGGCAAGAAAACAGGGAAGCTCGTGATGAAGTAGCGGCACACACGAGCATGTTCCGACATGTCAATAGTGGCTACACAATCATGCTCGAGCAGGCGACAGGTCTTATCGCAGAATGGCAGCCTGCGTCTGGACCATTCTCGAAGCCGTATGCCGACAGCGAAGAGAACTTTGTTACTTGATGAAATCCATGGCACGACAAGTTGGCAATACGCTATCGCAACGCTACAACAAGAAATCAACGTTGCTAGACCTGGTACATGGCAACAGGGTCCTTTCCTTTCCCCACAAATGTATCGCTCACGAACATCCTCGCCCAAGAACGCCAGCAATTCGCAACACACTTGAGCAAGACTGAATCTGTTTGCTCTGCCAAGATCAGCGAATAGATAATTTGCAGTGCCGCGAGCATCGCTGCAACGGCAAGCAGTATCGCCATCAATGGACTAGCCAGGCTGAAGAGCAACAATGAGCCAGTCAGTACTGTTTCCTTCGCAGGCTCAGCCGCTGCCGCTTTCCGCCAAATTATCTCTAGCGGTCTGACACTGATATTGAGGTCTTGCCGACAGATGAACAGTGCAAGCCATAGAACTGGTAGAACAAAGCTCATGTAAATAAGGCCCGCTATCGCAAGTGCCGGCGCAATGAGTAAACTCCTCATCAGTGTTTCGATTTGCGTGGACTCGTCCAGGAAATGCGCATTGACGAGCGTTGCTGAATCGCACCGTTCACGAAAATGCGGTGCATCGTGCTTCTCGATGATGTGAGTGAAGCTAGAGCGTGCCTGCTGAGCCAGACAGCAGTGAACGGGGTCTGGTCTCTTGACGTGCTCTTCTAAATCGAATGACTCGTGGTCGGCAGTTGTTGCAGATGTTGCCATGCAGGCTGTGTAGAGAGAGATAGATGGTCATAAACAAGCGACCGGCCTGCCCGCACACTTATAAGAAGCCATGCGGTTGCACCATCGCAGGCGAAGCTTTTTTTGGAGAGGTCTTGGCTTTCAACGGAGCATTTTTGTTCCTGAGAAGCGCGATGTCTTGGCATTTGTCGGTCTTGGTCCAATCGGGTCGAGATATCATTAAGGGGACAGTCACAAGCGCAGAGGTAGCGATGCGTCTACAGATGTACAGACTAGGTAGTTGAATAGCGGATAGAGAGACGCAAGTGATCGTAGAGTCCCAAAGGGCAGTGAAACATGAAAGCGACGCTACTCTTCGTCATAGTTTTCATCCACTTGCACTTTTCGTTGTGCAGGCTCAACGCTCGACTCCTTTTCGCCCTTCTCAGCTGCAGCTGCAGCAGGGGCAGCGGCGGATTCCGTCTTTCCTGGAGCCTTCTCCGATGATATAGGCGGCACTGCACCAGTCTTGACATTCTCAGCTTTTGGGCTAGTCATATCCTCAGGGGTCGGCACCTTGACCTCGTCCGCCTCATTGTCCTTTGGCTCCACCTTTTCCGTCGCAGCTTTACCCGTTGTCGAAGGAACTTTTTCAGCAGCTGCAGCTGCAGCATTCTTGGAAACCTCCGCACTAGCCGCAGGGACAGCAGCCGATGTCTTCGGCCCAGGCGTCCCCGACTTACTTGCACCGGGCGACACTTGCGCAGCCAGCTTCTTTGATTCACGCCCAGACTCGCCCTGCTGCGGATCAGCCATCACAGAATGCGGCCTCTTCAACGTCGTTGCATCTTGTGCCTCGTTGGAAGCTTCTGTGGCCGCTGCTGCATCTTTACTAGAGCGACGTGGAGAGCCGCGTTGAGAGGTAGATTTGCTGCCATCTCGAACAGTATCGAGACTCTTGATTTCATGGACAGGACTTGTACGGCCCAACATGGGTGCTAGATTTCCATCCGTTGTTTGCGTTGTTGGCGTAGGAACTGCTTGGCGCGTTTCTTCCGCGCGAGGCGCTTGTACAGGTGCAGACTGAGCTGGATACGATGCAGGTGGCGGATGAGGCTGAACAGCAGGAGGTTGTGCCATGGTAGCAGAGGCCTTGGAAGCAGAACCTGAACGACCATGACCATTCGTTTGCAACGCATGTTTACTTTGTTCGGGTGACTTGATGGAGGTTTCGCGATGCGTTGCATACTGCTGATTCGATGCGACGCTACGCGCTGGCGGGACTTGTTGCTGGTGCATAGGTGGCTGATGCAATGGTGCAGGTGCAGGTACGTGATGCGCTGGTGGCGGGCCTTGTGCAGGATGCCCAGGCGGTGCACCTGGTTGTTGGGGTCCACCAGGACCACCAGCAGGATGACCACCCCATTGTGTAGGTGGCCCTTGTGGGGTGTTTTGGTAGGCATTCGGATTCACGTCCTGCGGCAATGGTGCAGCTGCTTGGCCTGGTCTGGCTCCACTGGACTGGCCACTCCTCAACAACTCGAGACGTGCCTTGATGTGTGGATTTCCTGGATCCAGCTCTGCAGCGCGTGAATAGGCGTCAAGCGCATCACTGACTTGGTTGTTGCAAGACTCGTAGAGAGTACCGAGATCGTACCAAACCTCAGAGATGTATGGATTAAGTCGGATAGCACGAGAATAGGCATCCAAGGCATCTCTGTATTGGTTGATTTGGTAGTATAGCACACCAATGGAGCACCAGAATGTCGGGTTTCGACCGTCTCGGTACACGGCTTGTTGATAGGCTTCATAAGCCTTATTGTATTTTTGCTGAGCCATGTAGCATCTACCGAGCAAGTACCAGCTTTGCGCGTCTTGACCATCCGATTCAAGGGATTTGGTCAAGTATGAAATGGCCAAATCCTGGTTGGCAAAGGTCGAGCTTTGTTGGTGATAAAGCCAGCCGAGCTGCTGTAGCACTTTAGCGTGATCTGGACTTTCGCTCAATACACGTTCATACGCTTCTTTAGCCTTCCCGTACTCCTTTTGTTGTTCATACACATGGCCAATCTGGAACCAGACATCCACCTCTGTAAGTGGTTTTGGTGGACTCGCAATGATGTACCGGAAGCAAGCGAGCGACTCGGCATATTTATGCTGCTGCTTGTAGATGATGCCGAGCCTGAAGTAGATTTCATTCGCCTTTTCAAAGCCAGGGTCCATTCGCATGACTTGACTGAAGGCTTCTTCAGCGTGCTCAAGGCTGCCGTAGCGGTCGTAGAGAATACCGATCCCGTACCAGAGCTTGGGTTCTTTTGGATTCTGCAGGTGGTAGAGGGCCTGCTGGTATGCAGAGTATGCCTTTTGCAAGTCATCCATCATGAGATAGCAGTGACCCAGAGCTCCCCACACCTCGCCATTGTTCTGATCTAGATTCAAAATAGACTGGTAAAATTCGACAGCCTAAGTTAGTTAGCATGATGGATTGGACAGATGAGAAGATGGCCTTACCCTTGGGAACTGTTCGCGCGCACGCAAAATCGCAGCGATTTGGTTCATAGCCGGGATGGAGTAAGGGTTGTGCCGCAACGCGGACTCATAGGCAATGACAGCCCGATCCAGCTCATTCATCATTTCGGCCACCTTGCCTAGTCACTGTTAGCTTTTGATGATGTTGTAGCAAAATCAGAAGACGCACCGACTTGGAGCCAGGACTCCTCATTGACAGAGGCTAATTTTTGCGATGGGTTGAGTGTTGAGTGCTAGGCAGGTCAGCGATATGCCATGGCGCGACAAAGAAGGGAGATGTACCTGATGTAGCGGGATAGCTTGAGCCATGCTCATCGTCGCAGATGACTCTTCAATCTGCTGAAGAGCAGAATAAGAGGGTGCGAGATGCTAAAAGGAGCGTTTGCTTGATCGGCCGTACACTGCAATGTCCGTTGATGGCTAGGTAGCAAGAGGCAAGGTGCTTGAATGCTGCGACAAGGAAGGGAATGGAGGACGTGTGCAGTTCCCGGGTTGACCTTTTTGCTTTTGCCTTGTGCACGGGTGCTTGTTTGTCGGGGCGAGGTGCAGCTGGGTGTGAGGTAGCAACAACAGACGAAGTTGGCAGCGGACCTTTCTTCCACTCAGGAGGGGAGGGGCCGGTCACTTCTGCGACGGTGCGATGTGACGTGGGGGATGTGTCAGGAGGTGTGTGACGGCCGAGTGTTTGTACCAGCTTGTCGCCACGAGAAGGGATGTTGAAGAGAGGGGAGGCTGCTGCTCAGCTGTTGCCAGAGCCACCTGGTGCTATACGGTATATAATCGCGATTTACGCTGGGACTCTACTGAACTACACAGCGAGTCAGCGACCCGAGCGAGCGGGTGGGCGGGTTGATGAGGATGCGTTGTGGCTGACAGAGTTGTATGAAGTCACGGCCAATCTCGGACCAGCCACAAGATCAAACTTTCACTCCACCATCTCGGTCATCATCTTTACGCAGAATCACGCTGCACTGGATCATCACTGTCAATCTGACCCAAACCAGCGGTCCAAGGCAGCTTCCGGCTTTCGCGGCTAAGGTCAGAGCAGCAGCATTTCCCACAGTCACATTCCTAACTTTCAATCTTCAGACTCTGTGCTCCCTCATAGCAACGGTGCTTCTTATTGTAGGCAACCAGGTAGACATGGATCCGTGTACCGTCTGCAATCTCAAAGACGTGCACTTTAGCCTTCCCATCCTCAGCGCCAGAGACGCGTTCGCGAACATACCGGATGACTTGTTTGTGTTCCTCATATGCTTCTAGCTCTGCGAAAGACGCATCTCCAGATCGTTCTACGAGCTTTGCGAATGCAGCTGCATCTTCAAGCTCATCCGTCTGGTTAGAGGTGAAAGCCCGCCATGGTTCGTCCGATTCAGAGGAGAGGTACTGATCAGCCAAGACCTGGGCGTCGTTTGAGGGCCTCTTCCTAGGTGGCGCCTCAGGAGCGCTGTTTGCTTTATCCAGAAAGGAGCTGTATGCCTCGTCAGTAGACATGTCTTTCTGTGCGGTAGAGTAGTCTCTTACAAGCTAGGCTCGTTCAATTCGTGGCGCGTTTAACCTCGACGTCAGTCACGTCACGCCTGACAAGTAGCAATTTCATCTGCTCTCATGCCAGATTCCTCTTTAGCCCTCATCAACTGCAGACGAGACTCAGTCGTCCGAATGATCGAGAAGCTGACATTGCTCAATGCACGCTGTCATGGGAGACGAGAACTCGTTGACATTGTCTGCGAAGATGGCAAGATCATGAGCATAGAAGCTGCTGCAAGCTCAAATCAGAAGGAGCAGCCGCCCCAGAGATACAAACAGGGCTATCAAGAAGCTCAGTCAATAATCAACCAGATTCAACCTGGCGAAACATCAGTCGATTGCGAACATGGTCTCGTCTTACCATCTTTGTGTCATGCACACGTTCATTTAGATAAATGCTTCATTCTCAATGAGACAGACCTCAAGCAAGGTTCCTTTGAAGAAGCCTTGTCGAGCACTGCGAAGCTGAAGGAATCTATGCTAGATGATATGTACGAGCGCGGTCAGCTGCTCATCGAACGCTCTATTGCAGCTGGCGTCACATCCATGCGATGTATGGTGGAACCCGGCACCAACACCCTTGGCCAACAATATTGCTTCGAAGTGGGCATGGACCTGATGGACTCGTACGAAAAACAGTGCGAAATCCAACTAGTTTTGTTTGCACAAGATCCATTCATCACCGATCCTCAAAAGATTGAGCAGATGGAGGTATTCTTTGGTGAAGCCCGGCTGAGGAGCCGCAGGTCTACTTCGCAGGGTGCCTCCGCTATCGGCAGTGCTCCCTATGTCGAAAAGACGTACGAGGACGGGCTCGCCAACATGAGATTTGTGACGCAACATGCAAACAAGAAGAATTGTGGGCTTGACTTTCATCTAGACTACGCGCTTGACGAGAAATGTATGATCTTTGATGCACTCGATTATCTGGCAAGCAATTATACAGGTGACGAGGGTGTGTCATTCGGTCACTGTACAGGTCTGACACAATTCAGTCAAGTCGACCTTGAACGAGTCTTGGAGAAAGTCAAGGCTTGTCCATTCAGGGTTTCCTTTGTTGGCTTGCCAGCATCAGATCTCTTCATGATGGGCCGTGACACGCCTCTCAATCCGCCTCGTGGTACAATGATGCTACCAGAATTGTCAAAGCTGGGATTCCAGTGTGCGTGCAGCATCAACAATTGCTACAATGGCTTTCAACCACACGGGAGCTGTGACCCACTTGCCATGAATTTGTCGTCCATCTACCAGTCATCCACTCAAGATCAGCTTGCACAGCTGTATAGCTTCGTGTCGACCTATGCAAAAGCTTCTATTGGCGCAATAGGCGCGGATCAGTCGTTGGCGATGTATGTCGGCCGGATAGCGGACTTGGTGGTGTATACGAAACAATCACGGGTCGAGGAAGTGGTGTGTATGCCTAATCCGAATCGCATCACAATCAGAGTATGCCTCTTCTTTGACACTTGCTGATTTCTTGCTGACCTTTCTAGAATGGGCGTGTTGTTTCAGTGGTCAAGATGGATACTTGGATACTGAGCAAAGACTTGGCCTAGCGTTGAGTCTGGCAATAGTCATGACTGCGATGTTGTGCTGGCACTCACTGCTCGTCGACTTTTCAGGGGCAAGCTGACTTTTCATGCATCTGTTTGTTGAATGCATGAGTAGTGTCTGTCATACTCTGTATGCAGTATGTACTATAGCCTAATGCTACTGTAGTCTGTAAATTGAGTGTCCAAGTAGTCAGCAGTCACTATTACTGCCGTTGGCTGATGCATGCAGCCGTGACTCTCCTGCACGCTGCACGGTCCCGCGCATTCCAAGATGCACATTGGCCAATCAGCGTGCGCCCCTGTAGCTATTCTATTTTTCGCGCTTCATCTGCACATTCCAACGGCAGGAACGCGTCAAGGTGAAGTGTTGCAGGGACGCGGACTGAGCGCAGAGTCAGACAGAGTGAAGAAGACTCAGTGAAGAGTGGAGGGCGTGTCTGTGATGCACGTCGCGAGATTGTCCAACGCGAAACTTGCAGCGGGGGACACGATGAGACAGCAGACAGGATCCCTGGCCTGATACTGAGTGACTGCAGCAGCTGCCCCCTGGCCGCAGCAACTGCAACAAGCAACAAGGGTATGTGACCCGACACACGTACGAAGGAGGCCATGACCTGATACAGCCCCAGGCCACTCTACACCCCCTGGCCCGAAGCCCCCCCTGCAACACTCACCAGGCCCTTAAAGGCCACCTCACCGCATATCCAGGTATCCTGACCACGTCGCATCCTCGCGCCCACCGCACTTCTACTCGCTCTCTCTCTCTCTCTCTCTCTTCCTCAACTGGCCACCTACCGCAGCATCTCTTCTTCCCCCAGTAACAAACAATAACCAGCAAAAGAGCTCCTATTGCTTCTACTTAATCTTCACACTTGCTGGCATGATGCACTCCATCTCTCAATTCACACCCCAGCGTCAGCTTCCTTACCTCTCTCAGGCTTGCAGGACTTGCCCTGACCAAACAACGCCGGAGATACCCTACCAGCGTCGTTCGCAATCAAGCCCACTCGCGCAGCATCAACAACAACCTGTCGCGGGGATCGCCCGATCACGTCTCGTTACAAAAGGCCCCTGGACATCGCAAGAAGACGCCCTCTTGCTCGACTTGGTGCGCGAAATCGGGCCAGAGAAGTGGGTCATCATTGCTCAACGACTCGCAACACGCTCTGGCAAGCAGTGTCGTGAACGCTACCACAATCACCTCAACCCAAACCTCAAACGCTCACCCTTTTCGCCAGAGGAGGAAGCCACCATCCTCGCACTCTATGCGCAGATGGGACCCAAATGGGCCAACATTGCGAAACATTTGCCAGGACGCTCAGACAATGCCATCAAGAACTACTACAACACGGCCTTACAGCGTCGTCAGCGTAAAAAGACAAGCCCCTTGTCTGCTGATCGTTCCAATTACATGCAACGCTCCGTGTCGCAGCCATACCCAACCTCGTCTCCCTCGCACCGACGTCGTTTGTCCTTCAGCAGACCACCGTATGGCTTCCAGCTGCCAACGCCAGATATGGCTGCTATGCATGACAGGGATGTTTTCCAGTTGCCAACACCAGACACGGTCAAGGTGGAGGGTGAATCCTACTTCACCCCCTTCTTTGTTCCCTCACCACCAAAGTCACCATCACCACAGAGTGCCACCTCCAACCTGTCTAGCTCGCCGTCCTTTGAACGTACGCCAAACTTCCAACTCCCTCGAGTAGATTGGAAACGACCCATGTTGCAGGAAAGACGCTTGCAGCTCGCACCACTCATGTCACGCACCGTCTCGGAACCCATTCGAGAGAAGATGTCCATCAATAATCTCCTTGGCTGAATGGTTGAAAGCACTCCTTTGGCCCAAACGCATGAAAGCATGAAAGCATGAAAGAAAACATTGGTTCAACGCGGACACCTGGTGTGTCCCACCCCTCTCAACAGCACTTTATAGACCTAATTTACGACGCAACGACCTAATACGAAAACAATCTCATTCCCACAAAAATCCCCTGACTCTGAACACTTGTGAAATCTGTCTGCTACTTTATACTACTGTACTTTACTTCATATCACCAACAGCCTTGACGATATCGTCAACAACTTCAGGGTTCTGCAAGGTACTTGTGTCTCCAAGCTGTTCCTTTGAAGACTCACCAGCACACACTTTTCTCAAGATACGACGCATAATCTTGCCACTGCGCGTCTTTGGGAGTTCTGTAAAAAAAATCTTGCTCGGTGCTGCAAAGGGACCGATAGACTTGCGAACTTGCAAGATGAGATCCTTCTTGAGCTGGTCTGACGCTTCCACACCCGACTTCAACTGTACAAATGCAGCAATCGACTGACCCGTCAGTTCATTGGGAAATCCAACCGCTGCAGATTCACCAACTCCATTGTATTGAATCAAGGCCGCTTCGATCTCTGCAGTAGAGAGACGATGACCAGAGACATTGACGACGTCATCCACACGTCCTCGAATCCAATAATAACCATCATGATCACGACCTGCGCCATCACCCGTGAAGTAATAGCCTGGGTAGGGTTTCAAGTAGGTATCCATGTACCTATCATGTGCACCATACACCGTGCGTGCCATGGATGGCCAGGGACGCTTAATGACCAAGACACCCTCGACATCATTTCCTTGAATTTCCGTACCCTTCTCAGGATCAACGAGTGCCGGCTCAATACCAAAGAATGGCAAAGAAGCAGATCCAGGTTTCGTGGGGACAGCAGCAGAGAGTGGTGCAATGATGTGTGACCCGGTTTCTGTTTGCCAGTATGTGTCCACCACTGAACACTGATCTTTACCAACAACAGAGGAGTACCATTGGAAGACTTCTGGTGCGATGGGTTCACCCACCGATCCTAGCATACGCAAGGATGATAAATCGCCCTTGACATGCTCATCGCCGGCTCGCTTGAGAAGACGAATGGCAGTCGGTGCGACGTACCAGTGTGTAATCTTGTGCTGCTCCACAATTTCCCAGTAACGAGAGAAACTCGGGTACGCGGGTGTGCCTTCAAACACAAGGGTCGCGACACCTAGCAACAGGGGAGCATACACCACATACGTGTGTCCAGTGATCCAGCCTGTGTCAGTTAGCATTGCTTTCGGGTTAGTGGACGTGACATACCGACATCACCTGCTGTACCAATCTTGTCACCTGGGTGGACGTCAAAGATGTACTTGAGCGTCATTGCTGCGCCGAGGAGGTATCCCGCAGTTGTGTGCAAAACACCCTTAGGAGCACCCGTTGAACCAGACGTGTACAGCAAAAAGAGTGGATCCTCAGAGCTGACTGGCGTGCAGGGACAAAAGCCAGGGTACTTCTTGACTTCCTCATCCCACCAGTAATCACGTCCCTCAGTCCATGGCACTTCAGAACCTGTTCGCTTAAACACAAGACAGTGCTTGACATCGGGACACTGCTTGAGTGCATCATCCACAATACGCTTTGTGCCAATATTCTTGCCACCACGCTTACCTTCATCCGACGTGAGCACAAACTTGGACTTGCCATTGTGGATGCGGTCCCGCAGAGATTCTGATGAGAATCCGGCAAATACAACCGAGTGAACAGCTCCCAGTCGGATAATGGCCAAAAAGGCAACGATAGTCTCTGGAATCATAGGCATGTAGATAGTCACCACATCACCCTTCTTGACACCCATTGCTTTGAGCGTATTAGCCAGCTGACAAACATCTCGCAAGAGTTGCTTGTAAGTAATGTTACGGCCCTCTCCAGGCTCATCCGCTTCGTAAATCAAAGCCACACTATCGGGATTCTTGTGTGCATGCCTATCCACACAATTGTAGCAAGCGTTCAGCTCACCTTCAAGAAACCATGCAACATCACCATCCTCAAATGAACCGCTCTGCACAGTCTTGAAATCCCGGTCCCATGACAAGTTCTCACGGGCCATGCGACCCCAGAACTCAGTGGGCTGTTCGATGGACTCCTTGTACAGATCTGCATAAGCTGCATGGTCCTTGACGTGGGGTTTTGGGTGGAGTCTAGCAGGTCAGCTAATCTTACTCTTGCTATAGAAGGATGAAGCATACTTGACATCGTGGAGTCGGGGGTGAGGGTGGATTTTCTTGACGTTGTTGGCCTCACCAACAGTGCCGTGTTCTTGTTCAGACGACATAATGTTAGGGCTGATGTGTAGAGAGAGAGAAGGGTCGAGGGCTATTTGGCGGAGTTATATACCTCTCCCTGCGAGCAAAGACGTGGGCTGGCGCAAGCTGCTTGCCGATCGTGTCATTTTGTGGAGAACCGCCTGACCCGGCCACTCTTCTGCTGCCACCTTAAAGCGTCTTCCCCGGGCTGTGAACTCATCTCCGGGCCTGCCAAAGACATTTTATAATGACAGCATAGTCCCGATATCCCGATAGACGAGCTTGTCTGTCCGATTGCGAGCCTGCGACGGATCATCAATCACAGAGCATGCTACACCCCTTCATAAATTTACACGTACAAAATGCTAGACACGGGAATTCTCGGAGACGTCCTCAGTATGGCCGCGAGTGGGTCGCCACGGTCGGCGGGTACTGCGGGTAGTTGGCAGGTGGGTAGTACTGCGTTGGCTGCACAGCCGGGTATTGACCTTGTGGTGCATACTGCTGACTTGAATAAGTCATCTGCGGCGGCGGTGTATTCTTTCTCTTCTTTCGTAGACAAGGTGAGATCAAGCACCACAACGCAGTAAGCACAATGAGACCTCCGACAACAGCAATCACGGGGATGAACCAATTCCGATTACGTTCAAACCAACTGCTGATTTGATTGCCAACGGAACCTTGGTCGCAGTTGCCGAGACGGCAAACACCACCATTCCCGCATGGCGTTCCTGAGATGAAGTACTGGTTGGCGATGTAGCATTGTCCCTGAACACGACACGTCAAAGCACACTGGACATCGTCGCACGCACCAGACGAGCCGTTGAACTGCTGCTGGCACTGTGCATCACGACTCGTACACTGCCCTGAAGCACAAACAAGTCCGATTGATCCACATGACTGACCGTTACGAGCGAAGCTGTCCTCGGGACATTGGCCAGAAGTACCGCTGCACGACTCACCTGGATCACAGGGACCCACAGAGGCACGACAAATGGTACTGTTCCCAGCAAACTGACACTGTTGTGTGCAACACGCTGCATTGCTCGGATCACACACGGCACCCGTGTTGAATTTGCAGGTGGTCGGGTTACAGCAAGGGTTATTGGCACATTCTGTCGTGCCACCACAGTCACAGTCTTCACCTTCCTCAACAATACCATTACCGCATGTTGCTGCTGTTTCAAGCTTGACGTTTTGGTTGCGAGAAAGACACGATGAAGCCACTGTTCGGCGAAGGAGGTTCGTGCAGACCTGTCCAACCGTGCAGGGAGAGAATTTTGTTGCGCTGAAACTGCTGGAAGGGTTCATGAGAAAAGCGCCAGCAGACGAACAGGTGCCTGCAGAAAGCGGGCAGCATGTGGTGGAGGTGTCGAGAGAGCATGAAGCAGTACAATCGTGGTTGGCACCAAAAATGTGGCCCAGCTCATGTGCAAAAGTCTTCCAGTAGGACGTGCCACCTGCAGCAGATGTCACAACACCTGTACTCGACACACTGGAAGATGACTGCGTGGTGGTATTGGCATTGCAAAGTGTGCCAAGCCAAGCTACGCCAATCTCCGAGGCAGTGTTACAGGTAGACAGAAGGAGCCAGGCAGAGTAAGAATCAGACTGCTGGCCTCGCCACTGTGAAAAGCGGTTAAGCCTGTCTTCAATCGTGGTAGATGAATCGCACGCGGTGTTCCATGGGGAACTGCTCGATTGACTGGTTGGACATGAACTTTCCGTCAGTACGATGGATGCTAGCCCGAGTGTGATGTTGAAGGCACTCTCATAGACTTGTGAGGCTTGGTTAACTGCAGAGATGATGTTGCTCCGGACAGCTTGTGTAGATGAAAAGCCAGCGACGAAGTTGCAATCTGCAGCGACACCAATCAAGGCGACAAGCTTTTCTGTAGGGCATCCGGCAGTAGAACCAATGGTACGTGCAAGTTGTGCCTGTGTGACAAATGTGCGGCCCGTGTCACCGACAAGTTGGCGCTTGATAAGTGCGCCCACTGAGCTAGAGTAGCCATTAAGACCAGCATCGAGGTTGTCGCTATTGCAAACGCTCGGTAATTCATCGTCCCAAGCCGACCCAGACCGTTTGGCCAGGCGTGGCTCTAAACTGCTGTCAGTCCAGACGACCATGGTGTCTGCTTCACTCGTGTCTGGTTTTGCGTCGCCGAGTTGCCAGTCACGATTGTAGTCCTCCAGCAGTTGCACATGATACATGGCTTCACCGACTTGGAAGGAACCTTCAAACAATAGTGGCTGCAGAGAATGAACCAAAACGCGCGCATGACCTACCCTGATTGTCTCCATTGTCTCTGTCGACGATTGCATCGCATAACCTTTGTAGACCCAGTAATCATCTGGATTGATTTCTTCCGATCGTAGAAAACCGCCATGTGTATCGTGGTAGATGACTTGCGTGTTGTCAAACAAATCAGGCGTAGGCGAGAGTTCAAGGTTAACAGAACCGGTGCTAAGAGCATAGAAAGAGATTTCTATTGGCGCATCAGACGACGCTGGCGATTGTCGCGAGAAGAAACCGACGTCGCCGACCGTATCGATGACTTGTATCGCTTGTCGCCTTGTTGAATGCGCGAGAATGCACGAAAATTGAAAGCAAGCGGCAAGACTCCTCTGCAGTCCGACTCTCATTGAAAAGTAGATGGCGCGCCAAAGCGATGGAAAGAAGCAGCTACCTAGATGTGGTGTTACAAGTCGTGAGGCAGCCAGGCCTATTCTGAGCCGTTGAGAGTATTATTTTACGTCAGTGCATGGTGTGGTGCGCAAGGCTGAGTCGAGCCGAAATCCCGTCCAAATTGAAAATCGACTGCACACAGCCCGCATGCCAAGACGAGCCCTTGTATCAGGATGGCTCTCAGGCTCAAGCGGTCAATGGCTGCTGCTTGAATGCTGAGTGCTGTGCGCAAGCTGGTGTCATGATGATGGCAGGCCACGGACTCCTCTGCTTGTTGCTGCTCCACGCTCATCGCCTGGCAGCTGAAAGACATACAGCCAAGCCCCTGAGCTACTGTGTAGGTGCTAGGGCATGCTCAATCTGATGGAAATACCGTGCTTCATGTACTGTGCATCAACGCTTGCTCGTCACTGCCCAATGCAAGAACCTCGTCTTCCTCACACGTTCTGACAAGGCACTTTGTGTGTTGGCAGGCAGCCACGTGTACAATGTACATCTCCTGACGAGCTATACGAAGGCGGCTCAAAAGCACACATATATCTCTTGAGGAAGATACGTCCTCAAGTCAAAGGTGATGACTGATTGTGAGCATGACGAGGATGTGCCAGGTCCCACCACCTGAAAGGCGTCCCTGAACAGATCCACAAGCGACAATGTTTCTTTGGAGTCTGAAGTGCCAGGTTCATGGCATCGTTTCGCGCGTAGGCCAGAGATATACAAAGAATTCAGAGCGCTACCTACCTTTTCTAGTGCTACCTGCAGATCTATCGCCGGAGTCATCAGTATCAGCACTTGACATGTCGAGCTTTGGCAAGGCCTTCGATACTGTGGCGAGGATCTACGGTATCCTGCTCTGCTGAGAAGCACACAGTCGGCCGAGTAGTCGCGGTCTCTAATTAAGCGCCTCATTGCGCGTACAATCATGGGAGGGCTACCAGCTCGACTGAGTGCGGGCCCATCATTGAGTTAGCAGTCAGACCTGCTTCGAGGCGATGGTAAGAAAGTCTGTCCTCTCTTGCGTGACATCTACCGGCGACATGGTGTCGAAGAGACCCCTTATAACCATGCTCATCAAGTCCCACGCTTCCGCATATGACATTCAGTCTGAAACCATAGAGAGACGTGCTGAGTTTAAGCATATGAGCACGATCCACTGCTTATTACAAGGGGTTGAATGCCCATCTGAACTGCCCGGCCCCACTTCCCGGCCGGCCTTCAACAACCGCGCGACGTCTGCCGGGCCCGAGTACAATATGGTCTGCCTCGTAGCCAGCTTCTGCATCTCAGTACTTGATTTTTCGGTCTTAGAGCATGGTCAAGATCGCTGTGCCTGAAGACAGTCCATTCTCCTTGGCAAATGTTCCACTCGGTGTCTTTGAGCATCCGTCCGGACAGCACCACATAGCAACGCGCATTGGAGACTGCGTGGTCGATGTGCATGAGCTTTCAGCGACACTGCGCAAGAGCGAGATACTAGAGAAGGACTTCGATGAAAATGTTCTGCTCCAGCCGACATTAAACGCACTCGCAGCGCTCGGAACCCGCAAGACGGCAAGCTTAAGAAGAGCTCTCATCCAACTTTTGCGAGATGCCATGGCTGGTCATGCGTCGTTGCCAGATCAGATACTGCATCCCGCAGATCGGATCAAAATGTGCTTGCCCATGGCGATTGGTGACTATACGGACTTTTATGCGGGTGTCAACCATGCCACCAACGTAGGCATCCTCTTCCGTGGCAAAGAGAATGCTTTGCAACCGAATTACCGACACTTGCCTGTTGGCTATCACGGCCGTGCTTCGAGTGTTGTTGTTTCTGGCACGCCTATTCGTCGACCATGCGGTCAGATCCTCCCTGGGCCAGTCCTTGCGCCCTGCAAGAAGCTGGATTATGAACTGGAGCTCGCTGCCTTTGTCGGTAAGGACAATGCTATGGGCGAACGCATCAATGTCGATGAAGCCGAAGATTACATTTTCGGTTATGTGCTCATGAATGACTGGTCTGCGCGTGACATTCAAGCTTGGGAGTATGTGCCACTCGGTCCCTTCAATGCCAAGAACTTTGGCACGACCATCACACCATGGGTTCTGCATCCCGAGGCTGTCAAGCCTTTTATGAAGGTTTCGAAGCACAGTCAAGACCACTTGCTACCGTACCTCAAGCAGAAGGAACCGAAGGATTTGCACTTTAATCTAACTGTGTCGATACAAGGTTTGCTATGCATTTATGCTGCTTAAAATGCTAACTGACAGCTGATGGAGAAGAAGAACTGATCGGAAGTGCCTCGTCTGACAACTTGCTCTACAACTTTCCACAGATGCTGGCTCACCACACCAGTACTGGCTGTCCCATGCGTTGTGGTGATTTGCTAGGTTCTGGTACCATTTCAGGAGAAGGGCCCAGCGCCATGGGCAGTCTTCTTGAGGCGAGCGAGAATGGCAAGAAGCCTTTGCAAAACAAGCTCGGACTACAAGACTTTCTGCGTGATGGCGATACGGTTGTCATGCGAGGCATGGCAAGCACAGACACTGGCAATGTTGGCTTCGGAGATTGTAGTGGTCTGGTCCTTCCAGCATTATCACCATAAAGATTCTTGCATCGCTGCCGAAACGGCTGCACCCAAAAGACCAGCATCTCGTATTGGTTGTAGCTTGATACCTGGTCTCAATCTGTTCAAGTGTGCTTGACACCTAAGGAGGTAATTCGCGTGTCGCTCAAGAACGGCGCCACAGCAAGGTATGACGATGCAGTCTGTGTTGAAGACTTCCAAAGCTTGTCCAAGTGCCACGAGACTTGCAGCAATGAGGGCGGCGGACCTGTTTGACACAAGCAAGGCGATTGAGCGCAAGAGAAGTACGTCAGTGTGAGACCACGATCCAGGCAGGGCATGATACTCGTTGAGGAGGGCGATAGCAAAATCCAAAGTGGCAGTTGTATCCATCTCAACACCAGACACTATCCTTCCAGATAGTCCAAATGCCTTATCAAACCCTCTTGGGCAGACGAAGCTTCTGCCAGGGCAGTCGAGCCAAATACGCCTGACGAGTTCCCCGAGATACCTGCCGCTTGTAAATTGTTCTAATGGCTGATAGCCAGGCCTTGTGCTGGCTTGATCAATCTCATGGTCGTATTTGGTCCAGGGGAGCTGCATTTTGCCGAACATGGACAGCTCGCAATTAACGGCAACAACGCCTTGCCCATCGAACAAGCCTCTATTCTTGAGCTTCGCCTCAAAGAGTGACGAGCAGGCAAATGCTGCACTATTGCAGCCGGTGCCAAGTATTAGCGAGAGTGAATTCTTTTCGGGTGTCGTGTACGCTTGCGCTAGCAAAGTGGCAATAGAATCATTCAGAATCGCACAAAGCTCAACGTTGACCCCGATACTCTTCAACGCTTCGCTCAAGCATACATTGATACACTCATTTTCGTCATCGGCAGAGGCAAATCCTTTACCCATGAGCTTGATTTGGCCGGTGGAGATGCTTGTCTCTTGTACTGGGAAGCTGAATGTGAAGCCTGCTTTCCACTTGCGATGATCTCCAATGCCAATCACTTCCGACACGCGCTGAGCAATCCAGTGAAACAGATCTCGTCCAGATCCAGTGACCTTGAATGCATCTGGTACAGACCATGATTTGCTGCGCTTGAACTCTGACGCGCATGCTATTCGAGAGAGTTCAACGACAGCTAGTCGCAGCATCGTGCCGCCGAGCTCAATGGCCAGAAATTTACCTCTCTCATTCCCCGATGGTCTCGCATACACGAACGATGGCAGCATCATGGCCTCATCTTGTGCATAGTCTGCGGTAATTTGTGGTCGCAGTGCTGAAGCGTAGTTTATGATCTGATCATCACTCAAAGTAAGACTGCTTCGGAGGCTATTAAGAAAGGCTTCCATCAAGTTCAAGCACTCATTGCCGTCTTTGCAGCTGGCTCATGCTTGTCTGTCTTCCTCAATCCCACGCGTAGCGCTGCGACGCGTCCCACAGTCTCCCACTCACACGCTTGGCGTCGGCATGTGCCGCCTGTCAACAGCTCCCCGCAAAATGCCCACATGTATGCGATGAGCAGATTACAAATGCCAGACAAGCTTAATTAGCGAGATAATCCTCGTGAGCAGCTACATGAAGTAACAGACAACCACACTGGGCAGGAGGGACCAAGCTTGGCATCATGACAGAGCGACGACCAGATGAGCTCGACACCGTCGAGCCAGCAACAAACCTGGAGAGAGACTCTCGAGAACACGAAAAGAGAGATGGCCCACTCATTCTAACGATGGGGCTCGATGATCCCGACCATCCCCTGAATTTTCACTTTGGTCGTAAATGCTTTCAAGCGGCATTGGTGACACTTATGACGATGAGTGCTGCCTTCTCAAGTTCAATCTTTTCTGGCAGCGCGATTGTCTTTGCCGACATCTATGATTTGAGTTTCGAAGTGAGCATCTTATCGGTCGCGCTCTTCACCCTCGGCTTTGCTTTTGGACCTCCTATTTGGGGCCCTATGAGCGAAGTCGTTGGTCGCAACATCCCCTATTGGATTGCGTATGGACTATTTGTCGCATGCCATTTCCTGGTAGGCTTTGCCCCAAATGCTGCGGCTGTTCTGGTGGGACGCTTCCTCGAGGGTCTCTTCGGATCGGTCTGCCTTGTCCTCGTCACGGCGAGTGTGTCGGACATGTTTGAGCCAAAACAAAGGGGATATTTCACGGCTGCAGGTGTCGGTGTTAGTAAGGGCCCAATCACTCAAAAAGCATGCTAACAACGAGTCTTCGCAAGTCCTGCACTCGGGCCTATCATTGGATCATTCTTGACGGACAATGTTGGCTGGAGATGGACGAGTTGGCTTCTCTGCATCTATGCAGGCATCCTCTGGATTCTTTCTTTCTTCATGCACGAGACATACGTGCCCGTCCTTCTCAAACGTCGCGCTATTCGCATGCGTAAAGAAGGCCATGACGTTGTTGCACCCCTCGAGAATGATCCAATCACTGCCAAGTTAATCATCACAAAGTATCTTGTGCGACCAAGTATGCACCTGACTTTCCACTAACTTGAAAATGCTCACATACTAGTACATATGCTCTTTGTCGAACCAGCTCTGCTGTTTCTATCCCTATATACAGCAATTGGCTACTCTCTGCTGGTAAGCACTCCCTCAATTGGCGCCACTCACACGATCAGTACAGTTTCCTTCTAGCCTACTCTTACGTATTCGCTGGCATCAGGGGTTTCTCACACACAATCGCCACACTACCACTCTGTGGCGTCATTGTCGGCGTGTTCATGGGCTGTGGTGCGGTGGTCCTCTTGAATCCATTGTACATCAAAGAATTTCAACGACTTGGCAGGCCCAATCCAGAGAAACGCATGCAAGTTGTCATGTTTGGTACCTTTGCTCTTCCTATTGGTCTCTTCATGTTTGCTTGGACAGCACCCTTCAAAAGCATTCACTGGATCGTGCCGACTATTGCAGGCACCTTTTGCGGGTTTGGCATCATCACAAGTAAGTCATTGTGCAGCCTCTTCAATCTGACCAATAGTTTTCATCGCAGCTATGCTGTATTGTGCAGATGCATTCACAGTCTATGCTGCTTCTGCAGTTGCAGCCAACGCCATGTCGCGAGCCCTTCTTGCAACGGCGTTCATCATGTTTAGCAGACCCATGTTTGAAGCAATGACAATTCAGGGGGCATTCTCACTTCTTGGTGGTCTCGGCATCCTATCCATTCCTGGGCCTTTTCTGATTATCAAATACGGCGAACGGCTACGCAAGAATGGCACATACGGACAAGTCTACTAGATGCCTAGTAGCCCTCGGGTGGCGAAAAGTGACTTCTCAAAGGCTGCCACGAATGGGCATTGTACTCTTGCTGTACTTTTTCGCATGTATGTAGACCATACTCTGTAACACCCATCATGTACATGGATTCAAACCTAGTGTTAGCGTTGATCAATGTGAGGGAACGCTTACATGAATGCCATGCTATTATCACCGACCTTTTGCGGTTTCAAGTCAGCGCCACTCGCCTTTTCATGCGTTACTGCGTCTGGTCCATGCGCACTCATGATGTTGTGCAAAGAAGCGCCAGCTGGCTGGAACCCGCCTTTACCACCAGCTTTGGCGTCATAGTCGCCATGAATCAAGCCCATGAATTCAGACATGGTGTTGCGGTGGTACCAAGGTGGGCGGAAGGTGTGTTCCTGCACGAGCCAACGCGGTGGAAAGATGACAAAGTCGGCCACTGCTGTACCTGGAGTCTCGCTTTGACAAGTGAGCTGCGTGTTAGTCTGTAATCAGTGCGGCTTGCAAGGTCATACCACCGTGAAGATGGACGGATCCGGGTGATCAAAGCTGATTGATCCAATAGTGTTGAATCGACCCAAGTCGTATTTGAAGGGATAATAAGTGCCTGATGTTAGTGTCATCCAACCATCGCAAAAGACATACCGTGCCAGCCGACAATATCAAAGGGAGTATGGTCCTGAGTGGTAGAAAAGAGCTTTCCATCAAACTTGGTCAAGAGAGTCCACTCAGTGCCTTCGTCTCGGTCAAAGGCGGCCGTTGGTATCTGGAAGTCGCGAACATTGGCTAGTCCGTTTGACCCAATGGGTCCAAGGTCAGGCAGCTCGAAATGACCAGAGTAGACTTCGAGGATATAGCCACGAGCCTGTTCCTCTGGCAGAATGACTTTGAAGCGAATGCCTCGAGGAATAACGCAAATCTCATTAGGCCTTACTAGCATTCTGCCAAGCTCCGTTTGGATATCAAGACTCCCGAGCTGTGGGACAATCAAGAAGTCACCGTCGGCATTGTAGAAGCCTTCTTTACCCATGTCTTTACCAGCCGCATAGATGTAAATACCAAGACCAGATTTCATTTGTGGATCTCCGGCACCAGCGACAAGCTTCAAACCATCGACAAAGGTGTGCTCAGGATCAAGCGCAAAAGGGTCCCATCGGATCTGGTTTGGCAGCTGCTTGAATGTTTGTTTCGTAGCGCCAAGGTCCGCATTGAATGCACCATCCACCTCAGCGAAGCGCCCGTGTGCAGCGGCAGGAATAATGCGATACAGCCATGATTGCTTGTTGCTGTGACGCGGTGCAGTGAAGGCCGTACCGGACAGCTTTTCTGCGTACAGACCTTTTATGTTAGCAGAGATCAAGCAACACGGTCAATGTACCGTATGCGACCTTCTGAGGCGCGTTCTGGCCTTGCGGCAATGTGCCAGGAATCGCTTCAGTCTCGATATATGAATTGAGCCCTTGTGCATAGTTGTACTTTTCCTCAGTGGTAAAGACGGAGGCGACCATCTTCTTGATTGTCAATCGTCGAGCAAGGCTTATTCGTGTGGAACTGACGAGCTATAAGACACTTCAAGCTACCAGCAACATCGATCACGGTGCTCGCAACGTAGCGGCTAGACTCGGATGAAGCGCGTCGAAATCTGGGGAAGCGAAACACGTGTCTTGCCGAAGCAGCCGTACGAGATGGACAGACAGTCTTGTGCCCTTGCTATCTCGGCAGTGGCAGTCCCCGCCTGTTGTCAGTCTCAGAAAGCACTGCAAGTCAGATAGTGCTTGCAAATATAAGCCTGTCATGCGTTGCGTCGACATCGATACTCGGATAACTAAGCGGGCATTGCCTGCGGTCATGTTTGGCTCAAGGCTACGTACATACTCTATTTCTGAAGTTCCTGCTCTACAAAGGCTTCTGCGGTCGTCTGTCATAGACTTTCCTGCTGCTGTGTACAAGTTGCAAGATGGATTTTGTCCTCGATAGGCAGTGTACGCTGACCCCTGAAAACGGTATTTGCCAGCCTAAATTAGGGTGCGTCACTGCGGCAAGAAACCTCTCAGCTTCTGCATTTGATATCATGGTCGAAATTACCACAGTGATCTATTCAGGCTTAGGCCGCTCATGAATTTGTGTCGCCGAGAAACAATATACGCGCTATACATAGTGGTGGGCACTCGGCGGCCTGCTCGGAAGTTGATGTCGGAACACGGTCTCATAGCGATGGAGATCCCTCAGATTGCTGACCGAGAAGTGGGCCCCAGTCGCTGCCTCCTTTCGCTATGGCGCGGCTCATTATCTCCGGTGGTCAGGCTACAGCCGCGCCAAAAAGTTTAAAAGACGCGAAGGCCGCAACCCCACACAACGAGACACTCAGCTATCTATCATGGGTCTTCTCGAGCCTGTCGTTGCCTTTGTTTCGGCCAACCTGACCTTGGTCTTGTTGATTGGTGTCCTCGCAATCGGCATCAAATACTTCAACTTGACGGATGTGCCGCGCATCAAGGGCATCCCTGAAGTCCCAGGCATTCCCATCTTTGGCAATCTCATTGGTCTCGGTATGTCTGCACGCAATTCGAAGCGCAAATTCTAACAATCAGGCGACAAGCATGCTCTGTCATGCCAAAAGTGGGCCAAGAAGTACGGACCTGTGTTCCAAGTACGCATGGGCAACAAGCGTATCGTTGTGGCCAACAGCTTCAAGTCCGTGCGTGAGCTCTGGATCACAAACCAGAGTGCGCTCATCTCACGACCTACGCTTTACACTTTCCACACAGTCGTGTCTTCCTCGCAAGGCTTCACCATCGGCACATCGCCTTGGGATGAGTCGTGTAAGCTTCGACGCAAGGTAGCCGCGACGGCTTTGAACCGACCTGCTGTCGCGTCCTACATGCCCATCATCAATTTGGAGAGTTACGCTGCCATCCGTGATATGTTTACAGATGGCGCCAATGGCAAAGAAGTGGACCCCAAAATCTACTTTCAGCGTTTCGCACTCAACACCTCGCTATCTCTCAATTATGGTTTCCGATGCGAAGGTGGCATCAACAACAAGCTGCTACATGAGATTATCGCTGTTGAGAATGCTATCTCTCGCTTCCGTTCTACATCCAACAACTGGATCGACTATATTCCTCTATACCGCTTGGTGCCTGCACAATTTAGGCAGTCGGCTCCCGCAGAGTTCCGCGAAAGGCGTGACAAGTACCTTGACAAACTCATTGGCGACCTTCGCAAGCGCATTGCCGATGGCACCGATATTCCTTGCATCACTGGCAACATTCTCAAGGACCCGGAAGCCAAGCTCACAGAAGCTGAAGTCAAGAGTATTTGTCTCACCATGGTCTCTGCTGGTCTCGACACTGTTCCAGCCAACATCATTCAAGGCATCGGTTATTTGTCTACAATGGAGGGTCAAGCAGTGCAGCAGCGCCTCTACGACGAGATCATGGCAGTCTACCCAAATGGCGATGCTTGGGAGAAATGTCTCACTGAGGAACGCGTCCCATACGTCACGGCCTTTGTCAAAGAAGTCCTTCGATTTTTCACGGTCATTCAAATCTGCCTTCCACGAAGGAGCATCAAGGACATTGAGTACAATGGCGCCACCATTCCAGCAGGCACTTCGTTCTACATGAATGCCTATGCTGCAGACTACGATGAGGAGTACTTTGAAGACCCGTACACGTTCAACCCTGATCGTTACCTGGAACACAATAAGAAGGACAGTTTTGGTGCCGAGCATTACTCGTATGGCGCAGGATCACGCATGTGTGCTGGTTCACACCTTGCCAATCGTGAGCAATTTGTGGCATATGTCCGATTCGTCATGGCCTTTAAAGTGACGCCTCCTTCGAATCCAAAGGACCTGGCTATCGTCAATTGCCTCGATTCAAACGCATGCCCAACAGCCTTGGTGGCAGAAGCAAAGGACTTCAAGGTCAAGATTGAGCCACGCAACAAGACGGAGCTCGTCAAATGGCTCGAAACGAGTAAGGAGCAGACTGACTTCATGGATGCTTGAGTATTTGCTAGACTATCTGTATATCATAGCGACCATACCCTATCAAAATCATTTATGCCCAGCCTTGTCCCTGGCCGCTGAGCAACGTGTCCAAGAAGTCAAGTGTGAATGCAGGATCATGTTCCACGTATGGACCCGGTAACCCGAATGCTGGATAGGATGTCTGACCCGGTACCATATTTCCTGGTAAAATTGCACTTGTATCGATCTGCTGGGCCTGAGCTAGGTTTCTATTCAAGGACGTGTCCACGGCTGCGGGTCGGAGTTGAGCAATGAGTGAGTCTGTCGTTAACAATGATCTTCGCTGAATCGATAGCCTACCCAAAAGAATCGAGTATCGTCTCGATAAATGAAGCTCATCAGGTGCACAATTGAACAGCAAAGTAACAGTAGATTCCAGAATAGACAGAATGTCACTGTTGACCAATAGCATCGACCAGTCTGGATCGCGGAGAACTTTGATGAGCATGACGCAGGAGTAGATGAGTCGATGGTAGTATCGTACTGGCGCAAACTTGAGCCAGCTGCGACCTTGCGGGCTCTTGTCCAGGATGGCAGAGGTCAGCAGCAATTTTGCCTTTTCAACACAGTCGAAGACCAGCTTGCCATTTGCTCCTGCTGCATTACCGGCACGTCCACGATGAGCGCGGTAGCCAATAGACTTGAAGTAGAGCTCCGAGTAGTAGCAGTCAATGAGTAGTAAAGTCTTGTCGAGACCTAGAGTCAGCCAAGTTCATGAATGATGCGCTTTACCGCCGAGAATGCTGATGTCGTCCATAATTGTATGGAGGGAATGATCGAGCCAGGAAATGATGCGCAAATGGTCTTGTGAGTCAATGACTCGCTTGGTGGTCGCCTCATCGAGAAAGAGCATTTGTTGTGCTGTCGTATTGAGGCGAGCAAGTTCCAAACGTATACTTTCCAGCGGTGACTGCGCGCCTTGGTCTCGCGTTCGTGGCAAAATGTCGAGAAGCGTCGAAGAGCGCCCGAGCCGAACAGAGAGTGTTTGCTCCGACAAGAAGCATGCCACGAGCACGCGCCTTTGTCGCGAGGCATTGGTACTTTGATCTTCTTTAATTGGGCCAAGCTCAGAAGCGAGCCGAATAGCCATGCCAAGCATACGCCAACTCATCGAATCCAGTCTTTTTACAACGCTATTGACTGTTCGGTAGTCGCTCGAGACTCTGACTTCTGCCGCATGATCAGGTCTTTCGTGTCCGAGCCAATGAACAGCCTTTGGAATCCATTGAACGAACAGTAGTAGCGCTTCAATGCCTAAAGTTAGCGAATGCTTGCAGTGTCAATACTCACAATCAAATAATTGCATCGACGAGTTGCACCACATGAGTTGCTCCAGATAGACACGCATGACGTCGAAGCATCGCTCGTGTATGCAGGATTGCGGCAATTGGCCAGAATAGTTGCTGAGCGTATGGTATCGAGAAGCAATGGTGATGATGGTCATGCAAAGCATGGGTTCGCGACTCATAGCTTCTGGGTCATGTCCAAATCTGGAAACGAAGGGGAAGTAGGTGAAGAGCTCTCTGTAAAAGAACAAAACGTACTCGCGGGCCTGTTGCGCGTCGATAATATTCTCTTGTACAAAGCGCTGGGACGACCACGCACTGTCAAACCTGGCAGATGAGCGACTGAGAGCCTCCTGGTTGTTTCCATTCCGCTCAGACTGCACCATACCAGCAACAATCGAGAGAACATTCATTGGATCGCTAGCGTCCCGGTTTCGCTCTTCTGACGAAGGAGACGCTGCTCGTCCTAAAGTTGCATTCTCGGCTGCCCGGCCAGCGCCTGTATCAAAAGAGGGTGATGCATCTGAGCCGTTGGAAGCAGACCGCGCCGACATGCTCGTGCGATGACGCTTCAACGGCTTAGTACCGCCCCGGCGATCTTCTAGGAAGAGGCACTCCTTTCGCTCTCGACGGCATCTTGCGCACGGTGGATCATTTGGTGCTTCAATACTACCAAGATCACACTTGACCTTTTGTTTGCGACAATTGACGCAAGCGCGATAGGCCCGCTGAAAGGCCTTCTCTGTAGATGATTTAGGTGTGTCTAAGTTGGCATCGCTCGCAGTACGTGGTTTGGGAACGCTCGCCATCTCGCTCACAACACTGACACACAAAAGAGAGGCCCGTCAAGTAAGCTCTTCCCCGCGTGAGCTCGGTGTCGCGGATTGCTGGCTCTATGGATCTTGAGGATGAGCTCTTTGTGTAGCTGCGTCGTTCCGTTGCGGGGGCAGACGAGAATTCAGATGGGTTGGAGAGGAACAAGTCCAGGAGCATCGCTCAAGGCAAAAGAGCCGCCCTGAACTGTCTAAATCAATTTAATCAAACTATAAGCCAGCTGATTTTCATGTATACAAACGTGTTTGTGTCTACTGGCCTGATCATGAAACAGATTTGGCTGGAATGCCCGCCTCCTGCGAAGGTATATTGCGAGGAGGCGGGCTTCATTGCAGCTCTAGATATGGCGCGCATGGTACGCACACTCTAGCAGTAATCCCTCAGACCGATCGAACACAAGAAACCATTCTTTGGTGGGGATGGCTGCTCCGTCACTGGTGGCTGATATGGGTGAGCAGACTTCTTTGGTAGGAATGGCTGCGTTGTGACCGGTGCCTGCATCGTGACTGGCGGCTGCGTCGTGACTGGTGGCTGAGATGGACTAGTAGGAGTCTTTGCTAGACACTGGTTACCGCTCACTGTGCCTACGCAGAATTAGCTTACCGCAAAGAAACAATAAGACACTTACCGCTGCAGGAGAGCAAGGTTCCTTCGCATACGCATCCGTCGTTGCTACATGAAGATGACCCGGTGCAGGTGATGCAAAGATCACCGCTACATGATTGAGAGTCTCGCTTCACAAGTAAAGTGCTGTCTGTAGGCTGGGCAGAGGCAATTGTCGCGAGCAATAGAGTTAAGCTTACAAGAGAAAAGTGCTTCATGGTAGGGAGGTGTCCAATATGTCAGGCGTACGGGCTTTATTTAAGGTTTTGCGAGACTCATCTTTATCTGTTTGGTCGGGCTTCAAGTCAGGTGCCAGGAACCAGGAGCTCTGTTTGGCATCGCGAGTCGCGGCCTCGGGCGGCGCACTGCGGCATTGACGCACAAGGACGACCAATATTGTGACCTGCATTTGACCCTTTCACTTTTCAAGCAGCTCTCTCTGCGTGTATCAGCTTCACAGGCAGTCGAACGGCAAATATCATGGCGACAAAGCAATCTACATTTGATTGATCCGGCTACAGATCACGTGTGGTTTGAGCAGTAGTTCTAAGTTTTAGAATATGTTTTTGCAAACACGTCAATATACACACCACATTTCATCTGGACGAGAGACTACAATGCAGACTTCATTACTGAAGCTTGTCAATTATGACAAAGCAAAGATAGCAGCAGCCTCATTTGCTGACAAATATTTGTCGAAGCTTCGAATTTGATAAATACGCTAAACTGCCCATCCTGTCTAGTCTCATACCTATCTCATGTTGTTCCTAGGATACCTGGCACTCGCTTCATCTGTCTTGAGTCAAGTCGTTCGGAATGATAGAGACGATGGCTTCCGTGTCTCCAACGGCGACGTAGAGCTCGGCATCGACAAGGCGGGTAGCCTCTATTCAATCATCTACAAAGGCGTTCAATGGGCTGCCCCAACCAGCGCACAGGGCGGTCTTTACAAATTGAGTTCTGCCTTTGGAAGCGGTCTTGCAGATGCGCATGTGTCTTCCTACAAGGAGAACGATACGACCATCATCGCAATCAGCGGCAGAGATCAACAGGCCGGAAAAATCAATGCCTACTTCATCTTTAGACCTGGAGACGAAAATATGTATATCGGAGTCAACACCGAGGGTTCATCGGTCGGTGAACTACGCTTTCTGCTGAGATTGGATAATAATGTCTTTCCGCGAGGCGTCAACAAAGCTTGTAATGTTGCTGATGGTTCGCCAGTCGAAGGCAAAGATGTCTTCGAAGTCGACGGTGCCACGCGCTCAAAATTTTACTCTTCAGTACCCATGATCTACAACAAGGTCTACGGTGTCACTTCTGAGACTGGAGACGGCGTCTACTTTGCCCTTAGCCAAGAGACATATGAAAGTATGTCGGGTGGCCCTTTCTTCAGAGACATTATGAACCAGAAGACATCAGAAAACCAACAACTTAGTGCATATCTGTACAGTGGCCATGCCCAATCTGAGCCATACAGGTCAGGTCTCAAGTTTATGACCCTTGTATTCGGACAACGACCGAATGCTGCTCCGAATCTCGAATTCTTGCATAACCTAGGCCTGCCAGGCTCAACACCATCAGCTCAGCGTGGCGAAGTCCGCGGCAACGTCACGAATATGCAAAACTTGCCAAAAGGCTGCATGCGCTCTCAAGACTGGCATTCACTTCTATCTAGAGCAGATGTACAGTCGCTCTCAGAAGCGCGACGGGGCCATGAGCATAAGCGTTACAATCACGAGCATGTGTCCAACGATAGGTATTCAGATGGCGCCCAAGAATACACGGTCGTGCTCAACAATGAACACGCTCAGTATTGGTCGCACGTCGACAAAGGAGGGAAATTTAGGATCACTGGTATGCTGGCTGGAAAATATCATGTGAGACTCTTCCAAGATCAACGCGAGGTACAAGCTACAGATCTTGTTCTTGCTCGTGGCGGGTCGGCCCAGGTGAGCATTGAGGTGCCAGCAGAACAAGCAACCATATGGTCCATTGGCTGTCATGATGGTCGGCCTCAAGGATTCTTGAATGCCGACAAGTATGAGCGCATGCACCCCAGTGATCAACGTATGAGCCCTTGGCTGCCGACGACTGTCAGTGTTGGCGATGTTGGTCAGTTTCCTATGGCTCAAATTGCCGGTCTGAATCCTACGACCATTCGCTTTACCTTGACTGCCGAGGAAGCCTCCAGCCCACGAACTCTTCTCATCATGACGACAGCTCATGTGCATAGAGGTCGTCCCTTCGTCAAAGTGAATGGTACGCCACAAGGGGTGCCCCCAGTCCCTTCCCCTCTGCAAGTATATGGCAAGGACGTTTATGAATCACGAGTCTTCACTCGTGGTGCTCATCTGCTTTCACCGGCAACCTACACGTTTGGGGGGCTGCAGCTCAAGGCTGGACTGAATGAGATTGTGATTGACGTCGCTGGTGGGCTCCAATCAGGGTTGTCGCCATTCCTGCAGCCTACATTCGTGTATGACTATGTTGCACTTGTATAATCTGTCATGCTTCGAGCTTGAGCTAGAATTAGAAATAGGGCTCAGTGACGGTGAGTATCGTGTATAGCCATTCTGAGTGGCGACATCAATTGACCCTTCCATCTCAAAGTTTAATTTCGACGTCATGAGCAAGTATCGCCCATGACAACAGGAGCATATGCGTGCTGCCACAGAAAGACATGGCGTTTTGTTCGGCGGCAGACCACGCTTGCCAACCAGAAGACGAGTGACTTGACAGACGATCAACGCGTTCAACAGTTTGGCAAAGCCTGGTCGAGTGAATTTGGTAGTATTCGAGAAACATACAAGTCCTTGAAACATCCAATCGTCCTCTGCCATGGATTGCTAGGGTTTGATACACTCTATATCGGAAGAAACGATACGTATCATATTCCACCGCTTGCGGTCGTACATTACTGGCGGGGTATCAAGGAAGCGCTCGAGCATAATGGTAATACTGTCTTTGTACCTCGCGTGCCGCGGACTGCAACAGTCGAGGCAAGGGCCAGGATCTTGAGCGATCAAATCAAAGAGAGATTCAAGGATCAGCCAGTCAACTTGATTGGTCATTCTATGGGCGGTCTTGACTGTCGGCATCTCATTTCTACCATCCGCGAAGTCAACGTACTCTCGCTGTCGACCGTCGCAACACCTCACAGAGGTTCGCCTTTTGCAGACTACTGCATAGATATGATTGGCGGCAAGGTACGATTACCGCGTATCTATCGGGTTTTTGAGAAGCTGAACATGGATATACGGGCATTTGAGCAGCTCACCACAGACTACGCCAACAAGGAGTTCAATATTAAGAACCCAGATGATCCAAAGGTCAAATACTTCAGCTATGGCTCCTACTTCCAGCCAAACATTTTCTCTGCCTTTCGTCTGCCATGGAAGGTCATCCATGACAAGGAAGGTCCGAATGATGGGCTTGTGTCGGTCTATTCAAGTCGTTGGGGCGAGTATCAAGGAACCATTAATGACGCAAATCATCTGGATATAAGTACGAGTCTGCCTTTGTTCGCTCAATTATGCTAACCACAGTCAACTTTACGAACCGTGTCGAATACTATCTCATGTCGCTTGTGCAGCAAGAGCCCAATTTTAATGCAGTCGCGCTGTACCTTGGCATCACTCACATGCTCGCCAAGCAAGGGCTTTGAAGGACATTTGTCAAGTCATATCAGAGGCGTGCATTACACAGCCAACGAGTCCAGGCAGCCTGGTCAATATTCGTCTATAGAATTGAATCCTGCTGAAGCCCATATCTGAGGACAGAAGGTACCATAATTCGGCTCATTTCTGTAAGTGGTCTTATTATCGGCTTTTATGGCCTGCGCCGCGTCATTTGGGCGACGACATTTCCAAGTTGGTCCCACATCGACGACTACACAATGACCGACCCGGAGCTCAAAGAGATTCTGGCACTAGGGCCAGCTGTTGAGCCCATCGAAGCACCGTATATCAACCCAGAGGATGCCATCAGTCCCATCATGTACCCAGAAGCATACAAGGAGGCGATGGCCTACCTGCGCGCCTTGATGAGTGCAAAGGAGTACTCTGAACGTGCGCTCGCCATGACACAGTACATCATTTCCATGAATCCGGCACACTATACCGTCTGGACATATCGTGCTGATACGTTGCGCGCCCTGGCCAGCGATTTGAAGGCAGAAATACAATTCATTAGCGATATGGCAGAGGTGTCCTCCAAAAACTACCAGCTATGGCATCATCGCGAAGTGGTTGTGGGGATGCTTGGTGAATTGCCAGAGAATGAGAAGGACTTTCTAGCGCGCATCTTACAAGATGATGCCAAGAACTATCATGTTTGGACGTACCGGCAATGGCTCGTCAAGCAGTTCGGATCAGAGGGTGAACTGGAATTCACCAAGACACTCATCACTCGAGACATTTACAACAATTCCGCTTGGAATCACCGATTCTTTATTCATGAGCGTAATGGCCTCACTGGGAATGCAGTAGACGCAGAGCTCGCATACGTGCAATCAGTCATTGACCAGGAACCTGAAAACAAGAGTCCGTGGGCGTACATGCGCGGCATACTCAAATTGACAGCACGCAGTGAGAGCAGCATCAAGGAATTTGTCGCTTATCACGACTCCCTGCCTGCACTTGAATTCATGGCGAGCATCCATGGATCATCACCTGAAGCGACAGCACTCTTGGCAAAATTGGAGCAACGCGATCCCATCAGAAGACATTATTGGCGCTACAGGCAATCTCAGCTTCAAGCAACTACGCAAACTCCTGTTCCGTGTCCAATATGATACGACCAACTTTGCGTTTACTGCCTTCATTGCTTTCGACAGCTGCACGCTTCTTGCGAGTCTTTTCAACAAGCTGATCAACACCTTCGTCGCCTTCCTTGTCGTCCTCGGCATATTCCAGAATCATACGACGACCGAGCAAGTGCGTGCCAGACACTGCTTCGATGGCATTCTTGGCTTCGCGCTTACTGACGAATTCCAAAAAGGCAAAACCCCGAAGATGCGCATTGTACTTCTTTGGGAGTCGCAAGGATTTGAGAGTCCCGTAGGAAGAGAAGATACGCTGCACGTCTTGCTTTGTCGTTTCAAAGGGAAGATTCTTGACAACGACTTTTGTACCGACGAGTTTACCCTTTTTGGGTTTATCGACTTGCTTGCCATTTGAGAATTTGAGCTCCAATGCATGCTCGTCGAGCTTGAAGCCTTGCATTGCCGACAATGCTTGTCGTGCATCTTCCTCGGTAGCAAATTCAACAAATCCAAAACCCATCGACAACCGCGCTGTTGAATCTCGTGGATCTGGCTTGGTCTTGACGGTCGCTTGTCTGAATCCCTTGAGCGACTCAAAGATGCGCGTGAGTCCTGGCGCTCGGGTCTCGAAGTTGAGGTTCTTGACAAACAACGTGGCTGTTGATTCTTGTTCATCGGCGTCTGCTTCCTCCTCTTCTTCTGCTTCGCCCGACTGTTCTACCGGAGGCGGGCTGTTGAAGGTTCCCACGGGTCCCTTTTCGAGGTACAAGATGCCGTCGCCAAGCTTGCGATATGCCAATTTGCTAAAGACGCTCTTTCCCATATTCCCGTCCGTCACCTCAACAATGGCAAGTCCGCCACCTTCAGGCATCAGTAAGCGTCGAATAACGCCACCAGCGGACTCGACTAGGCCACGTATTGCAGCCTCGTCGGCACTGCTTGGTAGGTTCTTGAATAACAGCACTGCGTCATCTTTTTGCTTTGACGAGCGGAACGATTGTAAATCCACGCCATGTTGCAAGAAGAACTTGCGAATATTGCCCAAGGCGGATGCTTCTGCCAATGCCATGGTCACTGCTGCATTACTCTGTGATGGATCCAGCAATTCACTCTTTGCAACGCCAAATTTCTTTGCTGTTCTTTCCAAAACGGCGTTACGATCAAGGTAGAGGGCATTCCAGTTGAAGCGCGTCTTGGCTGCTTCTTTGCGTCTTTCTTCTTTACGCTTCTCACCGACGTTGAGTTTTTGACCTGGTGCAAGGGGTCGTTCCACCTGTATTTGAGCTTTGCCCGGTAGAATGTGAAGGAGACGACCATGGAACTGCTTACCATCGAGAGCGGTGAATGCTGTGACTGCGTCATTCGCATCCCTGAACTTGATGAAGGCAGTGCCCTTGGGCTTCCCATCAGCTTGCGGCAAGTGGACTTCTTCAAGGTCGCCATAAGAGTTGAATAAGGTTTGCAGAGCGCCTTCATCCACGGTGAAGGCGAGATTGCGAAGGAAGAGACGGGCCGTGTCTGTGATGGTCTCGATGGCGGCGTCGTGTGCTGCTTTCTTTTCTGCGGCACGTTCGGCGTCAAGTTCTTCTTCTGTTTTTGCAGGTGCAACTGGTACAGACTTGCGTGCTGGTATGACTGCTGGCTTGGCTAGTTGTGTTGCTGTTGTCGCTGCAGGGACATGGATAGGTGAGGTTTGCTGGCCGTCATCGAGGTCAAGTAAGCGGGACGTGCGATTCCGTAGCCATTCTGCATCATCTGCTGTTGCGTCCACAGTCGGCGCTGATGGCTTGACGCTATCGGCCTGTGGCGACTTGATTTGTGCTGCTGAACCTTCCTCGGCCGTTTCAATCACCTCAAACATTTCTTCTGCAGGCTGTGGCAAGTCTTCATACTCTGCTTCGTCCATCGCTTCATCGGGGAGCACGGCTGCTTGTTGCACAAACCCACCATCATCGTTCAAAAACGTTCCCGTCTTGCTGCGCTTTGCATTCAACCGTTTAAACTCCTCGAATTGCGCATCCACCTCTTGTTCAGGCTGTGCCATTCGTTTCTGCTTGAGCCGTTCACGCGCTGCCGTTGCAATCGCAAGCGCATCCTCACCCGTGCGTTTCCGTTTATAATTCGTTTCTTGCTCTTGCTCAATACTGCGTGCGCATTCAGCACTGATTTTGGTTGTGCCAATGAATGTATTATGCCAATGCTCAACAGCACGCTCTGCTTGGTCTGCTTGACTATACCCAACGAAACCGAAGCGACGCGACTTGCCGGTCTTTGAGAGTTGAAGTTTTGCGTCTGTGGGTGTGGCGAAGGATTGGAAGTGTGCGGCAAAGGCTTCTTGCGTGAGGTAGGCGGGCAGGTTTTTGACGATGATGCGGCTGGACATGCTGGGGATATGGGAGCGAGGCCAGCTACAGTAGGGTAATGAAGTCTATCTATGTCGCTTCTACTCTTCTGGTCCAAAAAATAAATATCCCACGCACAATTGCCTAACCCTGCTCTGTATATATTCTGCTTCTTTTCTTTCCTTCTGTTCTCCAACAGAGACTACGAGAAGCATCCTTCTTGTACGAGTTCAGTAAAGGAAAAGACTTCTACTTAAAATGGCACCCAAGACAAACAAGAAGTCCTCCAAGGAGGGAATCAACTCGAAGCTCGCTTTGACCATCAAGTCTGGAAAGTACTTTTTGGGATACAAGTCGGTGCTCAAGACTTTGCGAAGTGGAAAGGGTATGTTTCTTTTTCCATGGAGAGTCTCGGTGTCTGCTTGACTGCGTCTTCATTGTTCACTACTCTATGACTGTGTGACGATGCACAAGAAGACACCGAGATGAGAGTTGACCAGAGCACATGCTAACACTTTTTAACAGCCAAGCTGATCATCGTGTCTGCCAACACACCTCCTCTCCGCAAATCGGAGCTCGAGTACTACGCCATGTTGGCCAAGTGCGACGTCCACCACTACGCCGGCAACAACATCGAGCTTGGCACTGCCTGCGGAAAGCTCTTCCGTGTCGGTTGTCTCTCGATCATTGACGGTGGTGACTCTGACATCCTGTCTCCCGCTTAGACGTCTCTCTCTCTTGCATATCCCCTCATTGCATACTTCCCACACTTATCTGTGACTATTCTTCTGATTTCTATGTTTACTGAGATGTGACTGCGTATCACGTGCGATGGCATCATGACTTGGGGTTAGGCCAGTTGATCTCGATCTCCGCTGATTCTGTCTGATTCTGTCTGCTTCTGTCTGCTTGATCTGATTCTGTCTGCTTGAGTCTGCTTGAGTCTGATTCTGTCGCTGCAATATCTGGTAGCCGCCGCTGCAGTCACAGAACAGCGCCGGAAAGTGGTCGCCTTGATTTCCAACCCATCCAACACACAGGAAGCAGCAGCACCACCACCAGCAGCATACCAGAGACAGCAGAAGAGAACAATCTCACAGCGATCAGGCCTCTCTCCCTCTTCCTCCTCGCCCCCCTTCTCAATCACTTGAAAAAATCAATCAAGCAGCGCATCACCTCACTATGCCTCCCTCCTCGCACTACCTCAACCTGCTCAACCTCACCCACCAGCCCGGCGACGACATCACGCAAGATGCCTATGCAGCCGCTGACCTCTCCAAGGAACTCGAACTCTTCACCAACAGCAGCTTCCTCGACCAAGAATCCGCCTTCTTCCCCACTACCAACTACGCCTCATCGCAGTATGACCTACAACCTCAACCGCAACAGCAGGAGAGTGTCAAGCCATCTGGCAAGAGCGTCTCACCAACGATACGATCGGCCTTTGCCCCTGCCCAAACACTCGATCTCAATTACATGTTCAATACGCCCCCTGCGCAACATACCCTGCCAACAGCAGCCATGGACCTGTCATCCCATGAGCAAAAGCGTAAGCTCGCTCAAACGGACTTCACCACAACCGGCGGTCTTGAGGTGGATGCGTTTTCGACATCGACGCCGGGAGGCTCGAAAATGACGAAATCGCTCGAAGAAGAGGATAAACGGCGTCGCAACACGCAGGCTTCTGCGCGTTTCCGAGTCAAGAAGAAGCAGCGCGAGCAAGCCCTTCAGGAGACTGCAAAGCAAATGACGGATAAGTGCACAACGCTCGAGTCGCGTGTCAAGGAACTGGAGTTGGAGAATAAATGGTTGCGCAATCTGTTGAAGCCTACGGAGGCTCAATCGAAGGAAACTGCTGCGACTGAAGGACAGTAGCTTGCCCTTTTCTTGCACCCTCCTTTCTCAACTGTTCAGACTTACGAAACAACAGAACCCAAACGACCCTCTCTTTTGGCAGTGAAGGGGTACACCGATTGACTTTCTGACACTGCCTTTAGTCTTGAGACTTGCAGACATGCATCTCAAAGTACGATAACTCACACATATATCCGCCAATAGCAGGCTCGTACATTCATTTTCTAAAGAAGCTTTGATGACCTGTGAGTCTGTGACTACTGCTTCTTCTTACCCTCTGCCTCTTGCACAACCAATCCAAGCCAAGTGATGAAGGGCTCCTTGACGATATTGCCATCCGTATCAAACCACTTTGTAAACAACTCCTGACGTTCTAGCTTGTCGGCTTGCCCAGCAACTTGAATGACCACTTGATATACAGGTTTCTTTGTTTCCGTCTTGCTTCGGATAGAGAGGGTCTTGCCTGCTTTCCTACCAACATAGACAACACCCTCCTCCACGAAATATTGGTAGCCCAGCATTGCGCCATAGGCGAGGAAGTACACAACCACGCCGATAGCCGTATACAACTTGCCTGCTTCAAAGCCATACCTATAATCATAAAGACCACTGAGGACAGCAGCCAGGACACCTGTGAAGCCAAAGAAGAGCCGTGTGTCCAGGTGTGTGTGGTCTTGCTTGTATCCTAGCTTTTCCAAGCACTACGGTCTGTCAGTCAAAGGAAATCTGTTGAAGATACAGCACGACGTACAGTAGGAATGACATCGTCTGACTCTGCCTTGAGGTCTTTGAGGCTCCACAAATTGACCATCGTTGCTGATGCGCGTCTCCCTGTTCTGGACACGTCGCTTTGCATCTTCAGTCGCGCATTCGTCTTGAGAGGAGCTCCCCTAGCTCATCCATCTGAACACACATATCAGGCCACAGAGCGCGACTCAAATATCTATGCAAGACCTTGTTCTCCTTGTTCTTCATTGCCTCTGCTTCCTCTCACTCTTGCTAGTCCAGTCAATTTTTTGTTGCAGATGGATGCCATCAATCCCAAAACGACTCATTTCGAGTTCTTTGGGCCTGTCGGTGCAGCTGCTGTGACACTAGGCACACCGCTTCTCACGTATTGGCTCTTTCTAGCGTGCACACCCACACACTGCGCAACGGCCAGCTTGCCTATCCTACCACCCCTCCAAGACTTCCTGACACTTCAGGCGTGTGGGCTGTATGCTGCATGGTTCCTGCTTTTAATGGCATTATACTACCTCTTGCCAGGTGAGCACGTACAAGGCCAACCCCTCGTCACTGGTACCAAGCTCAGCTATAAAATCAATGGCTTCTCATCCCTCAGACTCATCCTCGTTGTGGTCGTAGCTGGGTTATTTATGAATTCAACATTCCTGGAGCCGTTGTGGGAGCAGACCTTGCCACTCCTTACAGCATCCCTCTTGGCATCAATTGGATTGGCGTTATGGAGCTACACAACATCGTATACACAAGATAAAGCACTCCTTGCACATGGTGGGAATAGTGGCATCTTCATCTATGATTTCTTCATTGGACGACACCTGAATCCACGATTATTCAATGGATCCTTTGATGTCAAGTATTTCTGCGAATTACGACCAGGACTCTTCCTCTGGGTCTTACTGAACCTTGCCAATCTGATGCATCAGTTCAATACCACAGGCACCGTGGGTCTTGGTATGCTGTTGGTATGTGCCTTTCAAATCTGGTATGCAACCGATTCCGTCCTCAATGAGGAAAAAGTCCTCTCAACCATGGATATCACAACAGATGGCTTCGGTTTCATGCTAGCGTTCGGTGATCTCTGCTGGGTGCCGTTTGTCTATTCTCAGCAATCACGATACTTGGCCTTGCACCCGGTCACCCTCTCTTGGCCCATTCTCGCAGCAGTGGTAGCGTCGCAAGCTATTGGATTCTACCTCTTTCGCAGTGCCAATTCACAAAAAGATCGCTTCAGGAATAACCCAACGCACGCGAGCGTCAAGGACCTCCAATTCATCCAAACACAGCGTGGCACAAAACTACTGTGTGATGGTTGGTGGGGGAAAGCACGACACATCAATTATTTGGGTGATTGGATCATGGCATGGTCGTATTGTCTACCCACTGGATTTGGCATGCCGCTCACGTACTTCTATGTCGTTTACTTTGCCGTTTTGCTGATTCATCGCGAACGCAGAGATGAGGATAAGTGTAGTCGTAAGTATGGCAAGGATTGGCAGGCGTATAAAGCCAAGGTCCCTTGGCGTATCATTCCATATGTCTACTAGACGTGCCATGCTAGAATCTGCATTTTGAATGTAAGGTCCTCAAGACATGGGCGGTGGCGGCGGTACAAACCCACCCATCGCAGCTGTTGTGAAACCAGCAGGTAACGCCAATGGCTGCTCTACAGGCACCAATTGGATATTATTCTTCTTTGCCTGCTCTGCCAGTAAACGTTCGGCTTT
The DNA here is from genome assembly GCA_003717275.1 of Protomyces pachydermus. Classification (NCBI taxonomy): domain Eukaryota; kingdom Fungi; phylum Ascomycota; class Taphrinomycetes; order Taphrinales; family Protomycetaceae; genus Protomyces; species Protomyces pachydermus. The sequence continues at coordinate 162,350 of QXDU01000206.1, read as the reverse complement.
GTCGCCATGCCGTTGTCCACCTGCCGTACCATTCTCTTTATACGCATATTGCACCGTGACACACTGATTCATGAGGAACTGATTATGCATCCCTGCGATGGCTGCATCAGCAGCGTCAAACGTTGCAAACGTGACAAATCCATAGCGTTTCCCAGTCTCTGCTTGTTGCATCACTGTAGGTGGTTGTAATAACTGACCGAATGCAGAAAACGTATCGAGTAGCGTTCGTGCATCTACGAGCGGGTCGAGTTTACCAATAAACAGCTCAGCACCAATACTCGTTGCAATACCTTCTTGCTTCTTATCCGCACTCGCCTTGTTGACACGAATGGGTTTTCCAAAGAGTTTAATGCCATGCATGATTTTCACGGCATACTCTGCATCGCCGGCAGTGAGAAACTCACAGAACCCAAAACCACCATGACTGCCCATCACGCGGTCTTTTGGGATATAGACATTGACGAGCGGGCCAGCTTGAAGCATGAGCTCAAAGAGAAGTTCGTCTGTTACTTTTTCATCGAGGTTGCCGACATAGACTGTCGCTTCTGGATTGCGGTCGCCCATTCAGTGTGCAGCAAGGCAACAGCGTCACTCGAGCTTGAGCTAGATGATTGCAGCAAAATGAGCAGAAGATGTGAGTAAACGAGTGGTAATTTGCTATGCAAGTGTGTGGTCTATAAATTCAAATCCTAGTGCGTCGCCGGCATCACGACGTTACCCTTTGCATCATAGCGCGCCTTGAAGAATGTATAAGACAGTGTAATGAGGTCCACTTCCTTCATACGTGGATCATCCACAACATCCGGATCGATAAAGAAAAAGACTGGCATATCCACCGTCTCCTTTGCATTGAGTTTCTGCTCGTCAAAGCAAAAACACTGCACCTTGCTGAAATACGGTGCAGCGATATCAGGTGTCACGTTGTATGTTGCAATGCCAATAATATCCTCATCCGATAGATTCGTTGCCGTGTAGAATGCTAATGCCGTTTCGCCAGGCAATACCGTGACTTGTCGTTGTTGCGGTGTAAACTTCCACTGTAGACTATCTGAGACTTGCGATGTAAACGTGACTCGTATTCGTTTCGCTTGCTGTTCACTCAGCGCTGTCATACGATCTGGCGTGAATCTTTCAGCATCAGTCACAGGTGTTCCACCAAAGCCAGTTGTGCGACAATAGGCCTTATACATCGGTACTGCAGCATATGACATGCCCAGCGTACCGATGAGCACTGCCAAGCCATAGAGAAGACCGTTGGTATGCCGTTGATTGGCGCGCGAATCGATACGTCGAGGCGCCATGGTGGATGCATAGCGTATCTTCGTTGTCGGTGACTCGATGGCGAGTCTGCAGCAAGGCCTTGGTCTGCTGAGCCAAGGAGAACGCAATAAATGTCGCGACATGTCGATGAATGCTAATGCAAATGCGCTATACCAAGATGAAAGAGAATGAGAGAGGAAGCATCTTGTGGTCGTGTAAGCAGAAAGTGTAGATGCAACGGTCACAGTCACAAAGACTCTATAGCCCAACAGCATCCTCCAACATGCCTCCCATCCGCGCGGCCCAGGATCCGCCATGCTCTCTGAAGCCCTTGATGCGCTGCTGCTTATGCTGTGACAGCAAAAAGAGCAATAGCGTCACCAGCATCACGCCAGCCAATATGAGCCATATCCGTTGCCATGTCCAAAAGCCAAGTGAGAGCGGACTGCGCTGCTTCTGTTGTTTCCGTCTCCGTTGCTCGATGCGCGCCAGTCTGAGCTTCTCCACGCGCGGCTTTGCGCGCCACGCTTCCTTGTCCTCCATGTCTTTGAGCGCTTGTATTGAATCGGTTGAGCTTGGCAAAAGTGAATCGCCTGCTGGGCGCCGACGGAGGAATGACATGTTGCAGGTGCTTCTGTAGAGATAAGCAGAGGAGAAGACGGCTCTTTATACTGTGCGCATGATGAGTCGCGTCCAAAAGCAGTCGGAGCAATTTGTGAGACAAGCACCCAGAGCAGTCATATTTGACCCAGCATAGGGCAGCAATCAGGTGGCCTTGCGTTTCCGCTGATCAAGCTCGTCCTTCATACCGCCCATCTGGCTCAGCAGCCGCTTGTTCCCGCATGCTTGCCAAGCACGGTCGCCAGCACTTGTATCCTGGTCGCCCAAGTGCGTGTACTTGGTCCTGCCACGCTTGCCCACGTCATCCAGATTCCGCACCTGCATCATCTTGGGCAAAGCCATCTTTTCCACACGCTCAGCTTCCACTGGAGCAGAGAAGTCGCGATCACCAAGTTCCTCTTGATAAAACGCCCCTTTGTGATAGTACTTTTGCATGAAGCCCATCTGTCCGCGCGCAGCAGCCCGTTCTGCCTTTTCCGCTTCGACACGCTCCATATCTTCTTTGAGACGCTCATCCTCTGGCATTGCAAGACGGCGTTCCACCTCTTCGCGCTCTGCTTCACGCGTTTCAATGACCTGTCGTTCTCGCGCTATCCGTTGCAGCTCACGCAGTCGCCAAGCCTGCTGCTCCGCTTCAGGATCCAGGTCATCCGTATCGTCCACCTCTGCTTGTCCCTCATCCCGCGCAAGGGCTTCTTCCTCCTGCCGTATCGCTTCAAGACGAATTTGCTCCTCTATCCGTTTGCGTGACTCTGCTTTTCGCCGTTCCTGTTCATCCAGGCTGCCCTGGTCTGTAGCTGGCGCTGTAGCACGTTGAGACTTTGAAAGGAAGATAGGTTTGGGCAAGACACGACGTGGTGCTTCTTCCTCTTCCTCGGATGACTCGTCTTCGGATGAGCCTTCTTCGTCCGTTTCATACTCGCTCTCTGAAGCTTCAGCAGGTACTTCTCCTTGCACATTCGAAGGTTTCTGTATCCGCGGAGCTGTAGGCTCCGCTGGAATAGCATCTTCCTCTTCGTCTGCAGCATCGTTGCCGTCAGGCGCATCCTCCTCTTCTCCTTCAGATCCAGATGAAATCTCTGCGCCGGGTGCCTTTCCCGGAAAATATCTCGCCCGCATAGGCTTTCCCTTGGCGACTGGTGCTGCAAGCTTACCAGTCCCGCGCATCGTGATGGGCATTGGCGGCGGCAGCTTTCAAGTGTTGTAGCCAAGTATCTGTCGCGTCGAAACAAAATGCATTTTCGAAAAGTGTCGTTGAGTCGCCAGGAACAAGAACAAGCAAGTCTAGTGGAGTACTAATACATATCTTTACAAGTCCTTCCTTCCATGCTATGCCTGTGCCCTATACTCTACATATCACGAGAAAGCCTCGCTTAGTCGATGACGCTGAACAATCTCGCTCAACTTGCGTTGTACCGTATCCTTCTTGAACGACTTGGTCAATCCACCTTCCTCGAAGTCAAAAAAGGTCTCTAGCTCGGCTGCCACCAGCTGCTTGGTCGGCTCATATCCCCTCACTACACTATCCAACAGTTCTCGTGTCACTGCCGATGCAGCTGGCTGAAGAAGTGTGTCCTTCGTCAATTCTTTCAATGGCGTCGCTGTAACGACTGGCGGACGAGCAACTGGCGTTCTCATAGAAGGTGACTTTTGTCCTTGCCTCGGAGGCTTTGTGGGCGGCGTCGTGACACAAGCATCCAAAGGAGACGGTCTCGGAGGTTTCACAGGCGGCGTCGCCACACCGAACCCCGGTCGAGGTGGTTTTGGCGGTGGTGTGGGTCGAGCATCCACTGCAACAGGCACAACTCTCAACGGCGTGCCAGGTCTTGAATTGGGCGGCGACATGAATTCCCGTCTCGCTCGAAGGACTTCAGGACTGAATGGGCGTTCTCCATTGAGCAATTCAGGCTTGGCTGGTAGTGCTGCTTGGAGGCGGGCAGGTGTAGCCAAGAGTTCGCCGATATTCGCACCAAGCTGTGTTGCAAGGAACAATCGCTCCATGATGAGCGCCAAGTCAATCATCAGTCCACCCAATGTCCTTGCCAGCTTTGGCAACGAGAGCACGCCCTTGATCTGAGAGAGCCCCGGGATCATGAACACGAGCATTTTGGCAGTCTCAACCGGTATAGCTGTGATCGTATCCATCATGGTCGTGTTGTCGTGTGTCCCAGTCAGCAGGATCTCTGGATCATGCAAGTTCCAGACTTTGACGATGTCTGCCTTGATATTTTCAGTCACTGCTGTCGTGGTCGCATATCCAGCGAAGGGTATAGGAATGGGGACCGCACTACTGATGGTAGCAACCAGGAATTGCTTCATGGCAATTGAGAGCGACGTGTCGAGTTTGAGACTAGCGCTCAGACGCTGTGCAGAAATGAAGAGCATCTTTGCCTGTGTTGACTCGAGCTGAGCAAGCATGACATCCACGAGCTTGAGCTTGCTGCCTGGCAATTTGCTCGTGATGATTGTAGTTTTGGGATACTGCATCAAGTAGAGCTGAATCGCCTGGGTGATTGACCGTATGTGCACCGCATCCGCCTTGTCCCCATCCGACAACGGTTTGCCTTGCCGCCGCAGTGCACCTATCGCCTCTGATCGTGTCGCAATATTGTCGAACCGACCAAAGATCGTCAGTACGGGGATACCACTCTTGCGAACCGCCGCAGGACAAGCAAGCCCACTCGAGCCCGACACTAATTCGACCGCATCCTGCGCATCAATGTAGTGCCAAATAGCATGTATCACCTCATCCGGTTCGCCCCTTTTTCTCCTTTCGAGCACCGCATCGACGCCCTCGAACGAATCAAACACATGCGCAATGAAAAGGTCATTCTCCTTGGAATAAATCTCCTCGTCACGCGAAAAGTCGGGTGGATAGCGTGTGATGCGATGCACGCCAAACACTTCGCGAATGAGCTGAGCTTTCCCACGCGAGGCGCCGACGATCAAGACACGGAGCTGCGAGCATTCGTCGAGGAGGTTGTCGATAATCGAATCGTCCATGCTGCATCGCCGTGTACAAAGAGAAGGTCGCGTTGACAGCTGCCTCGAAACAATGATGCAGATGCAGGCGCAGTCACAAAGTTGAATTAGGCATAGCTGAGTCCTCCGTCCAGCGTGAGAGTCATGCCATTCGCAAACTGGTTTGTAACGAGAAAGAGTGCAGCATCGGCCACTTCAGCTGCAGTGCCAATACGACCGATACTGCTCTTGCCAGCGGCCTGGCTTTTCAGGGAATCTGTCATTCCTGGAGTCAGCTGGAACACTTTCCTAAGGTGACATAGCTTACCAGCAAGCATGTCTGTCTCGATGTAGCCAGGCGCGATTGCATTGCAACGGATGCCGCGTGGCCCCAGCTCTTCTGCCAAAGCCCGCGAGAAGCCTAGGAGGCCGGCTTTTGTTGCTGCGTAGACACTACTGCCAGCACCACCTCGATGTGCAAGTGCACTAGAGATGTTGATGATGCATCCACCTTGTTTGTTGGAGAGCATCTTGCGGCTGATTGCTTTACAGCCATAGATGGTACCAAGCAGGTTGACCTGCACAATCTCGTCCATGACATGCTGTGGCGTGCGTGGCAGGAGACTGTAGTGGGTGATGCCTAACGTAAGCTTAACAAGTTGAAGGCATCCCTACCGGCAGCATTGACAAGCAGGTCAACTTGGTTGCCACTCTTGTCGACAGAGTCCCATGCGTTCCCATGACCAACATCAAAAGCAAGTATGTCATGCTTTTGGGCTTCACACGAGGCTAACTGCTTGATTGCTTCACGCAGTGATCCTTCCTTTCGTCCTATCAAAGTACAGCAGGCGCCATGCTGAGCAAAGGTTTTGGCGATTGCAAGACCAATGCCTCGCGAACCGCCAGTGATGAGAGCTACTTTACCAGCTAGCCTCATATTTGACATTGGTCAAGATGAGCTCTTATTGTAAGACAGAAGTCAGCAGATGAAGGATACTCTCAGTTTGAGGATATTGAGGAGCACCTGGGCGAGCTGTATGTATACTTGAGCTCGAGATGCATCGAACAGGCAGATTACGAGATGGCACGCAACCAGGATTCACTTTTGAATGCCCTGATTCGAGTGAAGAGCGCAAGCAGCAACAGCTTCTTGTTGATGGCGATCAAACGGATCAATACAAGTCAAGATGTTTGCCAGATTTATCACGATAGTGTTGGACAAGTGAAACGTCGGTCGTTTGTACAGGCAGTCTTGTACTTGCAAGCGCCACTTCTGCTTTTCAGTAACATGGGAGCAGCTCAGCTAACGAACTCCAAGCAGACAGCAGTAGCAGGGACCTGCGGAACTGCAGACCCTTATGCAAACTGGACAAAGCGTCCTGTTTCCTTCCTCTCAGATCCCACACGCAAAGCATGGCTGCAGAAGTGGCCCGCCCTGATCTTCCTCATTTCCAACGTCTTCGTCCTTGTCATGTAATGCCTCACCTATTGGTATCACAGCTGACTGTAGTTTCCTTACTGTGCTCATATTTTGGCCTGTTATTGTGCGAAATACGATTCACAGCCAGCTGGCCAAGGTCGAGCAGCATCTCCGGCATCGCAGCATCACAGACGTTCTGGACTTGAACAGGAAGCCAGACCCTGATGTGCTCGACTTGAGTATCATCTCAATTGGAAATGACGGCTTTGATGTCGCCATGCGCAATACGCGACCAGGTCCAAGCTTCATCTCCGTCGAGCCATTCAATTTGACAATCATGGACAGTATTTTTGAGCATCAAATCATGCGTGTCGCGGTCCCTGCCACTGCAGCAAATGCAGACATGATTCGATTCGGCATTCGCTACGATCCGGGCAATGTTGACTCCCTCTTGAACATGATTGAGACATCTGTTCATGCACACGCTCGCCCAAAGGTATCTCTGGCTGGCGATGTGACAGTCAAGTTGTTTGCCCGAGAAGCACACGTTAAAGTGCAGCGAGCAAATTTGCCTACGCCCCGGGCGCCAGACTTTATGAAGTTTGCCAAGTTTATAACAAACCCAAAAGTCAAGCAAGTTCAGAATGGAAGCGTTGTCAATGCAGCAGCTTCGGTAGATCTTTCACTACCATACACGGTTCGTGTCTGGCTTGGAGAGATTGGTTTGTTTGTTCTTCACAATGGAAAGGAATTTGCGGAAGTGCAGGTTGATCGTGTTTCCCTCCATCCAGGAACTACTCATCTCAAAGCAACGGGCCACGCAAATTTGGCGATGCTGCAGACTGACAAAGAACTGACGGATGCCATTGATCCTAAAGCAACATCAGATTTGCCCTTGACGCTACGTGGCAGACCACGATTGACCAACCCGGTCTGGCTCAATGAGTTTTTCGGCAGAGAGCAGAATATTACAATTCCTCGCAGCTGGCTCACAATGGGAGCCGAGCTAGCCCAGCACAGTGGGTTGGCATAGTCTACAGCTTTCAAGGTTCATCAGAAGCGCCATATCTAGCAGCACTTAGAACTAAACATCTGGTTGGTGTGGTTGCCGTTCTTGCGGTCGGCTATCTCGCCGCGGCAGAAATGAAACGGGCGCCTACCCTTGACTCTTGACTAAACACTATAATACTGCTCATCGAATATGACTGAAGGTGGGGAGAAACGTAAATCAGAGGCTCAAGATGGCCGCCGCTCCAAGAAATATCAGCATGATCGCTTCATCCGACTGAAGCCTGGAGCCGTCGGTATCATTGTCACTTGTGTGCGTGGCAAAGAAAAGGCTGCTGAAAAAGATGCCATAGAAATGATTCTTGACAGCAACTATGTCAAGTCCTTGCAAGCTGCTCTCCCAGAACTGGCCCCTGTCGAAGTTTCTGACGCAGAAGAAGATATCGAAGCATCCATTGCACAAGAGCTTGATTCTCTTAAAGAAGCACGAGCTCCGCAAAAAGGCAAGCCAGCCTTGCTCATACCGCTCAAAACGATGCTCGAATGCGTTGTCTTCATCAAAATGGCCAAAGAAATCAACCCAGTCTTGTTGGTTGCTGACTTATGTCAAGCACAGCTCGCTCAACCTGGAAAGAAGCTCGGAGGTCGCTTTGTGCGCAGATTAACTCCCATTTCTGCTTCTGCCGATGCGAGCATTACGGGTCTCAAGACCTGTCTAGAGCGTGCCTTGCCCAGTGTCTTTAGCTGTCGCGATCCAAATGCAGCAGGGGTCGATGCAGAGTCTGGCGAATCATCTGCGAAGACAGATGAAGAACAACGGCAAACAATTGTGAAGCGTCAGTATCGGGTTGAGCCGACATTTCGCAATCAAGATCAGCTCACACGCGATATGGTCATTCCAGAGACTGCTTCCCAAGTCATGCGACTCGGTGCGCATCGAGTCAACTTGAAAGGATACGATTGCATCATTCTCATCGAAGCGATGCGCGGCTTTCTCGGGGTCAGCGTTGTTGAAAAGTTTGACATCCTGCGGAAGTTCAATCTACAAGAGCTATGCGAAAAGGGAGAAGCGCCACGGCCGGTACCTGACAAGACGGAGAATTAGTGCGTGACGATGATTGCCGGCCGTGGTGGTCTGGGAGCAGACCAGTGGATTTGGGTGCCGTCACTCTCGTAGATGACTGATGTCCGACGTTGTGATGATGCGGTCGACATTGCAGCAGCTGCGGGTTTCAAGAATGTTCTCCATCTCTGCCACTTCCTCGCAACGTGCTGCGTCTTCCATGGATTGCCTCTTGGCCCGGTACGCTCTGACAATGAACCACATGGTACCTACTGTAATGAGCGTCGATAGCACGAACGCGATATTGCCCATGATTGAGTTGTGTGCTTTGTCTCTAAGCAAGACGCCAACATAGACTGGTGGAAAAAATTTGACTGGACTGGCAAGAGCATTGGCCACCATCCAGCGTGTCCAGGTGATAGTCTCCAAGCTTGAGAACAAGGGGGTACTAAAGTGTGGCGGGATGATGCTCATCCGTATCAAGAAGAGCATCAGCAAACCTCCATCTTCAACAACGCCAACAAAGACGCCGTAGTTCTCCTTGTGGCGCTCACGAAACCGGTCGAGTTGGCCTTTGAAGAAGTAGCGAAAGCCAAAGTAAACGAACGACTCGCCAACGATGGAAGACATCATGACCATGAGGAAGCCATTTGACATGCCATACACGAAGCCGGAGACGGCAGCAAGAAATTCATGCCCGAATAGAGGTGGTATTGAGACGAGGGCAATGAGACTGCAGACAATCAGCCAACCAGCTTTGATGTGCTGCAGTTTTTGCGCAATAGGGTCGAGATTCCTCTGTAGTCGGTGCGAAAAGATGGCAATCAAGATGCTCGCCAGTACAAAGACAAAAATACCGCCTGCGATTTGAATACGTGTCCCTAGGCTACGCTGCATGAACCATTTCCGCGTGTTGGGGAATGGCCACTGACGTTGCTTCTTCGACGCTGAAGGCGTAGTTGCTGCGACAGCCGGCTGCGCAGTCGGTACATAGGCCTCTGCAGGCGTCGCCATTGAAAGACACAAGGCAGCTTTCGCCAGTCGCCAGGCAAGCTTGCGCACCGACCCAAGCAACTTATGAAACAAAATTGGCAAAGGTGCTCAGCTTGACGTCGGGGGGTTTCGACAAACAAGGGAAAACCTTTTTACGCATCGATTCAGTCCCTGAAGGCTTTACGCAGGGGGTTCTTCAGAAAGCCTGATGCGGCCTTCGCCTGTGACGAGGCTGCGTAGGCGCAGTTTTGTATTGTCGACAACGACCCTTCCTGCGCGCGTAAAGGCAAAGACAAAAGTGAGAGCTGCTGCGAGAGTCATGAGCAGGACAAAGACAGTAGCATAAGTCAAGGTAGCGTCTTGGCCCATGATTGAGCAGAATTGAGCGGTTTCTTAGCGATGAGAGCTTGTTTGGGTGCAGGTCAAAGTGCAAGCTGCGCGACACTCATGAGATACACTGCAACGGGCACCAAGTCATGGCATTCTCTACCTTCCTTATACATGCAACCAAAAATCTTACCTGCAGCTATCTGCCATCAAACAGCTGCCTGATCTGCCATCGGCATGGTCGACACCACAAAGTCGTCGTCTGTGTCTGCCGTGACCAAGACACCACGATCACGACACTCCTTGATAGCCTCTGCGACCGTGCCCATGACAGGTGGCCAAATACCTTCAAACTCGCGCCACGGCATTCCGCCTTCCGGCGCCGGTGCAGAATTCATAATCTCCATAATGAGCTTTGCAAGGGGTGATAACCCGCGTAGTCGTTCATCGAGATGCGACTCATCTTCCTCTTCATCCTCCTCACCTGAGAGATCTTCAGGTTCTGTCATATCATTGTCATCGCCAGACTCGGCATCTTCCCATTCATCACCGCGTGTCCCATCAATTTCCTCGAGTGTATCTTCCACTTCGACTGTATCTGCGGCAAGGAGTGTCGCGGTCTGTAGTTTCTCAAGAGCAATCGCTTGCAATGCCGTACTGGTAGGCAATGCTTGATACAGTACATCCAGTAGAGCTGCGCGTGGCAATTTACGTAACAGGGCCGTGTCAATGCCGCCCACTTGAGCTGGGATGTTTTGTTTTGAATCGCTCATAGGTGAGCCTTGTTCGATTTTGGGTTTCTTTTGGTCGGGTAGCGAGAGTGCTGCATCGGCAGAAGCAGGCGGTGAGCGGCCTGTGGACATGATCTGGTAGGATGACAAGGTGTGTCTTTGTGTTGAGTTGTTGTGGGACGCGACTGTAGGACGCGACTTTCATGATGCATTTCAGGACCAAGACGCACTAAATTTGATGAAATGCTATGTGATGCTATACAATGCTATGCTGTCAATGCTGATTGAGGATGCTACTTGAATCCACGCCATAGCCTATACGGCATTGTCCACTCCCGCTTCAACAACGACGGCCGAGTCGGGTCAAAATTGACCTTTTCAAGAAGCTGTAGAAACATCTGACTTGGGACTGCGTTCAAAGCGACTGCTTCCACTTCAGCAAGCATGGCAAGTCTCCCTAGTTCCTTCCATTTCAGACGCAATGCTGCGAGTTTCGTAGAGGCAGAGATGAGATGGTCGTTTGCACGGGTGGCAACGTCAAACACGGCATCTTGTAGGCCTGAGAGGGAGGCACCAGTCTTTCCTTGAAGACGCAGGATATCCTGCTGCTTGACGTCGTGGACTGCACAAATATCTGTTGGAAGTGGTACCATCTTTTTCGCTGCATAGTACGGGATTCCACGAAGCGTCGAGGCGATACCCATGGATAAACCAATATGCTGTACAATCTCATCGACCTCTGGTTTGCGAATATCGAGGGACTCCAAGTCCAAGTACAGGAGTGTCGAGTAGGTCCGTTCCGCATAACTCTCCAATGCACTCAAATTATGGAACTGCATAGTTTCAATACGTCGTTCCCGCTCAGCAATGATGCGTAGGAGGTAAGGCTTCGTGAGTTGAATACCAGACTGCAAGACATGATCTAGCAAAACGGCAACCGGTTGGGCTGGTGCATCACCCTTGAAACAACGATCCACCGTCTCTGTCCAAAATTGATAACGCATTTTCCCTACGGCTACTTGCGTGACTTGATCTGGGACGAGTGCCAAGTCGACATTCAGGGCGCGCAGAGCAAGAAATGCATCACGACTGCGAGCTGGTTGGAATGCGGCAAGGAGGTAGGAAGGGTGGTCGAAGGTCTGTAAGATTTGGCGGCAGTAGGCTCGTGCTGCGTCGATGGATCTGACGCCTGCTGCTGCTGACATGCGCGCAAGGGCGATGCTTTTGCTTTGTGGTGAAGTTACTTTGTCTCTGTCTTTGTCTTGTAGTGTCTTATGTCATCACAGCAGTAGGCTCAGAAGAGGGCAGAAGAAGGGTCATTGCAAAGGCAGAGAGGCTGGTCCTTGTCGCATGGATGGAAGGTATCATGGGTCACCTGCTACGTAGTCGAATAGAAGCCAGCTGTTTTGTGACTTGCTATTGCTAGCCCAGGCAGATTTGGCAGTCATAGAAACCAGGGACATACAAGAGACGAAGCCGGAAGTCCTTGCTGCCGAGTTGCCCTGGTGGTCAGGCCGAGACCGTACTTCCACTCTGTCTACTAGCAAGGCTGGCTACTGCTGCTGCCAAGGCTCTGTCACATGACTTCCCCGGATCTCGAGTTTGTGCTGCGGCAGATTGACAGCCGGGATGGTGGGCGGTGATGATGAGTCTGGCTGGGATTTGGTTGAGGACTCGCGTTGGGAAACAAAGAGCAACTTGGCCATATACAAGGCCCATATCCTCCTCCATTCAACAGACACTGCCTAGCAAGAACATGCCATTCAGCTTCATGGACGACGAGCAGGAAGACGACGACGCATGTATACTCCCAAACTACGATGCACCCATCTATGCACAAGACCCACCCACACCAACAAGCCCAACTGCATCCTCTCTCCAACCACAATCAAGCTGGCCACCGCAACGGACCTCCTTCGAGCGTGAGGTCGCACAGCGCGCCATCCTCAGGCCGCAACCGCAGCAAGCCAGTAACCGCATCAAAACCAAACCCAGACGCACACCATCGCAATTCGCCATGGAGATGCTGGGAAAGGCAAAAGGCAAGGCCACATCTCCCCTCAAACACTCCTTGGTACCGCAGCAGGCATTGTAGCCCTAGCTTACTCTGTTGCGATTCCCTTCCATTCCTTTCCAAGCGACGGCGCTTTCTCAAATTCCATTATAAATCCAGTCTCTCCAATATTGCCAGCACACTCGTGTTTCATGTAGACAAAAACGAACTTCACTCTTGTCACCCTCCTAAAGACCATTCTTTCTCTTCTTCCCCGATGTGTCGCGATAGATCCAGTAAATTCGGGCCAGCATGATCAGGTACAGTACATTCCGCCAGAACCACGCAGTCCATCGACGTTTCTGCGTCCAAAACACAACTGTATCAAATGTCGCGCTCGTTCCAGCAGAAGCATGATTGTCCACCAGTGAACAGCATAACGCCGGGTCATCCGTCAGTAATGCATCGAGGTGCAGGTTATGCTGACAGTACCTGATCCAATCAACGTCATTCGCAGTCCACACAAAGACTTGCTTCCCAAGTGCATGCGCATCCCTCACAAATTGCTCACCTGCAGGACACGCAAGTGCATACAATTGCATATTGAAACTCGTCACTGCCTTGTTGTGGAGAAACTTGCGACTCGCATAACTCGTATGCAGACCGATATGTGTAATGGCAAATGTCTCGAGATGCTGTCGGCAATGTGAGAGGAACTTGTCATGCCAGATGCCAAGGACGATACGATTTTGCCAGTACTGTAGACCACCTCGTGTTTCTCCTAGGACATGTGCAATGCGGCCAATGACATCGACGTGGTTGCTTAGCTTGATATCCAGTAATAGCCAACGATCCTTGAACGCATCTTCCTCCAGCATCGCCAATGCGTCCACAAGTCGTGGCATACCAACATGGGGTTCAGCAACCGTCCGTAGAGAGTCGAGCGCTTTTCCTCCACTAGGAGCATGCCAAGGCCAAGCAACCACTTTGCCCTCCTCCCCAAAACATCGCTTCAAGTTTGGATCATGGCTCAGCACAACCACACCATCGGCAGAGACATGCACGTCTGTCTCAATACCATCACAGTGATGACCACCAGGTCCTAGCGCTTCGCAAAAGGCAAGGAGAGTATTTTCGGGGTAGAGTCGCTTATACCCACGATGCGCAATGACTTGCGGTGTGCGACGTCTGGTTGACTGACTGGGTGGCAGGAGTGAACCAGCGGCACCATCGAGGTTCTTCATGATCCCTCAGGAGAGTGAGAGAAAGGGAGCGTAGCAGATGACGATGCGACCTTGGGCCTTGAGATGGTCTTAGAATAAGTCAGATGGATTTCTACAGAAACCTTCAAGGCTTCACCCCTGCCATCTACTCTACTTCTCTCTAATCAGGCCCTCCAGTCTTCCCTCTGCCTGCTCCTTGTCAAAGTCAGGCCGCGGCAGCTCATACCCATCCACACATGTAGCATACGTGATACCACCCAGCCGGCTCACCGACCTCAAGACTGCAGGATCTAACAAGTTGCGTTCCTTATTGATGGCATCCTCCCGTGCATGGAACAAGACACCTTCGAGGAAGATTGTCACGCCCGTCACTTTATCCTGAGGGTTCTTCCATTCTCTGTGCTCAACGAGCTTGCATTCAATCGTAAAGATACTCTCATGAACGCGTGGTGGTGTTACCTTGTTGGAAGCAAGGGGTGTCAAGCCCGACAATACCCACTCGCTCACTTCATACGGTGCATTGATACTGGTGAAGTTGGCCGCTTCAATGAAATGATCAGAGATGGTGTTGATGACGGCTTCTTTCGTCTCGAGGACATTCCGAAGTGAATCCTTGGCACGCTCAATCGAACCAGCGAAACCAACGGCAAAGACCGGAGGATCATGGTTGACCATTTGGAAGTAGCTAAAGGGCGACAAGTTGCGTTTCGAGCCATCACGGCTACACGTACTCAAGAATCCAATCGGTCGTGGCGTGATGGCAGAGATGAGCATCTTGTAGTTGAATGCAGCCGGTCGTCCTTCCTCATAGGGATCAATGTCGATGATTTTCTTGGTCTTCCAATCACCAGCAAGCGTGTTGGCACCACCACCAGGCTGCCAATCCGGCTGGGGTGTTTGAAATTGCTGCCAGGAACGCGCCGGATAGGCATCCCGACCTGCCTCGACTTTTTTGAAATCGCCATGAGGATTGCGTTGAATGAGCTTTTCAGCTTCTGCACTCGCGGCGTTCCCTTGTGTTGTCATGCTTCGTGTTAGCTGGCGTCTAGCTGGATAGAAGAGACGTAGGGAAGGCGACAGAGCTGGTCTTGTAAGAGGGTTGGTCGGAGTTCTCGGTTGGCAGCGGGGGATTGTCGCGTTTGTGGTCGCTCGAGGACTTGACTGAGACCACCACCATACTTGATGAGCTAGACTTGGTGAAGCGTCCAGAAGGACACGAGACGCATTATCACTATGTCCAATGTAACGTGGCAATATCATGATACCAAGATGCATCTCTTTCAAGCAACTGTCCGTCATTCTTGAAGATACTTCTTATGCTGCATACTCGGGCCATGGGTGGAACGTTCGACGGGCACGACTACCAAATAAGGCCATGAGATGTGATCGAGCTCTTCTACCCGTCACAAGTGCCCCTCTTCCCGTAGCTGTAGCCGCCAATCTTGCAGAGCTTTCCCCTTGAATGTTGCTGCATGCGCCAAACCGACTCCGGCAAACGCCAACGCGACAGCACCCACGCCCGCATCTTCATTCACTCACTCACTCACGCCATGACGGCCGTACGGCGGCTCATGAAAGAGTATCAAGACCTCACAACCAATCCACCGGACGGCATCACAGCAGGCCCAATCTCAGAAGACAATTTCTACCTCTGGGAAGCCCTCCTCGCCGGGCCCGATGACTCACCCTTTGAGGGCGGCTTGTTCCCTGCCATCCTGAAATTCCCCAAAGACTACCCACTCTCTCCGCCGACCATGACCTTTCAATGCGCCTTGTTTCATCCCAACGTGTATCCGTCTGGCGATGTCTGCATCTCCATCTTGCATGCACCGGGTGATGATCAGTTTGGCTACGAAAAGGCAAGTGAGCGATGGAGTCCCGTCCAGAGCGTTGAGAAGGTCCTACTGAGTGTCATGAGCATGCTGGCTGAACCCAATGACGAATCACCCGCGAATATTGACGCGGCCAAGATGTGGCGAGATGATCATAAGCAGTATGTCCGGGTGGTGCGCAAGAACGTGCGGGATGTGCTTGGGTTGTAGGAGTGGGGCTCCTTGTGTGTCTGTACAGACCATACTACTAATGAATATGCAGTCATGCTATGTACAAACCCGGCGCATCGTCCTGTTCAGTCGTGTCGCTGTGTCTGAGCGAATTTGATATTTTCCAGGTGCAGACGAGCAGTGACCTACACTTCCTCAAGTTTCCCTTCATAGCCATGGTCCAGGCAGCAGGCAAGCTCAAGACAACGGCAGCATCCGGTGGTCGCTCAAAGGCGCCCGTCAAACGCGGTACGCGTGTCATTCCACCAAAGAAGCAAGGCGCCGTGCAGACCAAAACCCGCGTTGCCAAGTACTCGCAGTCGCAGAATGGCAAGATGGAACACAAGCTTGCCTCGCTGGCTGGTAACGCCGGTGCGAAGCTCAAGATTCTGAAGCAAGAGTCCGTCAAAGGTGACAAGGACCGTGCGGCCGAGCTGGCAAAACCTGAAAGGAAGCGCAAAAAGTAGATGGCTTTGTCGGATGTGCTCTGCTCTGCCGCGCTACAGGCTTCTGCCTAGACGCCTTCTGCTTCGTCGTTGCTCTCACATCTCGGCAGCGCACAGTGATATGGGGCCCGAGCCCAAACGTTGTCCTGCTTCAGCTCTTGCGCATCGACCTTCTTGAGCTCTTATAAGCTCCATCCATTCTATCTTGCTCATTAATTACTCCAACATGCGCTTCACTCTCTCACTCTTGGCTACTGCTCTCCTGACCCCGCTTGTTCAAGGACAGCAGCTCTTTGAAGTCAGTGTCGGTGAGACGGACCTTACTTTCAATCCAGACACAATCAATGCTGCGGTGGGCGACCGTGTCATGTTCGTCTTTTACCCAAAGAACCACTCAGTCGTCCAATCAACCTTTGACAAACCTTGTGTGCGCTTGCCAGCCAACGGCAGTACCCCAGCCGGCATCTTTTCCGGATACATGCCCACTGCAGCGAATGCGAGTTTTCTATCAACTTATACGATTCTCATCAACGATACAAAGCCATTGTGGTTTTATTGCTCGCAGGGCACGCACTGTAAAGCCGGTATGAGTATGGTTGTCAACCCACCAAATAGCGTACGTGCCCTCACTTTCCTACAACCATGAGCTAATGGAGTACAGACAGTCAAGACGCTGATCAATTACAAGCTTGCTGCTGCGCAGACGCTCGTGACACCTGCATCTGTTGTGTCGAATGTCAATGCAGTCTCAAACAGTGCGAGTGTGCCCGCAGTAGAGGCAAACACCGTGGGTACTTCCAACACGAGCTCGATCGTCGTTGCTCAGGGTGGTGCATCGTCACTTCAATCGGCCGGCTTGGGTCTCGTCTTCTTTGTTGTAGCGCTTTGTTTGTAGTGTTACTCGTAGAAACTATGCTACTCATGAACTCCACACAGCTCGCGACTAGTCCCTGTAAATCAACGGCTCATTCGTCCCCGTGTACGCCTTGGCAAGCATCTCGCCAGATCCAGACAACTGCGTAAAAGCAACTTCATGAACATCTACCGGACACCCAAACACCAATTTCATTCGGGCCAGATCGAGGAGAGCGCGCATGACACCTTTGCCGCGATACGACTTGACTGTCCACATACGATTCACACCAAGTACTGCTTTCCTCGTGCGCGTCAAGTCAAGTTCATGCTCACTCGTCATGGGCATGGCTTCCGTGATCTGTTGGACGAGAAGGAAACCAATGCAGCGACCAGCAAGACAACAGATAAATGCGGTAAAGACTGTCTTCTCCAATGGTGGAAGCGTTGAGCCGAGTTCAACGTCGACCATTTCACAAACACGTTTGACAAACGCTCGTTCACCGGGTCTTGCGGAACGATAGGGAATCAGGTTTAGCACGGCGCCCTTGATGCCGGGCAGTTGCACGCCCTTGCTCAATGTCGAAGACAAGTTTGCTAGGGATGCTGGAAGGGCAATACCATGTAAGGCGGCTTTGTGAAATGCTGCATGCAGTTCCAAATCAGCGGCAACGGTCCTGGTGTATGACATGCCACACGCGGCACACGTCACACGTGCGGGTAGTAAATTGAGCTGCATCTGAACCAAAGGCTTCTTGTCAGATGACGAAGACGATGCTTCTATTCGCTTGCGTTTCTTCACAAGCTGCGCAGGTTTCGTTTGCTGATGATGTTGTTGGCGCGATTGCGATATCGATGGGTGGGCATTAGAGCGATCTGTTAGGATGCCGAGCGCTGAAGCTGGTTGTGTGCCAAATTTGACGTAGCGAGGCATGGCAACAGGCGATGCAGGCGGAGAAGAGGAAGCTGGAGGCGTAGGTAGGCCTGGCGATGCAAGCGCGTCAGCGAAGCATTGTCCACGATGCGAGTAGGTGCGCCGGACAGATTTACGACCTGGACTCGGAAAGCCTGCAAAGGCGTCGTCCATGACAGAAATGACGAGAAGCAAGCGTGTTTACAATGTCAAGCAGTAGGGTCTGCAGGATAGCAGCAGCTAGTAAGTGTGTTTGTTTTCGAATTTCGCGCACACAAAAAATTGGAAAGACGCGACGGGACGAATACACACGCTATACCTATGGCCACTCTCTACGCTTATGAGGGCGTAGTGCTCGGCGATCATTGTGACTGAGGGCTCTGCAGCGTGTGTGTCATGCTCTCCACAGCCAACACAGCTACTTCGTCTCGGAACTTCTCGTCATTTTAGAAAATAGCATACATTGCCTGCTGAAGGCTGTGAGCTGCGACTGGCTTGTGTAAGGCGCCGTTCAAGCCAGGTGGCAAGCTACAAGTGCTGTGATCTGGTCCAGTGTCAACATCTGAAATCACGCCCTTGTGGCAGCTGAGTAGCTGAACTTGCGACCAATATTGGCCTGTAACAGGCAGAGATCAAGCATCCGTGCCCACTTGAAACGGGTCCTGCTCAAATGTCGCGCTTCAGATGCAGGCTCTGTGCTCTGTGCTAGGATCCCTCTTCACTTAAGCTCAGACCGTCCAGATGCTCATCAACACCCATGCGCTTCGCTCCTTTAATCTTGCAAGCTCTCTATGCACGCCCCTCCGACACGGCTGACCGATTTACTACTCTCTTGCCTGCAGTGCTTGTCGGGCATCAGCGCATTGCAGAGAACAAAGCGGTCGAGACGAGCAACCCATCGCCGCACCTTCGCCATGTCGCCCTACATGGTCTCTTTGCCAGAACGCCCGCCGACTTCCTGGAGACCCAAAGACTCGTCCGTCGACTACATCTGATTGACCTGCCGCTCGTCAACAGCAGCGCGCCATTACTCAATTACAGTACGACGGTCAATTCGACGAGCGCCAATGTCACGGCCATTAGTAAAGCTGCTTCGGCAGATGGTCTCAATGCAATCTTTGGTCAGGAACCGAAAACTACAATCGATAAAGGGGAAGCTTCAGTGCAACCGGGTCAATCTACAGCACGAGTCAATCCAGCGCAAGTTCCAATACCGGGCGACCTTCGATCAATTTCAGATGCGACGTACACAACTTTGCTACGCTATGCCAAATTCTGCTCCGCTACCTATGTTGCATCATGTGGAAGTCCGAACGGCGCCGAGCTGATTCAACAATTCGGGCAGAATGCTGGGCAACAAGCTTCAAGTATGCTTTCCGCAGGCTATATCGCACAAGATGACACCAATCGAGAGTTTATTGTTGCGTTTCGCGGTGATCCTTTCATGCATGGTCTTTCTTGCGTGAAACTGGACGACCAGCGGACCAGCCTTGTTCAGGCTTCGACTGCGATGCCCATGGTCAACTTTAAAGCGCCTGCAGAAGCTGCCATCAACAGTGACATCCTGGCTGCCTTTATCTTGCAGTACACTGAGCTCGACCAACTCATTCAGGCAGCTCTAGCAGACAAGAAGGGCTATGGCATTACCTTCACTGGGCACGGAATCGGTGGTTGCTTTGCCTTGCTATCGGCTATTGCTTTCAGTGGAAGTCTATCTGCGAATGTGGCGATACAGACCATTACCTATGGTGCACCCCGCGTTGGCAATCTTGCCCTTGCCAATTACATCGACTCTCTCTTCCAGGTCAATGGCCAAGCTCGTTATCTACGCATCACGCATGGTTCAGATATCATGCCCATTGTCCTCAACCGCAAATCAGGCTATGTGCATGCTGGCGTTGAGATATTCCAATCCAATGAAACGGTCGGTGGTCGAGGTGTCTTTCAGTGTAGTGGAGAGGAGGATCGCCGATGCAGTGGGTCGAAGACCACTTTTGCCATGCCCGTAACTCAAGCCGCTTTCAATCCGTCATCTGTTGCCGCTACGCCTCCTGTCCCCGGCGCTGTTCCTGAAGATCCGGCATCTCAAGTATTGCCCGCAAGTGCTTCGTCGCCAATGGCAGCTCACAGCCCAGAGCCTGTCTTCATTGATCCGGCAAGGCCAGAACGACAATCATGCCAGACTTGTCGAGGAACAGAGTGCATCGATTGCTACTATGACACGGTAGACACCTCAGATGACGGAGGCATTGACCAAAACATTCAGAAGATCATCCCTGGTGAGCCCATTGCACCAAAGCTTGCGAATGAAGGGCCCTCAGAGCGCGATCGCTCGTACCTGCCCGGTCTCACTTACATCGTGCCCTTCTACCAGCGGGTGGTCAACACAAGCCAGAAACACCCATCTGTCGTCAAGAGTCAAACAACTTCCAAGGTACCTCTCATCGTGTCCAAGATACCAGTTACCAAGATCTCCAAAGCCAACGCAGCAAGCGTCAATACTACGGTCAAGACAGCATCTTGCGATTCATGCGGCACAAGCACATATCAGAGCTCCATTTCGTTTGCCGATATCGACCATCAAATCATGCTTGGCATCCGGTTCTACACAGACGGAATGAACTTTTGTTCAGCATTGAGCAACGCCAATACAGCCGCGCCAAAGCATGACGCCACAGTCCGCATCTCGGGTTCAGTCTCTGCACACTCAGTACTTTCCATAGCATTGGCGATAGTAGGCATACTATATTCTGTAGCAATCTAGATCACTTGGGCAGCGGCTTCATCATAGGGAAGAGCAAGACTTCCTGGATATTGCTCGAGTCCGTCAAGAACATGACCAGCCTGTCAACACCAAGACCCCAGCCTCCAGTAGGTGGCAGTCCATACTCAAGACTGGTACAGAATGTCTCGTCCACAAGCTGTGCTTCATCGTCACCTTGATCCTTTTGTGCGGCTTGCTCCTGGAATCGGGCGCGCTGGTCGAATGGATCATTCAGCTCTGTGTAAGCATTGCAAATTTCCTTTGTAGCAACAAAGACCTCGAAACGCTCACAAATGCCAGGCACGTCCCTATGCGACTTGGCAAGCGGCGACATCATGTGTGGGTGGCCGGTGATAAACAGAGGGCAGACACCTTCAGACTCGATGAATTCGCCAACAAGTTTGTCGAGCAGACGAGCACTAGTGTGGGGTGGCGAGCACTCTACCTGGTGCTTCTTGCACAGCTGGCGCAAAAATTCATTGCCGGCTGGTGTTTGAAGGTCTTTGGCAGGTGGGAATTCGACCTTGAGCTTCTCTGCCAAATAGGGAAGCATATCAACTCGTCGCCATGGACGGGCAAAGTTGATGTGCATCGCTTCGCCCTCTGGGCCTTGAGGATGGTAGACAATCTCGTAGCTGCCTGTGATCTCCTTGACAAGCTCGGAGACCATAATCTCAGTCATCTCCATCAAGTCATACACATCGGCGTATGCCTGGTAAAACTCACACGTAGTGAATTCCGGGTTGTGTGTCTGATCAATACCTTCGTTTCTGAATTGCCGTCCGATCTCGTACACTCGGTCAAGGCCTCCAACGACGAGCATCTTCAGGTAGAGCTCGGGAGCAACACGCATAAACATGTCCATGTCAAGCTCGTTGTGGTGCGTGATAAATGGCTTGGCTGTGGCACCTCCCGCAATCATGTTCATCATGGGTGTCTCGACCTCCATGAAGTCACGATCATCCAAGAACTTGCGAATGTACTTGATGATCCGCGTGCGCGTGATGAATTTGTCGCGCGTAGAGTTGTTCATGATGAGATCGAGGTACCGCTGCCGGTATCGAGTCTCCTGGTTCTTCAGACCACTGGATGCCTTAGGCAGCATGTGCAATGAAGGACTGAGCAGAATGATTTCTGCACAAAAGATACTGAGCTCACCACCTTCGCGTCCGCGAGGAGCAGTGCGTCCAGGGTATCCACGCACACCGACAATATCTCCGCGCTTGATGCGTTCGTGCATGGCGACAAAGTCAAGACCCTCTGCAGAGTCCTGTACCTGACACATGACTTGAATCTTGCCACCTTCTCCGTGCAAGTCGTAGAACCTGAGCTTGACACCAGACTCGCGCTTATTGTGTACACGACCGGCCACAAAGACGATTTTTTCCTGCAGCGACTCGCCACGAGCCAGATGATCAAATTGTGAGATGAACTCTGGGATGCGATGAGAGACGTTGAACTTGTGGGGATATGGGGTCAAGCCTCCCTCAGCAACCTTGCCGCGCATTGCATTGATGGTCGCTGACCGGATCTTGTGGAACTCATTGGGCGAGATGTCCTCCCCCTGTGCATCCTGGCCTTCCACCTTGGCCTTGACAGCCTCTCTCGGCGGCTTTGCAGCTTGCTTTGCAGCCTTGTCCGCGTCTCTCTCGCGCTGCTTCTTGCGCTTCTTGAACTCGCTCTTGGATACCATCTCGCCTGTCACCTCATCGAGCTGTAGATTCGCCTCGTTGGCGGGAGCCTTGTCGCCTGTTGCCAGGTCCTGCAACTTCTCTGTGACGACGGCCACTGCCTCCTTGATCTGATCCGCCATCTGCTTGTCTATGGCTCAAACTGTTCGATGCTTGTCGATGTCAGGAAAAGAAATGTCGGCTCCAAGCAGTCACGGCGCAAGACCTCAAACCAGCACAGTACAGCTAGAGGTGTTTCGAGAAGGGGACATGGCAGAACTCACGCTGGCTCTCAAGGGAAAGCCCTTTGCCTATGCTCCATACCTGGTGGCTAGCTACGCCAATCTTGTCGAGGCAGACAGCGTCAAAATTGATCTTGCAGACAAGGCACTCTTGGAAGATGGCAAGAAGGACTCGACTGCCTCGCTGTGGACCAGTGGCAGCACGCACAAGGATAGCAAGGCTATCCTGACTGCATTATCTCAAGCATTTCCCAAGCTCTCGAGCAAGCAAGATGAAGAATGGATTGACTTTGCCCTGACCAAGCTATCGGGTGATTTTAAACAAATTGCTCCAGCTCTCGGAGAGATGGAAGATCATCTGGCACTCAGGACGTACTTTGCAGGCTACAAAATCACTGTGGCGGATTTGGCGGTGTGGGGAATCCTCCGTAGCTTGCCTATTGCAAGTGGTGCTGTGCGTAAAACCTATGTCAACCTGGGTCGATGGTTCCGTTATCTGGAGGCTCTCCCATGGGTCACCTCTGCTCTCGCTTCAATGACCTCTGCAACTGTCGCTGCCAACAAGAAGACCAAGGAAGCTGATAAGCTTGCCTCTGGTAAGAAGTCCAATGTGTCAAGCGCCAGTTTCGAGATTGGTTTGCAGGACGCTGAGGACGGCAAAGTCGTAACACGTTTCCCCCCTGAGCCCTCTGGTTACTTACACATTGGTCATGCCAAAGCTGCAATGCTCAACCAGTACTTTGCCCAACGCTACAATGGCAAGCTCATCATTCGATTTGACGACACCAATCCAACAAAGGAGAAGCAAGAGTTTGAAGATTCCATCATTCAGGATCTCAAGCTGCTCGGCATCAAGGGTGATGTCTTGACCTACACATCAGACCACTTCCAGACGCTCTACGACTATGCTGTGCAGCTCATCAAGCAAGGTGACGCCTATGTCGACGACACAGCACAAGAGCTGATGCGCGATCAGCGTATGAAAGGCGAGGCCTCTGTACGACGAGAGCGGACTATTGAGGAGAACTTGCAACTCTTCACAGTCGAGATGCGACATGCCTCTGATATCGGCAAGTCCAACTGCCTGCGTGCCAAGATGTCGGTTGACAACCCAAACAAGGCCATGCGAGATCCAGTCATCTACCGTGTCAACGAGACATCGCATCACCGGACTGGCTCTGCATGGAAGATCTACCCAACGTACGACTTTTGCTGTCCGCTAGTCGACAGTATCGAAGGTGTGACTCACGCATTGAGAACAATCGAGTACCGAGACCGTAATCCTCAATACGAATGGTTCCTTGAGAAACTCAACCTCCGCAAAGTGCACATTTGGGACTTCGCACGCATGAACTTTATTCGGACGCTGCTCTCGAAGCGTAAGCTGCAATGGTTCGTGGACCAAGGTCACGTCGGTGGCTGGGACGATCCGCGCTTCCCGACTGTGCGGGGTGTGCGTCGTCGCGGTATGCAAGTGGATGGCTTGCGTGAATTCATCCTCTCGCAGGGACCTTCCAAGAACAACAACAACCTTGAGTGGTCCGCTATTTGGGCGACAAATAAGAAGTCTATTGATCCGGTTGCCCCACGACATACGGCTATTGCTGGTGCCGTCAAGGTTGCTATCCTAGGACGCGGCGGAGAGCCTACCAGTAGCCCAATTCCAAAGCACAAGAAGAACCCAGACCTGGGCACAAAGACGACCTGGTACTCCAATGGAATTTGTATTGACCTTGAGGATGCACTCACCCTCACAGAAGGTGAAGAGCTGACACTCATGGACTGGGGAAATGCATTCGTTACAAGGCTCGTCAAGACTGACGGTGCTGTGCAGGAGCTTGTCATGACATTGCACTTGGATGGCGACTTTAGGAAGACGAGCAAGAAGCTGACGTGGCTCTCCACATCGCCTCAGCCAGTCGCTGTGACGCTTGTTGACTTTGATCATCTCATCACCAAGGAGAAGCTCGAGGAAGGCGACGATGTCAAGGACTTTATGACCAAGGAGACGGAATTCAAGACTGAGGCTGTCGCAGATGTTAATGTCAAGGAGTTGAAACACGGCGAAGTCATTCAATTCGAGCGCAAGGGATACTTCATTGTAGACGAGCCCTACGAGAGTGACGAGAGGCCGATTGTCTTTTTCAACGTTCCAGACGGAAAAGCAGTTAGCCGCTACGGCGCTAAGCAGTAAATCTGAACAGGCTATAGCGAGGCAAGATGTCTCTCAGACATAACCAAATTGGCCATCTTCTCCTCCAAAAGCAAGTGGACGTACTGAGGTTTGGCATCGCCCTTTCGCCACTCGGTATTGAGCAGGTTGTACTGCCGAAGATCGATAAGCTTGACCTCGTGCATAGCGCTTCGTACAGCATTTGCATGTGCTTTGCGCATCCTGTGCTCTGATCTGTCCAGCTTGAGCTTGTCGATGGTCTCTGCTTTGCTCTGAGCATGCTTTGGACGCAAAGGGTTTTGCAAGAATGCTATGTTGTGTGCTTGCTGCTGTAGCTTGAGCTCTCCATTTTGACGTTGCAACGCCTGCACTG
This sequence comes from Protomyces pachydermus, assembly GCA_003717275.1. Classification (NCBI taxonomy): domain Eukaryota; kingdom Fungi; phylum Ascomycota; class Taphrinomycetes; order Taphrinales; family Protomycetaceae; genus Protomyces; species Protomyces pachydermus. The sequence goes on along the minus strand of QXDU01000206.1, from coordinate 137,275 downwards.
CATCCTGCAACAATTGTACCTCTCGCACATCGGCACCGCCTGCTCCATTTGTTCCAAATAAGAGTGATGCTGTGCCGGCATTCTTGGATTGCTCGTGAGCGGCTTCGACTTCTGCGAGTTTTGCTTGAATGCTTGCCAAGTCATTCGACAACTCTTCAATTGCTTCCTCGTATACTTTGCGATCAGCGAGATATTGCTCTTCGGCCACTTCCAAATCCTTGAGCTTGCCAAGACGGCTCCTTTGCTCGGCTTGAATCCGCTCAAGTGCCACAACTTTGACTCGCTCTTCTGCCAGCGCTCGTTGTTGAAGATGCGATTGAGCAATAAGTTCTCGAGATTCCTGTTGCAACTTTGCAATCACGCTGGCAGTTTCGGTGTCTGTGGCCGATAATCTGCGAAGAAGCTTGGCACGAACGAGCCATGCAGTATTGCTGGGCGTTGATAATTGCTTTGACTGCGAAGTGTCGGAGGCCAGGTGCTCACAAGAGGCTAGGCTGGCTGCGAACGCTTTGAGTTGGTTGAGTAAATCGGTGGATACCTCAGGCGGGCCGTCCAAAGCGGATGACGTTTGTAGCAGCTCAGAGAATGCAATGCAGATATGTCTAGCGTTTTGTCGTGAAACGTTAAGAGCGCTGATAATGTCCGCATCCGGCTCCGGTAAGAGCGCATCCAGCTTTGGCAAAGCTGCATCTGCAGTCTTCTGAATAGCCTGAATTTCCCGAAAGGCGTCCATGAGGACGTCTACTGGATTTGGTTTCTGAGTAAGTGCATTGACGAGACGCGACCATTGTTTAATATACAGCGAGACCTGCTCACTTGCGGCGCCTGCAGTCATTTCAGCAGGTTCCCCAAGAAACTTGTCGGCAACATGGCTAAGCAGAGTCTTGACTTGAGTCATTGTTTGCAAGGTCTCTCCGAGCCGGAAGGTGTCTTTCTGGATTTGTACAATGAGCAAGTCCAAGGTCTTAAGAGCAGACTGTACCTCTGCATCAAGTGAAGCGAACTTCAAGAAGGCCTTTTCATCAGGTGCTCGCTGTACGGCAGTCATCGATCGTTGCGCAATGTCAAGCACATCTGCAAGAACCAACAAAATTTGGAAATGTTGGAGAAGGGTCTCAGTCGACAGGCCGACGTCTTCAAGGCGCTCCAAGAAGTAAACTTGAAGTGCACGACAGCGCTGCGACAAGACACGCGACGAAATGTACCCCTGCACAACAGACGCATCTGCGGTATGGTACGTTGTCGGAAGATAATGCTCGAGAATGCGTAGATGTTCAGCAGCTGCCTCTGCTCTTGCTTCAGCCATGCGCAGTGCCAATGACCCAAGGCCAGCTTTGAGCTTGGTCGCCTGTAACTGCAGGTTTTGCGAGATGATTGCTTGGTGCTTGGCTGACCTTTCTTGTTGTTCTTGCGTGGCACGCTTGTCTTGCAGCTTCAAGGCCGTCAGTTCTGCCTGCAGTGCTTGTACGAGTTCGCGAAACTTGCTAATCGTCTGTGCTTGGTCGGAGGCAAGATCATCAGCCTGAAGCAGACGTGACGTTTGTTCAGAAATCAGCAAGTCCCTCAATGCAATCTCCTGCTCCAGCTCACGCTCAGTGATTTGGTGTGTCTCTTCGAGCTCATCATTCAGTTCGCGTAAGGCCTCCAGACTAGCAAGCTCATCTCGCAACTTGGCAATCTCTTCAGACAGCGTCAAATTGCGCTCAGTCAGATTCTCGAGCATCTCCTCGGACCCTGCAGCGATATCGACTTGCACCTTGAGCTCCTCGACTTGATTCTCAAGTGTGGCATTGAGTGCCATAATCTGCTGCATCTTTGTCGCCGCCGCTGCTGCGTCATCATTCAGTGATCCGTTGTCTTGGTTGAGGTTTGCAATGAGCTTATCTTGATCGGTCGTGATTTCCTTGAGCCGAATCAACGCTTCGCGTAGTCGTCCATTCTGCATCTCGAGTGCTTCAACACTTTTTCCTGCAGAATCCTTGGCTTCCCCTGCTCCTTCCTCCTTTGCAAGAGCAAGCTCCACTTCGAGCTCTTCAATCTTGTCCTTGAGGGAAGCCACTTGATTTTTGAGCTGATCTCGTTCTTCCTCTGCCATTTCACGATCAAGCATAGCCATCTCCAGGACATCTTGATCCAGTGCACCTTCGCGAGCTTCGCTTTCCTTGAGTAATGCATCTGCTTTCGCTTCAGCCACTCGTCGCTGCTCAACAGCACTCTCCAGCTTACTCTGTAATTCCTTGACAGATGCACGTAACGTAGACAGATCACGTTGCTGTTCTTGCAGTTTCACTTGCAACTTGCCTCGAATAGAATGCCAGACTTCACGCTCATGCGTCAATGACTCCTTCAAGGCAGTCTGTGAGTGTAACTCAGCCTTGACGTGCTCCAGCTCCGCTAATTGTTCTCGAAGTTGACTCACTTGTTGACTATGCGCCTCTGCGCGTCGTCGTGCATCGTCTGCCTGTTTTTGGAGTTCGGCTTGGAGTGCTTGGACAGCTGCTGCGTGGCTTGTAGGGTTGACAGAGCCCTGGACGGTGGGTGAGGGCGACGCAGACCCAGAGATTGTCCTGCGTTGTGTCCCTGCGCGTGTTGATGTGGGTGATGGCGAAGCAGTCCCTGATGTCGCTGCTGAAACGTGCCGAGACCTGTTCAGACCAGGCTTCGCTGTACTTGTTGTTGACACTGTTCGTGAAGACAGACGATTGGCGAGTAAGGGGCGTAGAGCCGGGGACGCATCGACGGAAGTACGTACCGTTACGGAAGGCGCGTTGGATGCCGCTGCTGCGACGACTTGTTTTTGAGAGTCACGTCTTTGCAATGGTACAGGACTTGCCTGTATTCGCGCCGCATTCTCAGCACTAGTACTCACTGATGATTGACGAGAAGATGAACGTTGAAGCCGGGACGGTGTCGTAGCGCTAGGTATGTGTGCTAATGGTGCATCCTCTTCATCATGTAGCACCATGACCTTGATGGGCCGTACAAATACGCCATGATCAGGACGACACTCAAAATACCGTCTCCCTTGCACAGTCCCATCATTCTTACCCTGTGGCACATCGAGCGCAACACCAACCCATTTCCCGGGTGAGAAGTCTGTGTTGCCAATAAAACAGATGGTCCCTGGGTAATCGGCTGCTTGGACGCGTTGGCCTAGATACAGCGATACGGGCGGCGGCATGGCCATGCTGTCACGACTCATGGGCGCTTCATAAGAATTAGTGGGGCGCGTCTGTCTGTGTACACGCTGTGAGTAGTTTGTGGTTGCCGTTGACGCGAAAGGTTCAAAGCTCAAGAAAGCAGATCAAGGAAGCCTCTACAACTTCAGTCTTGGGACACGGAGATCAAGGATCAAGCACAAGGCAAGCAGGAATGGGCCAATGGGTAATTGAATATAGTCTCAAATGTCTGTTTCATCTCTCAGCAGCTCGCTATTGCCTCTCGCTCACTTTGTCAAAAATCATCTCATGTTTCCTGTATATCGCTGCGTTCTCTTGTTCAAAAAATTGGTGGGATGGTCAGTGTCCTCTTTAGACTTTCTCCTATTGTGTAGAAAGAGAGAGATGAAAGAGACACGCCCGGGATCATTTGTCTTCTCGGGTGTTTGGTCGTGAAAGAATGGTGATGCCGTTATGTGTGGGTCCTCTCCTCAGGCTGTGTTCGCTCTTGCCACTGAGAAAGGGAGGGTACTCGAAGGGTAGTTGATGTTGTTGTAGTTGGAAAATATTGGGTGTAAAGGTAGATGTCATCGTCGCATATCTCGTCGCATAGATCTCGTAAAGTAGTTCAAGACAGAGTTCTTTAGAAGCCCTCTGGCACAGCAGGGGAAGCCTCTTCAGCACCACCACCGTTGTCATACGATCGCTCAGCACGAGGCTGAGAAAAGTCCAATCGAACATCCCTGCCAGCAATATTGGCAGTGCCCATGTTGACACATGCCTTGGCAGCCTCGAGGTCATCGAACTCAACGTAAGCGTAACCCTTCATCTTACCCGTGTCGTGGTACTTGGGGAGTCTGATCTGGTTAATGGCGCCGCAGCCAGAGAAGGCCTCCTGAATGTCTTGCTCTGTTGCCTGGAATGACAAATTACCAATAAAGACGGTGTTGGAGGGTTCTGACTTGGGGTACTCCCTTCGCTCACGAGGAGCATTGTACTCACGACCACCGCCGCCACCACCGTTGCCATTTCCATAGGAAGTCTGACGGGGCTGCGACATGTCGACGTTGATGTTGAATCCTTCAATGTCCTTGCCACTCATGGCCAATGCAGCCTGAGCCTGCTCTGCTGTTTCATACTCGACGTAGCCAAAACCCTTGGAGCGGCCAGTCATGCGGTCTCGAATGACCTTGGTTGAGGTGATGGCGCCGAATTGAGCAAATTCTTCAGCGAGACGGGATTCGTCGATGGCCCAAGCCAGACGTCCGACAAAGACGGTACAGTTCTCCATGATGGTTGATATGTAGAGGGGGAAAGAAGGAGGGAAAGTGTGGTGAAAGGGGTGTTTGGGGTTGGTGAGGGTAGAGGAAGAGTCGCTGCGAGATGTTTTCTGACTTTTTCTTCACCAAGCGTACTACTGCTCGGTATCAGCAGCGATCCCAGCAAAAGGCAGACGAAGGGACGGGACGAGGCCTACAGGCAGCGAGATGCCCGCATGCAACCTGCCCTGTGCTAGGCCGTCTATCTCTCTACTTGCTTTTGGTAATTTGACGCGTCTACTTTGCCAAAGGCACAATTTGATCCCTGAACACTCCCTTTGTTCATTTGATCATTCTACGTAGCTAGTCCATGTAGGATGTAGCAGACTGTCTTCACCAGCTGGCATCCAGTCGAAGGTCTAACTCGAATTGGATGAATGAGACGCTGAGTATCTACTCAGTCAGCCGTGTTCTACCCAATATCAAGCATGAGGACCATCCCTGGAGCCTCCGGTAACAGCATAGAAGCAGTCTGCCCTCGCAGATCACTCGCACAGCTCTGACACTCCCGCGGTCGCCTCCTTCTCAGTCCACATCCTCAGCTTTTCAGGGCAGGAAACCAGAGCTGTGGAAAGATCGTACAGAACGTCATGACTCTATTCGTGTGCGCCAAGAAAGCGATCAGAACGGACAAGGGTACTAGGGTAGACAGAATCCTTCTATCATGAGTGCGACTGCAGCTCGTACCTGCTCTTGAGCGAATACTAAGTTCGTCCGTTGTAGGCCCTGAACAGTAGATGCGTCTGACGGAGACTTTTCAAAGCTAAAAACCGCAGACACAAGGAGCACACTCTTGAGAGACTTTAGCATACAGCATTGAAACAGCAGGAGAGCATGAGCTTATCTGTCCTTGTCCTTGTCCTTGTCCTTGATTGTGACGTCGCGACTTGAAGCGTGTTCCATGGACACCCGGGTGCAGCTTGTCGGGACAAATCTCTCACGGTCGCGAAACCAAGACCGCGACGACTACAGCAGCAGCAGCCGGTTGACCTGATTATAGGAGGTCTTTTGCTTGGACTCAGCTTTCGCCTTAGCCTTTACATCTTTTGCTCATAAATACTGTCCTCACAGTCTCCTGCCTATCGTTCTGCTTGTGCTTTCTCATTGCTGAACGTGCTGCTTTATGTCGAAAGCTGTCTTTGGTATGCTGCCTAAAGCTAGACGATTCCTGCTAATTCTGCCAAGTCGGCAACATCCCCTATGACTATACCGAAGAACAGCTCATTGATATATTCAAGCAAATCGGGCCTGTAAGCAATTTCAAGCTAGTGTTTGACAATGCAACTGGGCGCTGTAAAGGCTATGGTTTCTGCGAATTTCTTGACGCTTCATCGGCCCAGTCTGCTGTCAGGAACCTCGATGGATATGATATAGGAAATCGGCAAATCAGAGTCGCTTACAGTGATCATGGAGGCGGCGGCGGCGGAGGGGGGGGAGGAGGAGGTGGTGGTGGTGGCGGCGGCCATGGCAACAATGCAAACAACACTCCCATGTCATCCATGCCTCCTCAAGGCCGCTTCATGGTTCCACCACCAGGCTCAGCAGGTGGCCTTCCCTTTCCACCTCCTATGCAGCAGCCACAACCTGGTGCACTCCCGCCGCTACCAGCAGGAACGGCACCAGCAGCAGGACTTACAGCAGAAGATGCTATTTCCAAGACTCTACAAGCAATCCCACCCATGCAACTCCTTGATATTGTGACACAATTCAAGCAGCTTGCCACTGAAAATCCTGCCCAAGCAGAACATCTGCTTCAACAATCGCCACAGCTGTCCTATGCTGTGCTACAAGCTTTGCTCCTCATGAATCTCGTTGATGCAGGTGTCTTGACACGCGTGATTGCTGGTGGCCCCGCCGCACCACCACCCGCTACGTCAACGCCTGTCCAGCAAGTACCTGTTGCTGCTCAAGCAGACCCACGGCTTGCGAGAGCGTCTGCACCACCGCTTGCACAGACGCACTCGCCTGCACCCGCAGGAGCAGCAGCATCACGGCCACAGACAGCATCACCAGCAATGCCTGTTCAAGCTGGACCCATCGATCCACAAAAGGAGTACCTGGCTCGTCAAATTATGAGCATGACGGATGCGCAAATCCAAGCCTTCCCAGCCGATCAAAGGACACAAATTTTGTTTGTCAGGAAGCAAATACAAGATGGCACTTTCTCTATGGCTGCTTGACAATCGCAGACGTCTCTATTCTTGTTGGATGAATCGAAGGATAGCCTGTGCAACGTGGAGACCATCATGTTCATGGTGACTCGACTTTTTGGCTTCTCTTGCAGTTTCTGCATCCAACAGGCCCTTGTCGACACGAACATCGATATTGGCATTGACCATTTGCTCGTCAAAGCCAAGATGACCTTGCGTTGTGAAGAGCCTGCCGGGGAGGTACAGACCTTGAATCTGGGTGTGCTCAGAGCGTCCCCACACTCGACACTCTTCACCATTTTTGAGCCTTGGAACGCACAAGACTTGATCGCTGTGCATTTGCATCAACGTCAAACTATTCTCCTTCGTATCAAATAGCTTCTTACCGTCCTCAGTCAACTCAATCTCTTGCTCTGAAAGCTCCCAGTCCTTGCCTGCTTCGATCTCTCCACCCAACATCCGTGCCAGGATTTGCATACCGAAGCAAACGCCGCAGTATTTCACGCTGCGTACTGCTGGGTCTTTGTGGTTCCATGCACGATCAAGAAACTTGACGAGCTCTTGAATCCACGGTGTCTCCTCATCGTGCGCATCAAATTTGCTTCCAGAGATGATGATGGCGTCTAGTTCTCTCATTTCCTCGTCACTCGGTAGCTCTCCTTGAACCGCGTCTTTAAAGGTAAGCTTGACGTCCGAGAAGGTATTGACATCGTCGTGATGATGTGGCAGTGTCTCAGCCGCTTTGCGAAATAAGTCTGCAAAGACATGTCCATAGCGATCGTGCTTTGATTCCTCCTCAGTCGGTACATCAGTCTCAATGACACAGAGTCGTAGTGGCGTCTTTGATGTCGCCATGGCGAGTGCTATGATGGGAAGAAGGACATGTTGCGAGCTTTCCGATGGAAGGCGAAGTGCTAAGATGCTGAGTTGAGTAACCTCGAATGACGTCTTGTCGCACCGGAGTCCGGCTCCACTGCGCCTCGAAAGAGTTTGGTGCTCAGCACGCAACCTAAATGGAGATGTAAGCTCTACAATTTACTCAGCTTGCTACCGAGACGCGGGAAGTGGATATGCAGTCCATTGTCCAGCGCAACAACTAACTCCTTGGCGTCAAGTGCGAGAAGTTTGCCTTCAACAGGGTGTGTTGGTTCAGCGTCGCTTTGTGTCACAGAGACTTTTTGATCCTTTTGAAAGTCACCTGGGCTGTGCTGAACACCAAGGCCTTGAGTCGTAGGCGATGCTGCATCGAATACAATCTTTTTGGCTTCATCCCCAGTCAAGGTGGGTGTGTTCAAATCCAGAGCCTGCTCGAATCGCTCTAGCCAATGGCGTAGTCTTGGTAGTGCTTCCTTGCTGAGTGCCTTCTCCTTTTGGTCCAATTTGATGCCCTTAATCACGAAGCGAACGGCCCAAGCGACATGCGCATCTGCAAGTGACGGTGCATCGCCTCCCAGCGCCCATTTCTTGCCATCGCTGCAAATGGTATCTTGTATTGCGGTGAATAGACTCTGGACTTCAGCAACGGCATGTTCCCTAATTGAGGGATCCTTCTCAAGCGTTCCAGATGCAAGAATCGGGAAGACTGAAGCTCGGTCTTTGATGAACGCAGGTGGAAATCCAGACGGATCCATTGTGGATAGCGTGGTACGGAAAATCAAGTCCCCAAGGACTTTGAGACCCAATTGACTCGTTTCACTGCCTGCTGGCACAATAGACCTGGCGTCCTCCCGAGATAGCAGATACTCAATGATGCTTTGCGAATCACAGTAGATGTCCTTGCCCACTGCCAAGACTGGAATGCGTCTATAGTTGACCCCGATGGCTTCCAGTTCTGGTCGTGGCATGACCATATCCACCTGGACAACTTTGTACTTGATATTCCTGGGGTGAGCTTGTTGCTTCATCGACCATTTTTCCTTACAAGAGCGAGAGAACCGAACGGACCTTGAAGGCATACGGACTGAAGTCATAGCTGTATAGAATAGGTTCCGCCATGGAACCAGTTCGCGAGTAGCCTCGAGTCCTGAGTCCTGATGGTTGACGTCGATGCACCCCGCAGTATGTCCGGAGCGTGCGACAGTTCGATTTCTCACGCCGCGCGACTGCCGCGAATGCAGACTACAGGCTCAAGTTGACCGGCATCCTGCTCGCACTCTCTCTTCTAGCCATGCTTGATCTCTTCACCATTGTCAGTCAGGGCGGTATCGTCCTTTGGCAGAAACAGCTCTCGCCCGTTTCCAATGCTGTTGTCAATGGCTTAATCACAGACATCTTCATTGCTGGCAGCTCTGCAAGCACATATGCCAAGTCGGGCTATACCGTCAAATGGACACACGCAAACGAGCTAGGTCTTATTTTTGTCGTCGTCTATCAATCTCTGCTTCAACTTGGCTTTGTTGAAGAGTTCCTTGATAATATGAAGCGGATCGTTAGGAAGCTCTATGCCACGGAGATCAAGGAAGCGCAGACTACAGGCGCAGACCTGACCAACATTGTTGTAGAATTCGACGTTTACTTTGATCAACGGATCCGTGACTTGGAAGTAGCTCCAGAGGCTCAGTCGCCGGCTGCGCTCCCTTCAGTGACTGAAGTCGTGGAGGCAGCTAACTCCGCCGAGGCTCAAGATTCAATGCACAAAGAGATCCAGCACGTTGCCCTGGAGGCTCCCAAGTCTCCACAGCCTCGGATACTGACTGCTGCAAAACTTGTTGGCGGTCGTCGTGCGGCCACAAAGCGAGGTTCTGGCAGAAGTACGCCTGTGAATGGTAACACAAGTAGCGTACCCACATCAGATGACGAAACAAGTAAACCAAAGACAAAAACCAAGGTACAGCGCAAGTGGAGGGCTGATGGCACATTGGATGAGTCTGGGACAGAGGTGCTCGATTTCAGTGTTGGGGATCCTGGTGATGTGAACACAGATATTGCGACTGATGTCAGTGATTATGTTGGCAACGATGCAATGCAAAAGACGAAGCAAGGGCAGATGGTCATTCAAGATCTCGGCGAGATGCTGGCACAAGAAGCTCCCGAGGCACCCAAGACGGGTGCCTTTTCATTCTTCTCCAAGCTTGTAGTGGGCAAGACATTGACTGCCGAGGACCTCGACCCAGTGATGGAAAGCATGCGTCAGCATTTACTGGCCAAGAATGTCGCCAATGAAGTGTGTGTCGATCTCTGTGCGTCAGTCAAAACGTCTTTGGTAGGGCAAAAGACTGGCTCATTCGGGAAGACGTCGACCATGGTTCGCACTGCCATGGAGCAGGCTCTCAAACGCATCTTGACACCAACAACTTCGCTTGATTTGCTCAGTGAAGTCGCGCGAGTCAATACAAGCGAGAAGCGGCCTTATACAATGTCGTTCATCGGCGTCAATGGTGTTGGCAAATCCACCAATCTGTCCAAAATTGCGTACTGGCTGCTTGGCAATAAGCTGCGTGTCTTGATTGTTGCATGCGATACGTTCCGATCTGGTGCTGTTGAGCAGTTGCGTGTGCATGTCACTAGATTGCGTACATTTATTGAAAGTCAAGGCCGTTCAGGAGATGGCGTCGAGCTGTTTGAGCGTGGCTACGGCAAGGATCCGAGCAGCATTGCCAATGATGCCATCACCTATGCAAAGAAGAATGGATTCGAGGTGGTGCTCGTTGATACAGCTGGCCGACGACACAACGATGCAAGGCTCATGTCTGGTCTTGAACGCTTTGTCAGTACCGTTAGACTCGATAAGGTCTTTCAGGTCGCCGAGGCACTTGTAGGCACTGACTCATTGTCGCAAGCAAGACACTTCAACGATGCCCTTGGACCGAAACGCAACCTGGACGGATTCATCATCTCCAAGGTGGACACTGTTGGCGATTTGGTAGGCACAATTGTCTCAATGATTTACGTCACGGGCGTGCCAGTGCTCTTTGTTGGTGTCGGACAAATGTATACAGATTTGCGAGGCTTGTCAGTCTCTTGGGTCTTGCAAATGCTGATGCAATGAGGATCGTACAATTTCATACCAAGGCACTATACACCAAGTCATAATATGTCCTCACACGAGCTTTTCCTTGCCCTCACCAACTGCTTCTGCAAATGCAGGACCACGGCTCTGTGCCTCCCAGGCCTCTATTTCTACCACCTTGTCCCCTCTTGAACCCAATTTGTTTGACGCCTCTAGTCCCTGAATAAATAAAGCTCTTTCTGCCCTCGCACGTTCTGCTATCGCTGCTGCTGTCAACAAGTACCGCTTTCTACCCACCAAAAACCACGTTGCTAGTCCAAGCAATAGAACTGCACCAAAAACGACAATAGCGTAGTTCATAGCAGCAGGAGCTGGGCCTGGTGCTGACGGGAAAAAGAAGAAGACTGTGGTAATGGTACAGTAGAAGACACTCACAACATTCGCCGTGTAGCCGAATCGACCCAGCTTGTAGCTGCCTCCTGTATGTTCGAGCTTGTCTCTGCCAACGAACAGGAGTACGCCAATGGGAATAGCATAGGAGACGGTCAGTGCTATTGTAGAGACACTCAGAATAGCTTCAAGCGTAGCATTCGAGAACAAGTAGAGTAACCCAATGGCAACAACAATACCACCTTGCAGCAACGTCGCACGAACAGGCATTTGCCACGTTGGGTCGACTTTTGCAAAATAGTCATGAAACAAAAGTCCGCCATCGCGAGCGAATGACCAGGTCAGACGGCTGCTGGTTGTCATAATGGAAAACAGCTGCAGTGTCCCATTGGAGATGTAGGTGGCTAACAGCACTACACTACCCGTCAGACCAATTGCGTCGAGGGAGAGCTGCATAAAGGGTAATTCAGTAGCCGTATTGATGACACCATCGAGGTCTTGAATGCAGAAGAGCATGACGAAAAGGAAAAAGTAGCCAGTGAGTGTACCTGTGAGAATGGCCAAATTTAAGACCCGTGGAGCATTGATACTGGGTCGGGGCATTTCTTCGACCAGATGAATGACACTGTCAAAAGCCGTCAAACCATAGGCTGCTTGAATTAACCCAATGAACCAACATACGCCATCATTCCAGCCAGTCTCATTGACGAACTTGCCAAAGACAAATTTGCCTGACTGGAATTGCAAGTCGTCCTTGACGCCCACGCAAATGAGGAGCGTCATGGAGAAAGCGACCAGGAGAATGACATTTTGGTAGAAGACACCATTGTTAAAACATGGCAACACATACATTTTGCGACAAGCTGCAGCATTGAAGAGCGTTCCAGCAATAGCAAGTCCAGCATAGACAAGAAAATGAAGCCATCCCTTGTCTATGCCTTTCCATTCGGGATCATACATGACCTTCATCGAAAGCATAAAGTCACCCATGAATGCTGCTTGCGAGGCACTGAGTGTCCACCAGCCTGCCGCATTGATGAGCACAGTGACATAAGATAGAAAGCGACCTGCCTCGCCAGGCCAGAGTTGGGAAACATAAAATCCTTGTCCTAGAGCCGTTGGATATGCAGAACAGAGCTCCCCAAGCGACATCGCTATACACATGTTGCATGAAAAGACAACAAGGAGCCCGTAGATGATACCAACCGGCCCGCCAGATGAAAGGCCCGACCCTAGGCCTTGCGCGAATGTGCTCCATGTTCCGAGGACTAGAGTCAGCAAAAGCAATGATTGCCAAATCCCCTACCGCAGTAGGCCAAACAAAGCATGGAGAAGAAGCTGAACTTGCGGGAGAGCTCAGCCTCATAGCCCAACTCGCGCAGATCCTCGCCATCTGTCTGCTTCAGCAGCTCAGGACTGTCCATAGACGCCATATTTGTTGCTGACCTTGACGGCCAGTTGGTGTCTGTCACAATCTCGATGGACCGAATACCCTGTATGGATCTCGAAACACGAGCTCTAGTGGCCTGGCAGCGCCTAAAGGCTTGCTCTGCCGACGCCTCGATCTATCAGTCAACGATTGGTCGTGGGAGGAGCGGAAGAGCTGCAGAAGCTTCAGATGTCAAGACACGTCAAAATCGATCTACAGGAAGGGAGAACTGAACGACAAGCTGCAGCAGTGCAAACGATCAAATGGACATCAGAATCACTGTTCGCCAGAAATCAAACTTAGCTAGTAATGTCAAACGATCGAGAGAGTCGTCTGCACATATCTATGGTCCTTTGGGCCCAGGAAGCGCTGCGAAGAGGTCTGCCGCGCGCCCCGGAGGCCTGATCATGCATCCAGTCGAGTTCTGGACATTTGGAGAGTAAAATTTCTCGTAGCAATCACAGACCATGCCCTCCCAGTTATACAGGTTGCGCAACGTATTATCCCAAAGCAGCAGAAAACAGTCTGGCCCAGTAATGCCATTGAGATCAAACCATTTGATTTGTTGAGGTTGGCCGCCACCGGGAAACGGGGCAGGACTGGTGCTGACTTGACTCATCCATTGAGCGACGACTGAGATCAATAAGACTTGCATACTGGTTGTCTAAAACGTTAGCGAGCGGTGCATGGTGCTTGCAAAGATGCTCACACACAAAAGTGCTGCCTATGGTTTGATGTTTCGCTCTGAGGATGTCGTTGGAGTGTTCTGTGTCTCCAGCCCTTTTTCATCCTAGTGCCTGAATGAGGGGTACTTTGCTGTGCTGGCATTATGCACAGCCTGACACATCTTGCAGACGAAATGAGGTTGCATCCGATCATATGATGTAGTGGCTGACCCCTTGACTTCGATTCAGTCGTCGAAGCCGAGAAGATGCAAGAGAAAGTTGATTACAGATTCGCCTTACATGAGATCCAAAGACACAGCTGCAGAGCCTAGGAACTGCTTCATCTTGGCCAAGCTCTAATAGAACCAGAGACAAGAGCGTATTGTGCGTGACCCCTGAGGAAGTTTCATGTAGCACTATTTGGCCAAATTCTCAGCAAAGAGAAATCGCTCCAACTTGCTGATAGGTAGAGAGGAGTGGATGGATGGCGACGTTGGAGCGCACCGCGGACATTCCGCCAAATGAGTGAAGAAGCCTGACCTCAAGCCTTTAGCTGCATATGCGCATAATGCATGGAAGTGTCCAGAAGGTTGTTGGTCGATGCATCGGAGCGCGTCTCTCAGATGAAGGAATGGTCCAAAACGCCGATGGCGATGAAGACAAAATTGCGTACATTGATTAGGAAGAAATTGTTCAGAGGAGTACACTCTGCTTGTCGCAGCCTGTTGCTCTCTCTGGCTGTTCAGTCATACCTTGACTGGATGAGTGAGCGTTGACGAGTTGGATTTATCTGCTCTACTGATGACAGCTTTGCCCGTTGTGAGCTCAATGAGACTCAGTAGCTTGTTTCTCATTTCAAATTCAAGGCAGAGCAAGTGGCGATCATCTACAGCTCATCACTTATTGGGAGTCTGTCCTCGTGCAAATGGTAGAAGCTACGTGTCATCCGGCAAAACCAGATCGATCCCATTCAGGGAGAAGACATAAGAGCACTCTGTCATGTCACTGTAGCCCTTAGTTCCACATAGACATGCCAGCACAAGTATGTAGATGTAGGACGGAGAAGAGGAAGTCGTCGGGCATCAGATGGGCACTCTCGCCTAACCCCAGACTTTGCACGTGACTCTCCACCGGGCGAAGCAGCAGCAACAAGAGACAAGACGACAAAGGCACAGAGACAGCCACGACCCAGCAGGCTTGCCCGCGCTTCCTGTCGCCGTCCGAGACGCATCCGGGCTTGCATCCATCCAGGCCATCTCCCGCGATCCGTCTTCACAGTAGCAAGGTCCAGTATCCACCTTCTGCAAGGCTACTCAGGTCTCCTTCTCTGGAAATCACCCGCCCTAGGCTAGTCTCTATCCTCCAGCAACGGCGCGCAAGCTTCGAAGACAAGTGAGCGACTGCCGGTTCTGCATACCTTGGTCATCCGTGCCAGCCTGTCGTTGAGCAAATCTGCATCACACGTCTTTCGCGTTACAAACGCAGAGACCCGGTTCACGACCTCTCGATCCTGTCTCGCAGACGAACGAACGGCTGCGCCTCTCAATTCCAAGGGGCCATTAACCAAAGCAAGTCTAAGCTGCGTTATCAGCCATCGACACACCCGTTACAGCCTGATAGCATCCTTCGCCCGCCAACTTTGCATCAAACGGAGTCGCCTGTCAACATCTAATCATGGACAGCGCGTCTGGTACCGGCGCTTCGACAGCGCTCGATCCAGCCAACCAAAGACTCCTCAATACGTATATATACGATTACCTCGTCAAACAGTCCTACGGCGACACGGCGCGAAAATTTAAGGCCGAAGGCGGTGTGTCTACATTGACTACGAAGCAAGTCGAAGAGCGAAAAGAGCAAGGGCCGAATACAGAGGGCTCACTCTCTGCGCAGCTCGATCGTGCAGCACGTACTGCATCAGAAAAAGTCAACGGCGATGCGCACAGCCCGACAGGCGAGACAGATACTGACGGTGCTCCTGGTGAGTTGCCACAAGCAGATGTGCCTGTCAATGTGGAAGGTGGATTCCTGGCAGAATGGTGGGTCCTCTTTTGGGATATGTTCTCAGCTAGACAAGGGAGACCCAGCACAGCGAGCGCAACGACGTTCATGGCGCACAATCAGGTTTGTCTTTTCTTTTTGAGGTTTGTGCAAGCTAACTTGTGACAGCGACTGAAGCAAGAACGGCAAGCCGCCATGGCTAGTGCTATGACTGGCGGCGCTGCGACAGCATTAGGAACGGGCGGTAACATCAACACTGGCTCCAATGCCAACGCTATGCGACTCAATCTCTCAGGCAATCCCTTGACTGCCAGTAATGTTGACGCAGCAGCAGCGGCAGCGGCTTCCGCTGCTGGCCTTGATCCGAATGGAGCAAATGCTCAAATCAACAACAAAACGCGTGAAGCCTTGATGCGTCAGGCAATGATGAATAATGGCAACAAAGGCCGCAGCTTTCCTCCAACGGCCGCACAGATTCAGCAGCTCAAGACGCAGCAGTACTTGCAGCAGCAGGCCCAAGTAAGTGCATCTCAAAGTCCGCCAGCTGGTTTGACTAACGCACAGCGTGAGGATTCAGAAGGCCTTCCAGGGCAAGCAATGAATTCACAGTCGCCTGCATCGATGTCTGCGCCTTCTCCATCGAAACGACAACGTCTGTCCCCCGATGGCACGTATGCGCAAATACCTGCCAATCAACGACCACAGCCTGGCATGCCCATGAATCAGCAAACTTCGCAAGCGCATCAGATGTTACTGCAAGCAGGCATCAATCCAGCTGGGCTGAGTCCTCAGCAACTTGCCGCCTTTCAAAATCAGCCGCCCGTGTTGCAGCAGAAGCAGTTGTCTGCCTACGTGCAGGGTCTCGCTAGTCAGCAACAACGCGCGATGCAACAAGCAGCGAAGGGCCCGCTACAGCAACCAGTCATGGTCAGTGCAAGTCCTAGTATGGCTAATGCAGAGGGTCCGCCTGCAGAGGGCAATCATGCTCTGCAAGACTACCAAATGCAGCTGATGTTGCTTGAGCAGCAAAACAAGAAACGATTGTTGATGGCACGGCAGGAGCAAGAACGGCTACAACAGCCTGGTGATGTACCTGTCGGAGGCGGCGCTACCGGTTTCGCTAATTCTCCACCAGGTGGACGTCCTGCCGGGTCGCCTGCCCCAGGCAGTATTGATATGCCTCGGGGAACACCTAAGATGGGCAATCAAAACGTGCCTGGTACGCCTGGCGAGCAGCAACAGCAGCAGCGACCGGGTCAGCAGCACCCGATGCAGCAACAGCAACAAATTCAACGGAATGCCTCGCCTGCTGTCACTGGTTTCGTCCCGCAACATGGTCCACAAGATCCACAGCAACAGATGATGTACCGTCAAATGATGCAGCAACAACAACAGCAGCAGCAAGAGAATGGTGCTATGCCACTGATCATGGGACCCGGCGGTCAAATGATGCGCGTGCCGCCTCAAATGGCGGGCTTCCCACCCAATCACCCTGCGTTCCAGAATCCGCAAATGATGCAGCAGATGATGGCAGCCAATGGTGATCCCAGAGCTCGTGAAAGCCTGCTTTGGCAGCAGCAACAGCAGCAGCAGCAACAACGGCAGATGATGCAGCAGATGCACCAGAATGGTCAGCTTGCAGGACGTCAATTGACACCGCAGCAGCAACATGCACTAGCGCAACACCATGCCGCACAGCAAGCTCAAGTTGCTCAACAGCAGCAACAGGCTCAGCAAGGCATGCAGGGACTCGGTGGACCTCATCAACAGATGCCACCGCCTCAAGCGCCGCTACCCATGCAACAAGCTGGCCCTGGTGGTGTCGGTGCTCGTCCCGGCTCGACGGCAGCTTCTGCTGCAGGACAGCCTCCTTCGCCGTCGCTATCGAACCAGAATCCATCTACACCCGTGCAAGCTAATGCTAAAGTGCCTGCTGGTCGTAAAGCTTCTACTGCAGGCAAAGAAACGAAGAAACAGACTGCAGCAAAGGCACGCAAAGCAGCTGCTGCTGCGGCTGCCGCGGCTGCTGCTGGTACGGGTGCACCTGGCACGACTCCTGCCGGTGCATCAGAGCCACCAACACCGACGACACCCATGACGCCACATGCGCTGAATCAGCAACAGCAGCAGTCGCAGCAGGCGCAACAGGCGCAGCAACAGCAAAATGCGCAACAGGCAGGGCACTCTGCGCATCCGGGACAGCAGAGTGATGGTGGATCGCAAGTTGACAACTTTATGGACGCCGGTGCTGATGGTGCTGTTGGTAACGCACCTGGTAGTGGTGGTCCTGCGTCAGCCGGCTTTGATGCGTTCCCCGGGGAGCTCAATATGGATCTTATGCAGGACTTTGACTTTGAGAGCTTCCTTGCAGATGATCCGAATGGCGGTGGAGGTGGAATGAACTTTGGTTTCAATGGGGATGATGGTGAATGAAGACACAGAAAGAGACGCTTATTTGGGGTGCGGTATCCAATTTTTTCTTTTTGGCTTTTGACTTTTCCTCTTTTCTCCTTCTTCGACATGGCTTTGCAGCATCGTCCGCTCATTAATGACAGCTTCATTCTTTTACTGTCAACCTGCTAGTCTCTTTAGGCCTGGCTGGTTCAGACATGATTCGACTCAAAACTCCCCGCCACCTACATTCCCCAGAACTTTTTATTTCAATTGAAAGAGAGACCACTTGATATTGCAGGTACTTGACACCTGCAGCAGCAGCCTTTCCACACACGCGTATTTTTAAAGTAAAAGGAGGCTCTCTCTTTTGTAATAATTTCAATATCATCTACCAAACACTAAGAAGCGTTCTACATGCTGCGTCCGACCCGCGTGAGCAATTCTGAGAGATAACTTTGTGCATGCAGCACGAAGGGATTTGCCAAGTGGAAAGAAATCATCCAAACAATTGGGAAGAGTGACTTGAATGAGTCTATCCGGTAGAGCGGCGGCACGGCAATCGCTAGAACAATGACTGACACACCGAGAAAACCACACAAGATGAACATGACCTTGTAGTTGCGCCAAATCTTGGGCATTTCCTCGACCAACGTCCTGTTCTCTACTGACTTGCTTGTAGAACCCCACGTCATTTTCGCATTGAACAAATGTGACAAGAGCGCCTTTGAGAGATGTACGCTCAAGCCTTGGAAGAAGATGATTGGAAGCCAAAAATTGCGCAGAGTGGCCCTGATACCGGAGATGATGCCAGCTTCCTTCAGTCGCCACATGGCAAACGGAATGACAATCGCATCGTGTAGACCAAAGATGATGCACACTGCGACGAGGACGTCAAATTGAGCGACAAAGGCGCGATTGACGCCGTTTGTGAACCACCCAAAAGCGACAAAGTTGACGACGCAATAGATCCAAGACGACGCAATAATCCAGTATGTCCACATGTAAAAGAGCGATGAACACTTGGCAGCGACTGGCACACGCTTTGACTTAAGGAAAGCCTTAACAATAGGTCCAAAGGGGCCCATGGAAAACCAAAACTTGAATGGATTGAACATGAGCTCAGAGCAACCCCAAGCGTACTTGGTCCATCGAGCAATCTCGTCATAAACTGTGAGAGACACACCTTCGAGGAATTCTGTCGAAAAGTAGGAAGCGAGACGAGTACTGTATCCAACCGTTTGCAGGCGCATGGCCAACTCAAAGTCTTCAGAGACATGGTCCTCTGACCACCAATGCAATTTACCATTGAGTCCTTCTCGAGCCACTTCAGCTACAGCAGACCAGCGCAGAAAGGCATTGTGACCAAGGAAAGGCGCTAAATCACCTCCAGCAACTGTGTAGCGGATACCGAAAAAGACCATGCGAATGAAGTGGGCCATACCCATCTCCCAAAAGTCTCCAGAGACAATGAGAGCGTCACCTGTGTGTTGCAAGATGCCCACTTCTGGCGAGTCGCGCATCTCGAGCACACCAGACAAAATACACTCGACCGGAATACGGGTATCAGAGTCAATAATGAGCACAAGCGAGCCAAGCGATAAGTCGCCAGCGGCCCAATCGACATTGTTGCGCTCAGCGAGAATTTCTTTGCGTGCCATATCGTAGGTCTCAAGATCGCCTTCTGCGTCACCCTTCATCTCTTGAAAGCGCCGTTCGACTTCCTCAGACAGACGAATGCAGTGATTGAGGTTTGAAGCCTTCTTGAATAGACCTTCACGAAGGTAGCCATCTTGGCCGTGCGGACGACGTGCAGTCCAGGCGACATCGTTGGCTCGGTAATACTCTTCACGAACATGTTGATCAGCGGCAGACCGCAATTGAGCACCATCGTCAGCGACCAGAATACTGGCGGTACCACCTTGCGCTTGGTATGTGGCGATGGCTGTTCTGCAGGATTGTATAGTGGGATCAATGACATCCCAGAGATCTTCCTTGTACACTGGACAGTGAATTGTGACGTGCGGCAAATCAGACCTTGCGATAGTAGAAGTTGGCGGCTTTGCAGAGTAGTTGCGAGAATTGGTCTGCATGTGGTTGATAGGTCCGATGATCTGGAATACTCCTGCAGAGATAATAGAAAGGAAAAAGGCGACCATCATGCCAACAAGCGGGATGGTGATGAGGAAGAGGAGGTTCTTGAGATCCTTGCTTTGCATGAATTCGATGACGACCTCTTTGAGCACAGTACCCATGAGAGCGCCCATGATGATAAATGTCACGGCCACTGTCATCGGCCACAGGATCATAGTCGGCCTCTCTGCCTCGATGGCTGCTTCTTCGTCTGATAGACCCTGCTCAAAGATGTTTTTATGGTTCTTCTGGAAGTCTTGCTCCGTACCAAAGATGCTCTGGTCCGTGAGCTTCTCCTTTTCAGAGAAGACTAGTCTGGTGATAATTTCGTCCCACTTTCGCGCATAGTCGTTGATGGTTGAAGCATCCTCATTCCAAATGATACAGCCATCGAGCTCCTTAACAAAGCAAATGCCGCGGACTTTGGTACCGTCATAGGCTGGGAAAGGCAAGATGTTGTCCACAAGCTTGACAATCTCACCGCCAATGACAATGTTTCTAGCGGTCGGCGGCGTGCAGTCAAGCAATACTCTTGTCGCATCTGTGCACATGAGCATGGCTGCGTCACAATTGAGACCCTGGGCGATCAGCTCCAGCGGCGTGATCTCAGTGCCAAGTGGTCGCGAAACATACTGACCCACTCCAGCGCGGATCGTCATGAGCTGCATCTGTGCCTCCTCTTCGTCGATATCAAACCAGTCGTTTCCTTCAGCAACCTCGAAGAGATGTTCCAGCATCAAATCCGACTCATCAATATCTGCCAACCAGGCCATCTCGCCCAGCAGATCGGCATTTTCTTCAGTGACTTTACCATTCAGCAGGCCTGCTTGCGACCGCTTCCGCCGGTTCTCTGGCGGAGGGACAGGCGACGAAGACTCTGGCGCCTTGTACGCTGCAGCTGTTGTGCCGACTACCTTCTTCGCTCTCGAAAACAAGCGGCCGACAGAACTCATGGTGTCGTGCTGCGATCACAGTACCAGCTGCGCTCAGACTGAAAGGAGGAAGGCTGGGTTGTTGCGGCGAAGGTTGTAGCTGTGTAAGTAGAAGTATGGTGTGAAGTAAGCAAGTAAACTAGAGATCCATGCAATCGCGCGCTATACTTTCAGGTCGCCTAGAAGGTCTCAACTCTGAGGACTGGCCCTGGCGACGAGGATTAAGGCCCACGAGTTCGAGATGCATTACAGTGCGCGCCCTCGCCCCGGCTGCTGCTTGGCACCGGTTTGTGTCGTTGGAGGTCCGGATCAGGTCAGGAAAAGCCTCTTCGCTTGTGGCTGCTGGATTGGGAAGCTGCAGCCAACAGACGCCTCATCGCAGCCACCGACACCACAAACTGCAACGAGACAACATCTGCTAACTCACTGACTCGCTCCTTAGTGAACGCTCACTGCTCACTGCTAGGTGCTCACTGCTCAAGTGCAGCTCACCTCTTCCCCCGGCAATCTGCCTTGGTTGCATCTACTCAAGACTCCTAGCATATGCTTACGTGACGTGCTCCAGACTCGTGCACTTTCTTGAGACAAAGCGCCTGCACATATGCGTCATGTATGACTTCTCGTCTGCAGAAGCAGTGCTGAATCTGCTGGTGAAAGAGTCAAAGACCTCAAACATCGGACCTTAAACTTGGTGCTGATCCGCACGCAGCGTCTCGGTTCGACCGCCCAGGCTTTCCGGGGACTTATATTTTACGTGTTCATTGCGGACCAGTTTGCGGCTAGTGGGCTTAATGCTCGTGGCAGCCACCCTTCCAGCATGCTGGCAGCATCGCCAGCCTCTCGGTCTCCGGCCAAAGCGTCCAAACGCGTGCGCGGCAAAGACATTTTCTAGGCAAGCCGAGCCAGCGTTAGCTTGCGCACTGAATTCGAGCAATTGTTGATAGACACAATCTTGCGCTACAACCACTACATACATACAACACCCATCGCAGCTGGTCTTCGCACCGTTATTCGAGCGCATATGCCGCCGGCCAACTTTGAGTTTGCGCCTAGCAACGAGAGCAATGGGAGCGCCAGCAGCGCCTTCGATAGTGGCCTCCCATCGCCCGTCCAAAAGCATAGTCGATACCTGCGACCCTTCAAGAGTCGTCGTGTCAAGCCTGACGATTTTTACAACTGGGCCAAGGAGCCACGGACAAGACGTGCCAAAATAGCGCGCATGATGCCATGGATTGGTTTTGGTATTGGTGTTATCATGACAGCGCTGGGCGCTTACTGGGGATATTCAGAGGTGGATCAGCACAAGTTCTCGAAAGTCATCTGGTACGAGGATTTTTCTAGCAATGTGCTGGATTTGCAAAATGACTTCAACCGCGATGTGGCCGTCGATGGATGGGGAGCAGATTCACTCGATTGGACGACCGACTCTGATGACAACTCGTTTGTCAAGAACGGCAAGCTATATATTCGACCAACAATCACGCCACCTGAAGCCAACGTCGAGGGCTATTTCCGAAATCTGACGGCAGAAGGAATTTGCTCCAAGTCGTATAGTGAATCAGCCTGTGTGACGCGCAGAAATACAACAAAGGGACAATATGTCAACCCCGTGCAGTCTGGTCGCCTGACGACCAAAGGCAAGCATTTCTTCAAGTATGGCCGGATGGAAGTCAATGCTAAATTGCCCTTGGGCTCATGGCTTTGGTCTGCCATTTGGATGCTGCCTGAGCAATCAGGTGTCGACAAGTACGGTCCTTGGCCTGCTTCTGGAGAAATTGATATTGTCGAGTCACGAGGTAATCCGCCTGGCTTTCCAGGTGGCGGCCGTGATACGATTCAATCTTCTGTGCACATTGGTCCGGTAGGCAAATGGGGGAATGCATACGCAGACTCTAACTATGATACACATCCTGTCGTTCCCATTCCAATGGCTGATTTGAGTAAGGAGTATCACACCTACGGGTGTGACATCACACCACAAGGCATCACTGTCTGGATTGACGAGCCCATCTACACAACCATGGTCTACAAGTTCGAAAAATCTCCCTTTGTGCAATGGGGTCTTCCCAACAATGCCCCAGATGGCGAGCCATTTGCAAACCCTTGGCAAGTCTCTCCACTCAAAGCAGCACCCTTCGATGAGCCATTCCACTTGATTCTCAACGTTGCTTTTGCAGGTGTTCCTGGGTATTTTACCTCTGACGAGAGTGCCAATTACGGTAACTCTGCAACGCCATGGATTGCATTCAAGCAAATGTGGGAGAGTTATCCCAAGTGGATGAGTGATTGGGGCGATGAGGATGAGCGATCTATGGTGATTGACTGGATCAAGATGTCCGAGCTCGACAATGCAGCCACATGGGAAGCAAAGCGATCTGCGAAGACTGGACTGTAAGATCAAGCTAGTAACAAATTACGTACATTCTGTAGCAAGTCTTTGGTGAATCTTTGGTACACACGTTAGAGTGTCGGCAACACAAATTGCGCCCATGAGCAAAGCCACTTGGATCACTAGACTACAAGGAAATGCTTCACAGTACATGTCGTATTGGAGTATCTACACCGAAGCTACACTTAGAAGTTCTGTCCAGCAGTAAATCTATAACCGCCTATATTGATCACGCTCACCAATGGAAATAAGATTGAGATCAACCAATTTCGCCTTGACACTGTTGACTTGCATAGTAAACCAGGCAGATATGTCGTGAACGGTCGCCTTTGCGTCTGCATGCCACTCTGACGCGTACGAATTGGGTGACAAAATCAGAGGCATGATTGAATGCATCAGCATGAGGAAGATAAGAGGTCCATTGGCAGTGATGCTCAAGATGCGATACTTCACAGGCACAACGACTGCCAAAACAATCTGGAGGGCTGCTAGGATTGCCATGACAAAGTAGATGCCCTTGAATGCCTTCCAAATCTTGGGAAGCTCTGATTTGAAGTCTCCAGCCTCTAGTGACTTGGCCGTGGCTCCCCATTCCATCTTCATGCTACACATGTGAGCCACAAGTGCGTGGGAGAGGTGCATGGAAAGGCCACCGAGGAAAACAATGAGCAAGAACGACCACTTGAAGTTATCGTAGAGCATCTCAAAGAACTTGCCGCCACGAGCACGGTAACGAACGAGGGCATTTGTGATGGGTGAGATGATGTTAAAGACGATGAGCACGGAGATAAAGATTCCAAAACCTTCGTTGTAGAAACCCCAGCCCTTCTCCAGCTTCCATGTGCCCCAGCCGACTGCAAACAGGTTGACAATCAGCAGCGGCCAGAGCGCAATGGCATAGTATGTGCCAATGTAGAAAATCATAGTCACCTTTGAGTAGGAGTTGAGGTCAGACTTCAAGAATGTCTTGAAGATTGTGGTAAAGGGGCCGTGACGAATCCAGTCTTTGAAAGGGTTGAAGACGAGCTCAGAACAGCCATAAGCGTACTTGGACCATCGAGCAAGTTCGTCAAAGACAGTGAGTGACACACCTTCCTGGAATCCCTTGTTACTGTAAGTCGCGTAGCGAGAAATGTAGCCAAGACCTTGGAGCTTGAGACTCATTTCGAAATCTTCAGAGACGTGCTCCTCAGACCACCACTTCTGGCGGCCGTCAACATCATCCCAATAAGCGACCTGTTGCAGCGCTGACCACCGCAAGAATGCATTGTGGCCAACAAAAGCAGCTGTATCGCCGGCAGCTGTCGCGTACTGAAGCGAAAAGTAGATGCAGCGAGTAAAGTAGGTAATGGCATTCTCCCAAAAGTCCCAACTGACTTGCATGACACCGCAGTCGTGCTGCAAAATGGCGACTTGCGGTGCGTTGTGGAACTCAGAGACAGCATCGAGGAAACAGTCCTGTGGAACACGGGTATCGGAGTCGACAATGAGAATCAACTCACCCATGCGAATGTTGCCACCTGCCCAACCTTGGTGACCAGTCGTCGCCTTGATGTCTGCCAACACTTCTTCAAGGGCTTTCTTGTAGACAACCGTCTCTTCGTCGTCTGTCCAGTCGGCACCACGCTCAACGAGTTCAAGCTTCTCTTCAACGCGAAGTGAGACGTTCATAGAAAAGTTCATGTTGGAGGCCTTCTTGAAACGACCAGCACGCACAAACCCACCAACGCCATGACCGGGTCGAGCGACCCAACCAATCTCGTTCTGCTCGTAGAATGCGCGACGAACACGACGCTCTTCCTCTGAAATGAGCTGCATACCATCGTCGTTGATGAAAATACTCGCACTGCCACCTTGCTTTTCGTAAGTGGAGATAGCAATCTTGAGGGATTCGACGGTTGGGATGATGACATCTGCCAAATCCTCCTTGTATACGGGACATTGAATGGTGACATGCGGTAAGTTGTCCTTCATTCTGATGGGCGGCTTGCAGGAGTAGTGACGAGAGTTCTCAAACATGTGGCCAATGGGTCCAACGCAGTTGAGTACGGCCACGACCAGCATGAGCGTAAAGAAACCTGTAAAGACGAATTGCAGTGGCGTGTAGAGCAGGAAGAGGAACCGATAGTAGGTCTTTGTCTCGATGGAAATCTTGACAATGTTGCGCGTGGCCAGCATAAGCACGAGAAAGTTGATGAGCACAGCGCAAGTTACCATGAATGGGAGAAGCAGCTGAACGGGGCGCGCGCCATCTAGATTGGCGTTCTCGCGATCAATCTCGACGGGCTCCTTGCGCCAAGAGTCCTTCTCGTCTTTGGTTCTCCACATGCGGTTGACGAGCAATTCTTCAACGGTAGAGGCAAAAGGAATGAGCTTGCGAGCGTCGTCTGCCCACAGAAACAGGCAATGTCGTTCGCGGACAAAGCATGCATATTGATGGCGCCGGATGTAGCGCAAGTTGGCAACTTCGTCGACGATTTGGATGTGTAGATCGTCGGATAGCTTGACGTCGTCAATGAAGCTTGGCACGTTGGCGAGGAACTCCTCTACCAATCCCGAGCACATCATCATGACGACTTCTGGCTGCAGTACTTTGGCCACTTCGGTATATAGAAAGTTGTCTCCCTCCGGTTCGGGAAAGCAGGCGTAGTCGAGATGTGAGCGCACTGCAACAAGTGATGAGCGACCAGGCCAAGTCTCGAACCATTCATTTTCATCACAGGCGCTGTAGACGAATTGGAGCATCGCATCTGGGTCGGACGACCATTTCGGCGCAAAGAGACTCTCAAGTCGACCGGTCACTGTTGTATCGAGGTCAGCTTGAGCCTTTTCGCGCACAGTCTCCTGCTCGATGGCCGTGTTGCTGGGTGTTTCGGCCGGCGCTGCATAGGCAGTTCCTTTCTTGCGAGAGAAAATGCCCATGACGATTCGGTTGCGCTAGCGTCGTCGAAGTATAGAGGCAAGTTCTGCGCCAGGCAGTGCAAGTAGTGTTTGCTTAGGAAAAAATATGCAGCGACGAGAGAATAGATGTGTTGTTGCAGTCTTGCATCTCTTGCGCACCCAGACCGCAGTGTCTCGCGCCTGCTCGAGGCCCGCCGCATGCTGACGCCCGTGTCTCTGTGCTTTGCCTGTTCGTTGCGGTCTGCATCTGGTGGCTGGCCTTAAATCTGGTGGCGTTCTGTGGCTGCAGCGTGTCAACCTGTCTCACCGAAAACGGCAATCCGGTAGATTCGCCTTGCGCAACGGCCACAGTGCAGATGGGCCCGGCCAGGCGCACTGCTACTCTACCATTGCACTCATACTGCGCATCAATATCAGCTCATACTCGTGTCTGTTCCACTACACATCTCTAGAACAAACAATATCGCTGCATCTCTTGCGCCGGTCGCATTGAACAGCGCACTCAGTCATGTCAGACTACTTCCAGCAGCGAGGCTACTCGGACATAGACGACAGTGAGTTCTCCTTCGATTCCTTCAGAGACGACCCAGCGCCATCGACACCAGGCCTTGATTTACAAGGTCTTAACGCACACGATGCAACGGATACATTCGAGGCGGCCAAGGAGAGACGTCGGTCGCGTGTAGTACCGTTCGGCGAAAAGACTGCTCGAGAGATTGAGAAGGCGAGCTTGCGTATTCGCAAAAATCAAGACTGGGGTATCGAGCCGGAGAAGTCCTGGCTACAGCGTAAAACGACGCGCGCAGAGCGGTTAGGCTCCTACATTGTCTGGGGAGGTGTCATCATCGGCTTTCTCGCATTCTGTGGTTTCGGCATATGGGGATACCTTGAATCACGCGCACCACAGCTTTGTATGCTGCAAGATGAAGACTTTCGCGATGGAGTCATCAATCCAGAGCTCTGGATGCACGAGATCAGTTCTGGCGGTGGCAACGTTGGGTCATTCGATTGGACTACTGCAGAAGAGGCCAACTCATTCATCAAGGATGGCAAACTACACATTCGGCCAACCTTTACGCCGGAGTATCCAGACATGACATTCATCGACTTGAATGCTGATGGACTCTGCACGGATCCTTACTACTGGTGCAACATGACGCAAAATTCAACGGCAGGCACCATCATCAACCCTGTGCAATCCGCAAAGCTCTCTACCAAAATCAACATGCATTTTGGCAGCCTCAAGATTCGTGCCAAGATGCCGCGTGGCGATTGGATCTTTTCTCAAATCTCGCTCGAGCCTGCCACCAATGACTATGGATCGTATCCAGCCAACGGCCAGATTATGCTGGCCCAGAACCGTGGCAATGACGTGCTGTACGGTCAAGGTGGTGCAGACCTTGTCGATTCGTATGTCAACTATGGACCAGACGGTGTTCAAGGTTGGGGCAAGACGCTTGGTTCGCAAAAGAAGCTCAAATTCCAAACGTATCAGGACGGGTTCCATACATATGGCTTGACCTGGACACCGAGTCACTTGCGCACTTGGATTGACGATCCAACCAACACAGTGGCTCTGATTCAATGGGACAAGTTTGGCGGCTTTTGGAAGCAAGGCGGTTGGCAAGCGAATGGCGCTGGCTACATTGACGGCATCTTTAACCCCTGGGCGCCTGCGTATCCTTCACTCGGTGCACCATTCGACAAACCCTTCAAATTGACGCTGCACGTCGGTGTGGGTGGTATGAATGGCATCTTCAAAGATCAGGTGCCTTGGACCTTGACGGCCGGTCGTCAAGCAGCCCTCAAGGAGTTTTCGCGAATGAATGCAACAACCATGAAGTGGCCTGAGGATGAAGACCGCGATTTAATTGTCGACTGGATCAAGATGGAGCAGCAATGCTTGATTGATCCTTTGTATCTCTGGAAAGCTTCATAAAATCTGTTGTATTCTTTGCAAGGATGCGTTATTTATGACAATGCCAGCACTGTATCTACTTACAAATTTCCCACATCTGAACGCTGTCTACAATCAGACTTGGTTGCTTCCACGTAGGTAGCCATGTCTCGTTGGCCCGCTGGAACGAATTAAGCGCTTGTCCACGCTTCAGACCGTTCGTCCAAGGCTTTTCGTTGACATTGTCAGCAAAATATCCATTTGTACCACCAATAGCAACGTTGAGGATGAGGTAAAACTCTTGGTCAAACGGTGACGCCTTGGTGCCTCCAAACCAGGGATTGACAATGTTGGTAGCAAAGTTGCCCCACGACCAAAACCCTTGCTTCGGGAAGGAAAAGTAGACGACTCGAGTGAGTTGTTTGTCCACATAGATACGAATCCCGTTAGGTGTCCATTCCATACCGTACGTATGAAAAGCATCGGTCAGGCCATTGATGGCCGACGGGTAGTGGTAACCGTTGGTGGTCATGTAGAACTTGTTGCTAGCCGTATCACCACCCCAATGCAGCGTGGATCCGATGGCGTTGTTTCCGGCAGGGAAGCGCTTGTTGTCCTTGGGGTCACCCTGGTAGACAAAATAGTCGTGACCATTGCCGCGCGACTCGACGATGTCAATTTCGCCAGAAGCTGGCCAAGCACCATACACAGAGTCTTTTGGCATCATCCAAATGGCAGGCCAGATCCAGTCGCCTACAGGAAGCTTTGCGCGGATTTCGAGCTTTCCATATTTCAACGACTTGCTCAAGCGAGTTGTGAGACGTGCTGAACGAACAACGGGGATGTACTCGCCGCCCGTTACATTTTGAATAGCATAACAATTCTTGTCGAGGTCGGTCAAGTCACCAGTGGCAGTACAAACGCCCTGCGAGGTCAAGTTGAGTGTTGCGCCATCCTCCCAAGGTTCGCCAACGGTTGGTGTGATATGGAGCATGCCATCTTTGACGTAACTGTTGGCCTCATCATCAGTCGCATACTCAAATTGACCATTGCCGAATCCTCCAATCTGCACCTCGCGCTGCCAGACGTTGGTATCAAGTCCCCCGGAAAAGTCTTCTGTCCAGACAGGGCAAAATTTGGCAGTATCGTACTTGGCCCAGCCAGTATACGCATAAACAGCAACGATCGCGAAGCCTGCAGCAAGCCCAATAAGTGGAATGATGTCTGTAACCAATCGAGACTTTGACTTTTTGCCGCTGAGCCAAGGCTTGTCAACTGGCCCAAGAACACGCCTCGTCTTGAACGGACGAGTATACGCGGAAGTATTAAGCACGAATGAAGAACCAGACTTGAATGATTGACCGTGTCCGCGCCGCCCGCTGTCGACACTGAAATAGCCTGAAGAGGCGCGCGACAGCGGTGTCTGTGTCATGGGTCGCGCAACACGGGTCGAGCCCATCGGCGGCGACATGTTCATCATCTGCGGAGAGCTAGGGATTTTGGGTGAGCTCTGCACCGAGTCGGACGCCGTCGAGAATCCATCGTCGCTCATGAGCGGTGATGATACTTGAGGCGCTCTGCTGTAGTCTGCCATGGTTCAAGTGCCCTGACCGGGTGTCGTGGAAGCTCAAGTCAGAGAGAGGGTCGTTGGACAGATATGGATGTGTGGTCGTGGTTGTACTTGCTTTGGCTCTAGGGAAACGCAGCGATAGATTGCTCAAGCAGAGACATGTCTAGGCTTTGTGCCGCCGCGCGGTGTAGCGGGCATGGCCTCGAACCAGCTCCAGGGTCGGAAAAGAGTCTCAGCGGAAAAAGCCCGTCGACGCCCAAAAGCCAGCCACCCGCGTGTGGTTTACGATCATTAAGACAACGCGGTCGGGCGCTTCACAACGAGGCAGCGGCGAATCGGCGACTTGCTTGTAACTAGCCTACTAAAGACACTTAGCTGCGTAGTCGAGTGTTCCGAGCTGGAGAGCGAGACATGTAAGATGTTCTTTCGTACACTCATGTCTTGAGACTCAATACTGCGTTCAGATCATGGCGTATGCATTGCTTGGTGATCCCGCTTTGTTGTTGCTCATATCTTCCACAGCGATAGCAAAGCCTAGCATAGATACCTTTATATCTAGATACCGGGCCGCTGTGCATGTCGCGGACCGCGATACCGGTCACACTGCATCAGTAATTTACGACCTGACTTCGTTCGTTGATTTGCGTCCGTGATTTTGACGATGGCTCCGTGTACACACTGCACAGACAATAAAGAGCATCTTTTTGGCTGAAGGAAATGTGCCACAGCCGTAACCTCAGGTGGCCATTGCACCGTCGGGAGCATCAGCGTAGCAAAGTGGATTCAAGCTCTGTGCCGGCTGTACCCAGTGCCAGCCAGCCCGCACTCTAGCTAGCGTGCTATCGCTAGTGCTAGTCGCGACTAGCTAGTAAGTTGCTACGTATGACTGCTGATGGTCGTCTGTTCCTTTCCGGTGTTCAGATGGCAGAAAGACGAATTTGTGGCTGCATCCAGGTAAGCGAGGTGGCGTGTCCAGATTGGGAAGAGGTCGGCGGCCTTAATTCACCGACATGAAAGGTGAAAGACAGGGAAAAGTGATGCGCAGAGGCCTGGACTGGAGGAGCACGACGTCTGGGCGAAGGCCTGTCTCACCTTCTGACCTGGTGCGCATGCGCGTTTTGTACATCAGCTTCCACCACCGAGATAGACCTCTTTACACATTCCGGTCGCTGCTCGACATCAAACCACACTCTCTGAGCAAGTCTTTCATCCATCAACCCTTTTTAGTTTAGCCGCGCGACATCATGGGCCTTCTGGACAAGGTCGGTATCCGCAAGAAGGTGCCCAATCTCCCAGATGCCCGCCGCGACAGTGATGAGAAAGGCTATATTGCTCCGAGCGAGCTTGTTCAAGAGCATGAAGCAGCGCTCGACCTGACATTGAAGAAGGTCCGCGCAGCATCTTTGGCTGGATCACAGCTCAGTTCCCAAGGCTCATCGTCTGTCTTTGATTTTGGCGAAAAGACATGGGACCAGAGTTATCAGAACCAGCTCATGTTGCGGCATTTGTACAAGCGCTGCAGAAACAATGGTTGGTTCAAGCTTGCCGATGAAAATGAGGTGAAGCTGGCGTTGCGGGCAACGGGCACCAACTCTTTTGCACAGTCTGAGGAAGACCTGGCCTTTGTGCCCTACTTGACGGCGCCCTTGTCAGACGAATCCAACACAAACGAGGATCTGATTGGTCTTGTCGATATTGCTGGTCACCTGCAATGTCAGCTTATCATGCAAATGACCAACAAGATTACTAAAAATATCCTCAAGAGTATCCTGCCTAGCATCAAGCAGATTCCACTCGACGACCGGACGCAGATTCAAGTCTTGCAAAGTCATTCGGACGTGCACAGTATTCGTCGCCACCAATTTGCAGCATTCATCTTAGAGACTGGTTCCATGCTGGTCTGGTCTGACGATGCGTCTACGCTCGTACCTTTTGCTGAAGAGCTCGAAAAGAAGATGGTCAATCTCGTGTGGAAAGAGAAGCGCATGGCCAAGGACTTGCTCACTAAGGACAAGGAAAAGAACACTCTCAACTTCACCGAACAAGAGCTCGAGGCAGGCGTCGAACCTAAGCGCGGGGAGCCCTACATGGCTTCCATCTGCGTAGCCATGACATTCGCAGTTATGGCTGTGTTTTACGGTACAGAAGTGCATGAAGTAATACTTCAAATCAAGGCTGAGGGCAACTATATGTCTATTGGCATCGTTCTCTACTTCCCGCTGCTCTTCTTCTTCTCTTCCTTCTTTGCCTATCTCATTTGCTGTCTCATTCTTCAGCTTATTGGTCCGATCTCTCAGCTCAACATCAACTCCAAGTACTACTCTGGCCAGGCGCCTGTACTCAAGCAGCACCACGACCTACCTCATATCACCATTCAGTGCCCTGTATACAAGGAGGACTTGGAGCAGGTGCTTGCCATTACCATGCAGTCTGTCGGTGAAGCAATCAAGACATACGAGCTGCAAGGCGGAACTGCCAGTCTGCTTGTGTGCGAAGACGGTCTACAGCTCCTTTCTCCGGCAGAAAAGCAGCGACGTATCGCTTATTACAAAATGCAAGGTATTGGCTGGGTGGCTCGTCCACCTCATGGGAAGGACGGCTTTGTGCGTGCAGGAAAGTTCAAAAAGGCCTCCAACCTCAACTACACTCTTGATGTCGCCCACCGCGTGGAAGCCAAGCTTGAAGAAGTCAATCGTCATGACGAGTGGTCCGATATTCTGGAAGTGCAAGAGTATGAACGTTGTCTGCAAGAGGTGCTGCAAGACACTCCTGGCTGTGAA
This sequence comes from Protomyces pachydermus, assembly GCA_003717275.1. Classification (NCBI taxonomy): domain Eukaryota; kingdom Fungi; phylum Ascomycota; class Taphrinomycetes; order Taphrinales; family Protomycetaceae; genus Protomyces; species Protomyces pachydermus. Next base: position 105,224 of record QXDU01000206.1, on the reverse strand, counting down.
GCCGATGGCAATGTCCGTGTCGGTGAGTTTATTCTTCTGATCGATGCCGACACGCGTATTCCTGCAGACTGCTTCGTTGATGCTGCTACAGAATTCTACCTCAGCCCCGAGCTGGCCATTCTTCAGCATACGAACGATGCCTTCCAGGTTGTCAACAACTTTTGGGAGGACTGTATGGCACACTTTACTCGGTTTGTTACAACGGCCATGATGTGGTCTTGTGCAAACGGCGATGTCGCTCCTTTTGTCGGCCACAATGCATTCCTTCGCTGGTCAGCCATTCAAGAGCTCGGCTGGGAGGTGGATGGTCGCAACTATTGGTGGTCCGAGGAGCACGTCTCTGAGGACTTTGAACTTTCTCTCAAATTGCAAAATTTGGGTTACGTCGTACGTATGGCATCTTACAACAATGGCGAGTTCAAGGAAGGTGTGTCTCTCACAGTCTACGATGAAATCAACCGTTGGCAAAAGTACTCGTACGGTATCTCGGAGCTCATGTGGAATCCTCTTCGCGTCTGGTTCATCAAGGGCCCCTTCACACCACTCTTTAGGCAATTCTTCCTGTCCAAGCAGATCCGAGGCTTTTCAAAGTTCACCATGCTGGCGTACATGGGTACTTATTATGCCATTGCTTCTTGGTGGCCGCTGGCGTTCATCAACTACTTCATTTTGGGCTGGTACAATGTCAAGATTACCGCACTCTACCAATCGGCCTTCAAGATTCTTATCAGTACCCTGATGACCTTTAACGTTTTCCAGCCGGTCGTTAATGCCATCTTCAGGTTCCGCACACGCAAGGGAAACTTGTTCTTGTCTCTCTGGGAGAATTTCAAGTATATTACTCTCCTGTGTATCTTCTTCGGCGGTCTATCGATGTTTTTGACAGTACCACTCCTCGCGCACCTCTTTGAAATACCCATTTCTTGGGGTTCTACGAGTAAGACGCTGGAGAACAGTCATTTCCTCAAGGAAATGCCGATGATTTGGCGTCGCTACAAGTGGTACTATTTGGTGTGGATAACTATGGCTTTGGCAATGATTATCATTGGAACTGCAGTACCAGCTCAGTGGCGCATCAACGACTTGCTTACTGTACTGCCGATGGCCTGGATGGTTGCATGTCACTTGCTCTCGCCTTTGGTCCTAAACCCTCAAAGTTTCCTCAGTGAACTGCATATTTGAGTTTATATGATGTTCATGCAGCTAGTTTGCACGATTAGATATAAGGTGAAACTCCATTTGTATATACAAAGCGAATTGGGTTGATATCAAAGCATGCTCGGGTGAAGTAGCGGCATTCTTCGCATGTTTGTGTTGACTGACAGCGTTACAGATTTTTGTGCCATCTGAAAGCCGGATCGAAGGATGCCAGGTAGAGGCTACCACGCTACCGTCCTATACAACAGCTTGATCTACAATGGAGACCAATAGTATCTTGCTGAGGCACTACAAGATCATGAAGGGCCACATCTCCCTGGAGGATTTCACCAAAGACTTCCGCAGCACTCTTGAGCTTGGGTCTGAAGGTCACAAGGGAGATGCTGCTGCAGCCTACAAAGATGTTCAAGGCCGCCCAGGCCAGATCTCAGTCTTGAAACAGATCAAAGACCAAGAGCTCCGACTGCGCTTCAATGATTTCGGCGCTAATGATGCCTTTGATATTGGTCAGAAGATTCGCCACCGTATCCTCGAAGCTGAAAGCGGTGGCGCTTCGAGCGCAAGCTCGGCAGCCAGCCAGGCCAAAAGTAACACATGTCTGTTGGAGAAAACTGATGCCAAACCCGTTGTCATTGACCTCCGCGTGGGCAATCTGTGTCTGTTCCATTGTGCCACTCCCGGTGCTACCCCTGACAACGAAATCTGGGTTGAGCGAAAGCGCCGCACGACGACCAGGTTTGGCATGTCATCTTACGGCGTCGGCCGCGACCTGGCAGCTCAAGAAACTACCTTGGCCCAGAAGTACAACATTGACGAATCGCAACACGCCGCTCATGGAGGCTGCTTCCCAATCCTGCTGAAAGGTGGTCTCATGATCGGCACCATCACTGTCAGTGGACTTGCTCAGGTCTGGGATCACATTGTGATTACCGAAGCTATTGAGCAGCATCTCATGGTGCGAGGAGAGATGAAGAAATGAACAAAAGCCCCCGGCTTTACCAGAATACTCAAGGTGGGAGTGAGCCACGTTGGACTGACGGCGACATTATGACGTGTGAATGGATCTATCCTTCCCTATCTTCTATTGGCTCATCGTCAATGACCATACCTTTTTCCACTGGTCTCTCACGTATCATTGTTGCACTCAATACACCAAGCAGTCCCATAGCAGCAATACTAATGAATGTCCATTGTCCGGCAACCTTGTAGCTTTCGATTGCCTGCTCGCAGAACTTTGGCTTGAGATGCTTGACTACGCTCGCATCTCGTCGAATTTTTTCCACAAGCTTGTGGTTCGGTATTCGTCTCTCGAGCTGCGTCTGCAGCAAGCCCTGCAGGATCGCAGCCGAGACGGCAACCCCAAGCACCTGTCCATTCGAGCGAGCCAAATACGAAAGTCCTGTAGCGACAGCGAGTTCTTGCGATCCCACATTACTGAGCATAGCAAGCAATGTTGTTGTCGTTGCTCCCGCCATGCCAAAGCCATTGAAGAAGATGTCGAACCACGTCCGCCACTCTGCTGGATGACGGCCCCAAGAGGCAAGCGATAATGCAGAAAGTGGAGCACAGATGAGAAACATCAATGTCAGCCAGTAGTAGCGACCATTGCGAGCCAGAAGTGCGCCAGCAAGCAGACTCCCAAACGGGATGCCCAAGGCATTTGGCAGAAAGTGAAGACCAGCTATCTGCGCACTAGCTTGAAGGACGACCTGAAAGTAGATGGGTGCCGTGTACAGAAATGCAAAGGAGGCAGCAGCGCCGAAAAAGTTTGTGAGTGCTGCGAAGCCTGGTGTACGACGAAAGACGATACTGGGCGGCAGGACAGGAGATTTTGCCACATACATCTCAACATAGATGAACACTCCCAGAACAATGATGGCAGAGACGAGAGCAGCCAAAACGTACGGGGAGGACCACGGCAGAATATTACCACCAACTGAAGCAGCCCCGACAAGTAGCGTTGTTGCAGTGACCAATGTCAATGCACCCAGAAAATCAATCTGCTTGAGCTTCTCCATGGGTGTCGTCTCGCCAGCTGGCAGCTCAATATGACAGTAGAGAATCACAATGGCGAAGGACATGAGGCACAGGGGTAGTTGAATCAGAAAGGCAAATCGGAAGCCGTACTTCGCCGATAGAAAGCCGCCGATAGGTCCACCAAGACTAGCACCCAGCCCAAAATTGATGTTGGCAATGCCTTGTAGCGTTCCTCTTTGTCTCAAACTGACAAGATCTGAGGCAATGATGCTCGAAATGGTCGTCAGTCCAGCTCCGCCAATGCCAGCAACGGCACGAGCGACGATAATCATGTTCATTGAGCTACTAATTGCACAGCCGAGTGTGCCAAGCGCGAAACAGCTGATGCTGAAGAGGGCTGCTGCTTTGCGACCAACAATATCGCTGAATCTGCCATAGAGGCCTTGTGAAGCAGCTACAGTCAAGAGATATGACGTGCCGAGCCATGAACTCTCATTTTGTCTGCCAAAGCCCGATGAAATCTCTGTCGCTAGGGTTGCGACCATGGTGGAGTCGAGGGCCGATAGGAAGACGCCAATGTACAAGCCGCTGAGCAGAATCCATGAGCTTCGTGGTACTTCTCTAAGGGTGTCGGGCAAGGGTGGCCGTGATCGGTAGCTAGAGTTGAGTGGCGTATGCTCAGATACAGCCGTAGATGCAACCATCAAGGCGAATGCTCAGCTGAGCAAATGCCGACCACTTCAACAGATGGGTCGCGTCCGACTCGTGTGAACAGTTCGTTCCTTGGCGACAGAGATGCGGCATCGGCCGATAGGATTCAACACCACAACCAAGAAGTGATGAGTGATCCTTGGTCTGAGTGGCAGAATGACGACTGGTCTGCTTCTGCTGCTTCAAGCAAAAAGGCTGCTACAGATGCTGAACTCTGGCAAAAAGCCAACCACGTCTCAGCTCAAGCTTCTGTACCTTTCCATACTGTAGAGGCATCCGTAGCCTACAAGCCTCAACTTAAGATCTTGAAGCGCCAAGGACCTTCTTCTGATGAGCAAGATGTTGCTCGTCGTGCTCAAGCGGCTGCCCAAAACGCTTCACTCATGGCAAATCAAGGAACGTCGAGGGAACAGCGTTACAAAGAAGCACGAGAACGTCTATTTGGCGGCTCTGCCGATGCCAAGACCGGCAAGGTAGAATCAGAGAGAGGGACACAATCGCCAAGACCACCAGCTGCAGTGACACATCCACAACGTCAGGCACATGGACCGCAAGGTCAAGGATTTCAAGGACGAATCAAGCCTGGAGGCCGCAATGATAGCTGAAGTCATTGTTGATCTCTCATGCTTCCTGCTGGCTGCAATTACCATGCATCTGGTATACTCCATTGTCTGACGAGTTCCTCGATATACGCGTCACTCGGTATTGAAACGCCTGCTCATTGCTCTTGCACCGTCTACTCCTCTTCATCATCAGAAGCGATCCCGACATACCCGTGGGCTGATTTGGTCGATGCGCCATCCTGCCGGCCAGATTTTGCGGTTCCTTCTTCTGAGATTGGCATATAGGCGAAATCATCATGGTTGACACTGATGAGCCAGCATTTGAAGGTTGTCAGGCAGTCCTTGACTTTACGGCGAATCTCATCTTGGCCTGTTTGCAAGGCGCCCGGCATGTGAGAATCGCTGGCCGGTGGTATGAGACCAGCATGTCTTGGAAACGATTCCGGATGGTTGTAAAATAGTTCAGGGGTCGGCTTGATTGTTGTGTGGTTACAGATCATGCGGGTAAGCACACTCTTTGGCAGCTCCTAGAATTCTGGATGCAAATTGTTTAGTACGTACTTTTGATTGCACCTTGCAAGCCTAAATAGCTCTAAAGATTCACGCCCTGCCTTGGTTCCTTACAACCTGCATCCAATCAGGTATTGACTCCTGCTTCAAGGTCGGGCTCGGAGAAGCCATCGCGGGATCCTGCGCGCCCGGCACAGATTCAACATGCTTCCCGCTCGTCTTGCCAGCTTGCAATGCAGGTGCTGGATGCGGCTGGTACGCATTACTCTGTGCCTGACTCGCACTATGAGTGTGATGAAATGGTTTGGCAAAATTGGCATCATCCAAGGCAGGATCAATTTCTGATAGACCAGGTAGCATCACTGGCTGTGGCACCAAGTCAGCGTCGCCTGAGACACTCGGTGGATGGGTTTCTGAACGAAACGACTTGTTGGAAGTGGATGAGTCGCGTCGGATTCTGCTGGGCAAAGGTGACACGGCGACTGTAGGTAATGGAACACCAAGAACACTACTGCCAGCCATGTCTACAGACAAGGAGCCACCTGCAAGTGACGATGTCATGTCTACAGACAAGGAGCCATCTGCAAGTGACGATGTGGTTGAGCCTGCAAAAGATGGTCTGCGTAGACTCAGTGTGTCTGACATCCCACTGAGATCCTGTGAAGTCCTTTGACCGGGAAGGATATTGGCCGGCAGCTGCGGCAACTGATGTGTTGGCCTGATGGCGCGAGGCTCAATCATCGGCGCGAGATCAAAACCTTCCATGGACTTGACGCTGCGAATATACTCATTGATTTTCGAGGGTGTGAAGCCCATACGTGTGGTGACCGTGGCAAGCAACGACTTTGTCCACGTCACTCGTGGATCTCCAGACTCACACATAAGGTTGTACATTTCGCAAGAACAAAATAAGCCAAGCAACAGCCAAGAGAAAGGTGGGATGGCTGCTTCACTGAGGCAAAAATGAGCGATTTGTACCAGTTCATCAGCACGCGTCAGTCGCTGCGCGCGTTCTTCGGTTGTTCCAACGGTACCTCGTTCGATTGTGGATGACTCGATGCGCAAGGCTGCCGAGCGAGCTACAAGCGCAATCGATGTGCGTCGCAGGGTGTCTTGGAAATCTTGTCCAGTATAGCAGAGGTTGGTCGTGAAGGGGTTGTGCAAGCCAGGCACCGCTGCCCACTTGGACAAGTCTGAAGAGGCCACTTCTTTGCGACCGGGTCCAGACCAGCTGTAGCGGCTAAAGGCAGTCATAATCTCGTCAAGCGCTCCCAGCCGTTGTGCGAGTGGCAGATGCATTGCCGTGGCGGCCTTGTGCATGATGTTCCATTGCTTGACGATCTCGAAATCGGTGATATATCTAAGGTCAGCGGATAAAGGTGAAGATGTGCAGACTCACTCGCAATCTTCAATGTTGATGAGCATCTCGTATTCCTTCAATGAAAGTCGCGGCCGGAGTCCTTGCATCAACTGTTGTTAGAAGAGTCTTTGCTTGGGTCACTTACATTGGCCACACTCTCAATCTCGCGAAAACTCTGATAGACCAGTCCTGGAAAATCTGGTTTTGGCGACATCATCCGGTACCGCGTCAACTTGCCGTGCTTGACCACATACGCCACATGGCTCTTCAAGATCTGTCCAAGTCCATCGAGGTGTAGATTGAAGTTGTGCAGCGTCAGACTCGAGTTGCAAATCTCGTATGCAAGGAGCAGCAAGATGCAGGCACATGTCTCAACAGACTCCTCAAAATTGATGACTTCGCCCGTAGCTCTAATGCGTGGCGCCAGTAATTCCAAACAGCGACGATAGTACTTGGCTGCTTGCAAGTCGTGGCCCAGTTCGAGTGCACCACACGCCCAGACTCCAGAGATGATGAGTTCAGTCTTTCTGAAGCGAGGTAAATGGGCAATCCAACCCTCGGGCCGACTCAAGACCCTACCTGCAGTCATGAGTCGATGCACCCAGGCATTCGCATAGATATCCTCAGGCGCGACGTTGACTTGCAACGGCTTGATGGGCGGAGGCGGTCCCCAACCTGGAGCATGGAATCGAGCATTGTCTGCAAAGAAGGCCTTACTGGCGTCGCTACTCCCAAAGAGGAGTGTCAGCAATTCATCCGGTACAGCGGGCGTTGATGCAGCAATGGAGTCTGCCTTGACGGCAGGCTCGCTAGGATAAAGGTGATCTGCTTCTCGCTGTGGATCAGGCTCAGTGAACTCGGAAGGCACCTTGCGCTTGCCAGTAATAGGCTGTAGTCCTTCTGCACCGAGCAACTCTGGTCCAAGTAGATCAATGGGAGTTTGATGCCTTTGCTGCGGTTGCAGATGTGTGATTGCACTCGTAGATCCAGACAGCCTCTCATCTCCAGCTGGGCTCTTCTTCACTGGCGGACCAGGAAATGGCGCATAGTAGCCTGTGTGTTAGGGATGCTCTTCTTTTCTGCATAGACATACATTCGCGACCTCGCCTGACACAGCGCGAGCAGGCTGGCTTCTCCATATCGCAGATGACTCGGCGCTCCTTGCACTGGTCGCAGTACGGCTTCCGTGGCGCGCGCTTCTTGGGCGGCATGATGGCAAAGTCTTATACAACGAGTCAGGGATGCTTGTCGCGTTTTAGAGCTGAGTTCAGGCCTGGTACCTTCCCGTATATGAAGATGATTCGAAGCTTGATGCAGACAGATCCAGCCGAGGACAAGAGGCGGAAGCTGATGTCGGTTGTGGAGGGCTTTGCTTGTATTTGCGTTGTCTGGGGTCTCCGCCAGCGCGACGACAACCACCACATCAGCATAAAGGGCCTGGATGGAATTCTAGCTGTGTGCTTTAAAGGCCTAATCAAATACAGCCCAATTAGTTATAATCTCTATAGACGGAATAGCTATGCAGCAGGGAATCGCCGTCGCCAAACACGCAGAGCAAATATAAGAATGCAGACGCCTAGCAGGTTGGCTATGGCAAAATAGCCAGTACTGCGCGAGAAGCAGACATGACCTGTGCACAGGCCAGATGAATTGTGTTGTTCTTGTGCAGCCTTATCATAAATGGATGCATAGAGCAGCCCAAACAAGACAGATCCGACCGCGGGCGCTGTTGCAAGACATCCCCAATACGTGGCAAAGTTTTCAAGGCCCCAGATGAGGGAGGAGACGGCTGGCCAGATGCAAAAGAGACCGCCATAGCCAAGCCCTGTTGCAACACTTGCGAGCCAGAAAGTATCCGTTGTGATGTCTGTCCATGCGAGAATGCTGAAGCCGAGGGAAAGAACCATTGCAGCAACAATGAGGATAGTCATGCGCAGGGTAATGGGCGATTGCGAAGGAATATCGCACAGAGCACCGAAGAAGAGCCTGCCGAAAGTGGATGAAAGTGCAAAGAGGGAAACTTGACCTGATGCCGAGACTGATTGTGTTTCCTGGTCCTTGAGGGCCGTGTAGAGAATGCCAAGATTATTGGTGTAGACTTCCCCTGGACCAGCCAACAGGACAAAGGCGAGAAAAAACCACCAGGAGCTGTGGTCTTTGAGAAATATGCGAATTTTGTCCTTGAGTGACAGCTTTTCTGACGGCTCAAGGACGCCGCTTTGAGCGAGCAAGGCGGTGGCTTCATCAATGCTGGAAGCCTCACTCATATCCTCTTCTTCAAAAGTTTCTTGCGCAACGATACGCAGTCCAAAGCTGGAGATGACAGCCGTGATGCTTAGCAAGAGACCAAACATGAGAAACGTCCCCTCGATATTGATTTCACCATGCTTGTCTCTGAAGAAGTGATCCACCACCTGCGTCTCCCATAGTCCACTCAGACCAAAGCTTGCAGTCACGACCGCCATGGCCAGCCCGCGCGATCGCGGATGGTTTTTCGCTACAGTGCTAATACCACTCAGGTATAACGCCACGGTTGCTGACCCAAGGACTGCAAAGCAAGCAACGAGCACAGCAGGCGGCCATGCATGTTTATAGGCTTTGCCTGCAACGAGATAGGCTGGTAGCGCGAGTGCTGCGGCATAGGCAGAGATAATGCGGGGTCCTTTGCTGTCGCACAATATGCCAAGGACACTAGAGTGAGCATTATAATCAAAGAGGCGCGACATACGGGACTGTGAGGTAGAGACCGAGCTGACAAGCGATGCCAACCGTATTCACTTGGATGGACGTATAGTGTAAATGCCGCTGCAGCTGTGGCGCATAGAGGGCAAACGTCACCACGGAGCCGGCGACAAGGCAGTTGAGCAATGCACAAGCAAAGGATGTCCACTTGACGACGATGCGCTGCGGCCTACGCATGCTTGCCCTCTCAATGCCAAATGATCTGGCACTTGTGCGGTGTCTCCGCGATTTATGGATGTAGTCGTTGGGTTGCGTCAGTTTTGCGTCGACGAGGCAATATTCAGGGACAGAAGACTTGGCAACAGAGAGCTAGTCTATGCAGGTTGCAACTACGAGGACTGAGACACGGCAAGTTTCTTGAGATGCTCCATAAACGTCTGCAACGACACATCATCCGTAAACACAGCCTGTGCATTCGGCGCACCACCATAGCCGCCGCCTGAATGCGTGGTGGAAGGGTTGATTCGACTGAGGAGGAACCGCGCTTGACTGCCACCTTGATCACAGACAATGTAGCGCGGAATCGGGAAACGGTCGCTCAAGAGCTCGCTAATCTCGTGACTGGGCGCATTGAGGAGCTCGGCGAAATTGGCATAGTCCTCTTGCTTGTGGTACCCAGCTTTCCGCCAAGCAGCAATCTGCTCGCCGTGCCAGATGAGAACGTGGAAGAAGGTGTCGAGCAACAAGATAACATCGGGCTTGATGCTCACAGAGTCAAGTAACACTGGCTGTGCTTCCGCTTCGTCAATAGCAAACGAGGACAGCGTCGGTTGAATCATAATCAACGAGTTGTTGACATCCTCGTGGTTGAGGACATGCCGGTAGAAGGCCGTCTCGTCTGGCGAGTTGTTGAAGACTTGTAAGAATTGCGACCGACGCAAATGGAACATGAATTGTGGGTAGAGGCTAAAGTTTTGTGCAAGCCTGAAAGAGTTTGGGTCGTCCTTGCGGTAGTCAGCGAACTTTTGACACAACCGGATAAGCATCCTGTCTGTCCAGCGAAGAACGTCTGGCCCGTCGTCTACTTCTGCTTTGTAGACTGCAATGCGAGCCATGATGACAGCTGAAGCTTCTTGATCAAATCCTTGCGCAATCATGGGCGAGCTGCCATCAACCAAGGGTCGTTGCACAGTCGTGACGCGCAACTTCATGAGGCCAGAGGAGTGTTGGTACTGCGTGACAAATTGCACGAGCGCCTGTCCTTGACCAGCTTGTCCTGGTGCAGCCACCACTTCAAAGTAACAGCCAACAGCAGTCTTTGGCGTGAGGCCACACAACTTCCAGCTGCTCGTTCCACCAATACCAATCTCAGTCTCGCCAACGAAGCTGGACTTTTTGTTGTTGGAGATGGCATGACCCACCAGGCCGGATATTTTGAGTTCCTTGGTTGTCATGACTTCAAGAGAAGCATTGAAGGCCATCTCCAAGGAGCCATCCTCGTTTTGGTTGAAGACACGTTGGAAAGACTGCTTGAAGATGGTTGAGTTGAATGCATCCGACAAAATCATGTGGCCGCCTGTCGCATTCGCAAGGGACTTCATCTCAAGCATACCGATTTGATCCAAACACCCTGCAAAGATGTCAATGATGTGCCCGTTCGTGGCTGCTCGTTTGGCGAGCGCCTCGTAGAATTTAGATGCCCGCTTGTAGTACTTGATGTTGTCACGGTCAATGTCATGGTGCGAGCGAATGGGTTCCTTGAGTTCTGTAGAAATGACCATACCGGGACCTTCTGTTGCTGGACCAGCGGCAAAGAGCATAATGCGTCCACCTGCCTGTGCAAAACTATTCTCCATAATTCCCACAGCCACCGACAAAGCTACACCTGTGCATCGCTGTGGACGCTTATCATTGGCAACCGGCCATGGATCACGCTGTAGCTGATCGAGGATATTGCTGAATTGCAACTCACACTGCGAGACTGGCAACAAGAATCGTGCTGCAGCAGACATGGACGCTGGTGGAGGTCCTTGACGCGCGCCTTGAGGCTGAGCCGTGGAGGTGGGTGCACGACCACCGAGCGAGAGCATCTCCGAGACTTGCTTGGCGCTGTACTCCTTGTTGCCGCGAAACACGTACGATTTGCTGCACTCGGCATAGCCAATTTCGTGGATTTGCGTCATGGTACCGTAAGTGATGAGTCCAACGAGCGATGTCTCTGGAATAAGAGAGAGGGATGTCTGGACGGCATCGCGCAAGGCAAGCAGATTGTCCTCTTCCTGGCACAAATCCACAACAAACAAGAAAATAGGTGGCACTTGAGCCGGTCGTGCAAGGGTATACTCCACCGTACTGAATGCTGGCATCAGCTCTGGCGGCAGCGATTGCGGCGTGATTTGCTGGTATCCAGGCGGAAGGTTGTTGCGCGTCAGACAAAATGGACAAATCCAGAGCTTGCCGCGCATATCCACCTGACAAAATGGGTTGAGCACTGCCCGGCAGGGTGATTTGCATGCAACAGGCTCATACTCGAGAGCTGTAGGCTCTGCTTTGTTGAAGAGCGGCGTGTAGATGGCACCAATGGGGACGACGGTGCGTGAAGCCTCTGCACGTGTACTGGGGAAGGCATTCCAGGAGAAGCGTATGCCGTCTTGCTCTTCTGCCTCTTCGAAGAACTGCGGGCCCAGGAGCGGCTGCTGGGCAACGGCCATGGCTGCAATGGGGTCTGTCGTGTCGGTGTGGTTGCTTGTGTACACGTCGCTCGCTGGCCGGCACGTGAGAGATCAGATGGCGTGGCACTTCGCAAGTTGACATACATGGACAGACTCATGGACTAGACTTGTACCTACTCAGACCCGCGGCCAAGAACAGCCAGAGCACCGCCAACAAGGTGCAGACTGCCAGTCACAAGCACACGTTTGCTTCCCTGCTTCTTGACGTGTGCAAGAGCCTCCTCAATGGACGGCAACACCTCTGCCTTTTGCCCAGCTAATCTCTCCCAGGTCTTTGCAAGGTTGTGCTGCACCTCAAGTGCCTCCACCGAGTCCGTAGCGTTGTTGAGACTCGTCAACTCATCTGCGTATCCTGCCTGCGCAAATGTCTTGTTTGTGCAAAAGACGACGCTCGCAAAGGACAAACCTGCCATACTTGCATGAAGGTCTTTCAGCAATGAACCCGCTTCGCGAGACTGTTGATTGAAGATGAGTGCTAAACTACCATCTGCTTGCGGCAATGATGCAAACCAAGAGCCAGCCACTTGCAATGATGCTGTCGTGTGGCCGCCATCAAGACAATACTCCACTGAATCCACTACTTTGCGCTCGCACCGGCCTGGCCAGCGAACCTGTTCGAGACCGTCAATGAACTCTTTCGGCAAAGTCTTGCCAAGGTTTTCGTCCACGCCTTGTGTTGTGAGGTATGCATTTGCGAGTGCAATTGCCAAGGATGCATTGATGCATTGGACATTGCCACCGACGCCAAGCGAAACAGTATCGAGTGCCGGGTGAATGGGAACAACACTGAGACTAGTCACCTGCCGCTCGGCTGCACGCTTTTCAAGCACCTCCATTGCCTCCGTGGGTTGCTCGACGGTCATGGCGGGTGCGCCTTCTTTGAAGATACCTGCTTTGTGCCAGGCAATCTCCGGTAATGAATGGCCGAGAACATGGACATGATCGATATCGAGACTCGTGATACCAGCAACGACTGGCTTTGCAATGACGTTGGTAGAGTCGTGTTCTCCACCGACGCCGCACTCCAGTACGACCACATCGACGCCTTCTTCAATGAAACAGCGAAAGGCAAGCAGAGTTAAGAAACGAAAGTAGACGGGTCTCGCGTCGCCATGTTTAGCTAGTGCGTCCCAGACTTGATAGAAGTAGTCTGTCCATTCCTCCTCTGGGAGTGGTTCGCCGTCAATTTGTATGCGTTCTCGCACAGAGACGAGATGGGGACTTGTGTAGAGTCCAATACGCGGTGATCGGCCGTAAGCAAGTCTGTATTTCGACAAGATACTCGCCGTCATGGCACACGTGGATCCTTTGCCTTTTGTACCAGCAACATGGATGACATTGAGTTCATCGAGGTCTGCTTGCTGAATACCTGCCTTGGAAAGCCAGCTGCGCATTTCTGGAATAGCATCGACATTCATCTTGCCTGATGCACGCAGTGCCTGGATGGTCTGAGCATTGCTCTGTAGGCTGTTGAGATCCTTGATTGAGGATTTGTATGATCTGTCTGCATAGGTGCGTATTGCACGGCGTTGCAGACTAATAGCATGTCTAGCGAGTATCATGATGAGCAAGGTATAGCATCAGTAGAGTATTGGTAGCAGTAGCAGTAGCACTAGTAGCAGTAGCAGTAGCACTAGTAGCAGTAGTAGTAGTAGTAGTAGTAGTAGTAGTAGTAGTAGTAGTAGTAGTAGTAGTAGTAGTAGTAGTAGTAGTAGTAGTAGTAGTAGCAGTGTCAGCAGTATTAGTAGCACTAGTAGCACTAGTAGCACTAGTAGCACTAGTAGTAGCAGTAGATTCCGAGTAGAAGTCCCTGAAGTCCGCTCGGCTAAATTTCGCGCGCCAGAAAGTACAGCGACAGCGACTTACTCACCAGCGACACCCAGCAAACAACGGCGACGTGTCCAAGGCAGGCGACACAGACCAGGCCAGCCCCATCTGCACCCCGTGTGTATAGCCAGTCAGCATGGGCATGAAACTCGACGTCAAGGTACCTCACTATTACATTGCACAACGCAACCAGCTAACGAACAGCGCATTCACCTGGCTCGCAGCGATCGAGTCAAGGCTGTACGCCATTCACCTTCCTAGACAGACTACTAATCCCAGATTGATTTTCATCCAACAGAGCCATGGATCTTGACATCCATGTACAATGGCCAGGTCCTGCTCTACAACTACCAGACCTCCGCCATCATCAAGACATTTGAAATTACCGACGTCCCCATTCGCGCATGCCGCTTCATTGCCCGCAAGAACTGGTTCGTCTGTGGTAGTGATGATTTCATGCTGCGCTGCTTCAACTTCAACACCGGTGAAAAGGTGATTCAATTCGAGGCACACCCAGATTACATTCGTTGTTTGGCCGTGCATCCAACCTTACCACTTGTCTTGTCTGGTTCGGATGACATGACAATTCGATGCTGGAACTTTGATCAGAGCTGGAAATTGCAGCAGACGTTTGAAGGACACGCGCACTATGTCATGTCGTTGGCCTTCAACCCAAAGGACACCAATACATTTGCTTCTTCCTGCTTGGACAAGACGGTCAAGACCTGGTCAATTGGTTCTCCTCGTGCCAACTTCACGCTTGATGCACATGATCGTGGTGTCAACTACGTCGACTACTACCCACAAAATGATAAACCCTACATGATCACAACAGGTGACGACAAGCAAATCAAAATCTGGGACTATCAAACAAAAGCCTGCGTCCAGATTCTAGAGGGACACACCTCGAATGTCTCTTTTGCCGTCTTCCACCCTGAAATCCCAGTCATTGTCTCTGGCTCAGAAGATGGAACCATTAAAATCTGGCACAGCGGCACCTATCGTCTTGAACAAACCTTGTCGTATGGTCTCGAACGCGCTTGGTGTGTGGGTGTCTTGAAGGGTCGTAATGACATCTGCATGGGATTTGATGAAGGCTGTGTTGTCCTCAAGATGGGTCGTGAGGAACCAGCAGTCTCTATGGACGCCGCTGGAAAACTCATCTGGTCGCGCGGTACTGAAATCCAGACTGCCATTGTCAAGGCAGAGGATGAGGCGCTCAAGGATGGCGAACGCTTGTCATTGACAGTCAAGGATCTCGGCGCTTGTGAAGTGTATCCTGCCATGCTGCAGCATTCACCCAATGGACGCTTTGTGGTGGTGTGTGGCGATGGCGAGTATATCCTCTACACGGCCCTTGCTTGGCGCAACAAGGCCTTTGGCGCTGCAACGCAATTCGTGTGGTCTGTGGATTCCAATGAATATGCAATTCGTGAGCCAAACGGCGGTGTCAAGGTCTTTAAGCAGTTCCGCGAACGTGCGGGATTATTGGATCTTGGATTCGCGTGCGAGTCCCTGTTTGGCGGTCAGCTACTGGGTGTGAGTGCCGGTGAGTCGGTCAGCTTGTTTGATTGGACATCGGGTCAATTGGTGCGTCGCATTGACGTTGCTGGTTGTCAAGACATTTTCTGGTCAGAGGAGGGTGACTTGTTTGCACTGTGCGTCGACGACGCATTCTACGTGCTTCGCTTTGATCGTGCTGCCTATGACGAAGCAGTGGCTGCAGGGACAGCCTCAGAGGATGATGCCGGTGTGGAAGACGCCTTTGAAGTGATTGCCACCATCAATGAACGCGTTGTGAATGGTCGTTGGGCAGGCGACTGCTTCATCTATGCGGATAGCGCGAATCGCTTACAATACCTCATTGGCGATCAAACACACACCGTCAGTCACTTTGATGGTGGATACTACTTTTTAGGGTACATCCCCCGCGATGGTCGTGTATACCTTGCCGACAAGGATATGCATGTCGTTGGCTACAAGTTGAGTCTCGAGCTCATTCAATATCAAACCCTCATTACGCGTGGCGAAGAAGCGGAAGCGGCAGAGATGCTAGCGACGATGCCAGAGGAGGAGAAACCACGCATTGCACGATTCTTGGAAAGTAGAGGGTTGAAGGATCTAGCACTCAGTGTCACAACGGATCCTGAACAACGCTTTGAATTGGCCCTATCGCTTGGACAACTCGAAACTGCTTCTGCCATTGCAGAGCAGAGTGGTTCTGAAGCGAAATGGAAAGTAGTGGGTGATGCTGCATTGTCGCATTGGGATTTCGCCTTGGCAGAGCGTTGTTTCACACAAGCGCGTGATTTGCCCTCGCTCTTGTTGTTGCACAGTGCAACGGGTCATGTGGAGGGGTTAGAGGCATTGGCGGAGGATGCGAGCAAAGCGGGGTTATTCAATATTGCCTTTGCTGCTCAATGGTCAACGGGCGATGCAGCTGGATGCGTGTCGACATTGACGCAAGCTGGAAGAGAGGCGGAAGCTTGTTTACTGGCTCGAGCGTATGCACCTGCATCCGTCTCCAGTACAATGGAAGATTGGCGGCAACGGCTCGTGAAGGATGGCCGGGGCAAGATCGCCGAGAGGTTGATGGAGCCCGAGGGTCTTGCTGGGGCAGACACGAGCACGAGCAACCAAGGTGGTGATTTGGTTGATCTGACAGAGACGGGCGAGGATGTCAAGGAGCCATCAGCAGGCAGCAAAAAGAAGAAGGGCAAGAAGGCCAAGGACTAGCAATAGGATACACATCAAAGGATAAAAGAAAGATTTGTTCTGTACGCGGGCTGGAGTATCACTATCACTGTGTTAATGGAGCTACTACTTCTGCACCTTGAGGGTATCAAACTCTTCACGCTCACTCGCCTCCTTCGCAACTTCCTCCGCCAAAGGTGTCATGTAGCGTGTATCCTCACCAGGTTTGACCCAGTCCTGCTCAGGCAGGAGGTGGTGCTTTGCCGAGAGTTGCAGAGCTTGTCGCAGGCGGAAAGCGCGATCATACGATTCACGCTCCGGTAGACGCTTAATGGCTTTCTGCATCGTGTCGTTTTCCTCGGGCAGCAAGTCATCGTACCTGTGCAGGTGTTAGTCTACTGCAATTGAGAGGCCAAGCAATGGCGATGGCGGGGAGCGGCTTACTTGAGTCCCATCTTGCGGTATCCCGCGAGACGAGCGTACGTCTGTGCAAGAGGCATGAGGGTCTGGGTGAGGGACTTTGACTTGAGGATGTACGAAGCGAGAGAGGGTGCGCCGACCATGGTTGCAGCTGTAGCGTGTTGGTGCTGGTGCTGGTGGTGGTTGAGTGTCAGCAGAAAGAAAAAGAGACACCAAGCAGGCTGCTACTCAACAGACAGTCTACTCCTGGTACTGTTGCTGAGAGGCAAGGGAAGGGCAGCAGCA
The DNA here is from genome assembly GCA_003717275.1 of Protomyces pachydermus. NCBI lineage: Eukaryota > Fungi > Ascomycota > Taphrinomycetes > Taphrinales > Protomycetaceae > Protomyces > Protomyces pachydermus. Next base: position 88,305 of record QXDU01000206.1, on the reverse strand, counting down.
TGCATCCTCGTAGCAGGCAGGTGCTCTGTCGACTGCATGGACACCTCCGGCAGCACACACTCAAAGCCAGCAGCGCGCATCCACTCAATCAAAGACGGGCCATGGCATCAGACACGGCGGGTTTCCAGCAAGAGACCTCCAGGATCCCCGATGACCCGGACATCTTGACGACCCAAGCACCAGGCCTCAACCCGTCTACGCTCAATAAATCTGCCTCCAACCAAGCTGCTGACCCGCTACAAAATAAGAGCTTCCCTAGGTTGCAGTACAGACCGCCGCCACTCGGTGTTGTGCCTGCGTATGATGCTGCGCTCGAGCTGATTGCAGAGGAACGCGCTCAAACACAACGCAAGCTCGCTGCAACAAAATCGAAGCTAAAACGACTCGCTGCATCGGAAGCAACCGGTCAGGGTGCGCGACAAGTCGCCCTGCAGCAGCAAGTCGATACGTTGACTGTACAGTTGGATTTGGATGATCCAGAAGTACAGTGGCGGGCGCGGCATGGTGATTATGACCTGAGCCGGCCAGTGTATCGCTTCCTGGCAGAAGAAGCGTGGCGCGGGAAACCACTTGCCTTGTTGATGCAGCGTGTTGAGCAGATGCACGTCACGCCAGACTTGATACCCCTCATCTCCCCGTGCGTGCAGGTGGACATCCTCATGACGGATCGTGTGACGGGTAGAGAAATCCGGCCTGAGCCTGGAGCGTTTGTTGGGTCACGGCAAGCGAGTGGACGACCGAGTATCTTGATTCAATCCTTCAAAGCACATGAACGCAAACTGGCTCTGGCTATTGTCGACGCCGATGTACCGGATGTTGCGAACGACAGCTTCACGACGCGATTGCATTATCTACAAACTGGGATTACTGTGGGTCCAACGAAGCAGACAGTTGGACCAGAGGAGGGTGTTGTGCTACAAGATTGGGTGCCACCACACCCAGAAAAGGGCACGCCGTATCATCGTCTATGTGTGCTCGTTTGGGAACTACCAGACACACCACCTCAGCCGAATGCTCCGCTTGCGAGTCAGGTGCCTGGTGCGATTAGCAGGGTTGGCTTCCACCCACAGCACTATGCACAGCAGAATGGCTTGCATGCTGTGGGTGTGCACTTTTGGCGGCAGGAGTGGGATGCGGAGCTGGCTGAGGTGATGGCTGGATACTCTGAGGCTGGCTTCACGGACAGGAAGTATCGTCGGATCAAGGCGTAGTTGGCTATGCTCGTGCTAGTTCTGGTACTGTAGCGTCCATCTCTGAGCCACAAATCGAGTCACAAGGAAATAAATAAAATCCAAATTTGTGGGCAGAGCAGAAGGAAGAAGCAGGAAAGGAAAAGACTGCAGCAGGGAAAGAAGACTCAATAGAGCAGACAACTCATATACTATCATGGTACGCAATCAGCTACCAGGGCAGGCATCCATGACAAAGGCATCCCATGTATACAGCGCAACCTAAGCAGGCGATGGACTGGGTCTCACATCCCCTCCGTCTTCATACTTATCCATACAGCTGCAGCATGAGATGCCCTTGTCACCTGGATACACAGTCTGCCCTGGCTCAAATGGAAGTGCTGAAGTTCCCCCCGATTCTAATACTCTCTCTTTTATAGTCAGACGCCATCACCCTCCGCACCCGCAGGTTCCTCACCAACCGTCTTTTGCAGCGTAAGCAAATGATCGTCGATGTCCTGCACCCAGCAAAGGCCAACGCCAGCAAGGCCGAGGTCGCAGAGAAGCTCGCCCAGATGTACAACGTCGACAAGCAAGCCGTCAGCACGTTTGGTTTCCGCACACAATTCGGTGGCGGCAAGTCCACTGGCTTTGCCCTCATCTATGACTCCGTCGATGCTCTCAAGAAGTTTGAGCCACACTACAGGCAGGTCCGTGTGGGTCTGGCCACCAAGGTCGACAAGGCTTCAAGGCAGCAAAGGAAGCAGCGCAAGAACAGGGAGAAGAAGGTCCGTGGCACCAAGAAGGGAAAGCCAGCTTCCAAGAAGGACAAGTAGAACTTCTTATATACGTCTTGTTCTTTCGCTTCATTGCATTGCATCTACCTACTTTTGCTTGTTGACTGCCTTTCTGCTCGTGTCCTCCTTGAGCGAGACGATCCTATTGAGCACCAATATGCCCTCACCCTCGCCATCCACTTTGGCATCCTTGTTATCCACCGCAAAGTAACCCACGCGCAATCCCTGGAATCGACACGTCTCTGCACCAGGCATAGCAGAATCCGCTTCCGCTTGAGCAGCCACAGCACCGGCCTCACCGGCAGCCACAGCATCAGCATTCGCTTTTGGCCATGATCGATGTTGCCAAACATGTTGGAAGCCAGGTTCCACCAATGCATCCTTGTACTCTTCTTCGCTGTCCTTGTTGACATCTGCCAAAAATCCATCAGGATGGCTACTTGGATCATCCGAATGGAATAGAGCAGACTGAATGCGCACAGTGGCTTTGATGGCACCCAGAGACGGAACCCACTGGATATGCGTGCGTGGCTTGAAGCCTGCAAATTCCGGCTCTGTTTGGTAATGTGCCTGGATGCAGGTAGGCCGACCACTCGTGTCGTGTTGAACGTGCAGCACGCGAATCGCATGTCCAGCACGCACAAGGCCAACAGGCTGCTCGGGCGTCAGTCTGAAGAATGCAGCTTGCTCTTCTTTGCTCAAACCCTCCCTGAAATCAGACCTGTCAATGAAGAATCGTTTCGTCAGTATCACCGGGTGAGTTCCCATGGCTGCATCTTTTGTATTGAAGGGCACCTCGCACACCTCTTCAAAGTCATCTGCAACATTCTCCAAAACCACTTCGAGTGGTTCGAGCACCAGCATGAGGCGCGGCACGGACAACTCCAGATAGTTTCGCACAATCGCCTCAAATTTATCCGTCAAGATACTCGTCATATTGGTCGTCACACCCAGCTCTGCGACAAAGGCTAAAATAGCACCAGGCGGCACACCGCGTCGCTTAAGGGCCACAAGTGTATACAACCTTGGATCATCCCAGTCTCGCACATACCCATCCTTCACGAGTTTCTCAATCTTGCGTTTGGACATGACAGTACCTTGTAGATTGAGACGTCCATATTCACGCTGAGCAGGCTTGTATACGGCCAGTGCATCGCAAAGCCACTCATAACTTACACGACTCTGCACAAACTCCGTTGTACACAGCGAATGTGTGATGTTTTCCAATGAATCCACCAAACAGTGGGTAAAGTCATAGGTCGGGTAAATCTTCCAACGATCGCCTGTTCGATGATGCGGGGTGCTCAAGACGCGATACGCAATCAGATCCCACATTTGTGGGTTACCATCTTCCAAATCCTGCTTCATGCGCATCGTCATGGAACGTGGTGGGTAAGCACCATCACGCATCCCTCTGAATTGTTCAAGTGAGAGTGCTAGGTCTTGATCACGGTGCTTGCATGCAAGTCGAGGGCCACGTTCCTCTCCGCCGCGATTTCGCTTGATTTCTTCATCTGTGCATGAACAGGTGTATGCCTTGCCAATCTGGATCAGTTGCTCGGCAAAGGCATACAGCTCATCAAAGTAGTCGCTCGAGTAAGTCACTTTGAATGGCTTGAAGCCGAGCCAAGCAACCATCTCCTCAATCGCCAAGAAGTACTTTTCCTCTTCCTTCTCGGGGTTCGTATCATCGAATCTCAGGTAGCAGACACCGCCGTGTGCACGCGCATAGCCGAAGTTAACGGTGATGGCCTTGCTGTGCCCAATATGGAGATAACCATTAGGTTCTGGGGGAAATCGCGTCTGTACTTTGCCACCACAGGCTCGTAGGTGCGCTTCTCGCAGCGACTCGGAGAGTTGAGGGTTGCCACCAACAGGATGCAAAGCGCCAAGGAAGCCTGTTTTGAAGATATCTGTTGTCGTTGTCATCTCTGCTGCGGTCTCGGTGGCCTTGGGTGCTGCTTTCTTCTTGACATTTTGATCACGCTCGTCCTTGGGTCCAATCATGGCAAGCACAGCTGCATCCACCGCCGGTTTGAGGTCTGCGAGATTTGCCCAGCGAAGTCGCTCATCTCCTCGAACAGTCTGCATTACTTTTGGCAGGAACTTGTAGCGCTCTTCCTCGAGTATGGCCTTGTTGAGTGCCAAGTAGTCGTCTACTACAGCACGAACTTGCTCCTTTGAGACAGTGACGCCAACACCACTAGCCTTGTCGAATAAATCATCATCCACCTGGTTGTCTTTGATACTGATGCAGTACGCAATAGCCGCTGTCTGTTAGTAAGTAAGTTTTGATGGCAATTAGCATACCATCTAGCTGAGTCGCCGTCTTGATACGACCATCTACTACAGCTCGCGCGATATAGGCACGCTTGCTCTGCCCGAGCTTCTTCTTCTCTGCCGTCAACGCCAGCGTCATCAAGAGCGCACCAGTCGGTTTGTCTGTCGCATCGGCACCTGACTCTGCAAGCACTTCAAGCAAAGACGTTGCGAATTTTGGTTTCTTGAGGCAATCCTTGATTTGCGAGTCATTGAGGGAGAGCTTCGCTAGTGCTTCTGCACTCATCTGTGTCTATATAGAGGGTTGTGTAGCTTATCTTTGGCTAAGCTTCATCCATTGGGCGTCGCGGTCACGAACAAAATTTCCCACGCGAAAAGTGACAGGGGCAGGGCCAGCGTGGGTAGGCACGGTCTATGTGATGAAGCTGGCATGCACCGTCTCTCCCCAGAACCGCCGAGATCCAATGCTAGAGACACACTGGGCGGCATTTTGCATATCCACAAAGGTAATCACGACTCTGCCAGTCCGCCAATCCAACTGAACACGCTCCACAGCGCCATAGCTCGCAGTACAGGCATCTCCAATATCTTGCTGTAGCATCTCATCCACTTCCTGCCCGGCTTTGATGAGTCCCATGAGCAAGATTGATTTACTTGGCCGTTCTCGAGGCGTTTGACGATCCTTGTCGATCACTCGGCCGATACCATCCTTACCCGGCCGTACAAAGAGCGGTGCAAGACGACCTTGACCTGCTGTGCCTAGACCGTCTCCTTTGCGCCAACCCTGAGCAGCCATATAGCGTGCTGCAAACCCTTTTTGTCCAGGCGCAAGACTAGGCTGTGTGGGAGGCCTTTCTTGCGGAGATGCAGACCGCTTCTTTTGCTGAATACCGGGAGTCGGCGGTGACAATGCATCTGTATCGTCAGCATTGGCAATCGAGCCTGCAAGCCGCCTTTGTTTGATCTTCTTCCACTCTTCCAGCTCTTCAAGTCGCTCATCACTCAATAGCCAGTCACTCAACTCAATCGGCCGGCGTGGGTCATAGCTTGCTCTCCACTCAATCAAACTGGTCTTCGCGGGCGCAACCTTTTTAATCTTTTGCTTTTTGCTTTGACGATACTCTTCAGCGACGTCTTCCAAGTCGTAGTTCGTATAAGCTTCATAAGCCTTTGTAGGCGCAACAAATGGTAGAACGGAGGCTGTGGTATGCAAAGACCGACTTGTTTTAGCTTGCTTGTCCACAGTCTTTCTTCGTGGCGGATGAAACTGAAGTGCTGCATTGTAGCTGTGTGATGAAGAAGGCGTTTCGCCAGAGGGAGAGCGCCTAGCAAGGTGTTCAGGCAATTCGGCCATTACTGGCGTGTCATGATAAAGCGATGCTTTCTCTTTCCGGGGAGCAGGCTGTCCTTCATCAGGGCATTTTGAACTGTCAATAGAAGAGTAGAGCGACATGATAGCAACGTCACATAGAAGCTCAGAGCTGACAGTCAACGTATTTGCTCTGGTGGTCAAGGTTGTGGTCGTGCTGAAATTTAGCAATAGATGAGATGTGGCACTACTCCCAGATGTCGTGTCAGTAGTTGCGCTTGGAAACACCAAATGTAAGACTCAAAGAATATACATACATGCTAGCTAAGCAGAACTCAGATGAATCATCGTTTCATTGATCGTTGCTGGAAGGCTCTCGATTGACCAGTGGCAAAGCTCCAGACTCTTTCCTTGGTTTCAAAGACAGCACAGGCCTTGATCCATCGTTTGAACGTTGTGGAATTGAAGGCAAAGGACCAGTTCTTTCGGGAGACGACGGTGGTTGTAATCCCAATACAGCAGACGTTCGACGCGGTCGGATTGAATGTTTAGCAGTATGGGCTCTTGGTGAACTGGCTTCTGGCACTTGAACAGCTGTCTCAGGGACTTCAGGCCAAGGCTCGTTGATGGCAACAACTGATGCAATTTGAATTTCCCCGGCAGACTCGATATCCTCTAGCATCGGCGTCGCAGCACCAATTCTCGTCGAGGTATCACTAAACGGGCTTTGAAGCGGCGATGCTGGCGCGTCCTCTTGAACGGTGAAGCTCGCGTAGCCCTTGTCAATGGATGCGCTGGACATTCTCTTGTCGATGGAAGGCGACGATGTCGCGACCAATGTTCCTTCACGAGTGGTATTTGTGGTCATCTTGCTGAGAGAAATGCTTGGAGCACTCTTTTCAATGAATTGCGGCGAGCTGCCTGTCAATGGTGTCAACGGGCTTGTGTGGCGCGTCCATGGCATCTTCGAACAAGCAACGCGAAGCATCTCAGGACGCACCGCAGTTGCAAAAAACCAAAAAGACAAGACAAAAGCATAGATGAATGCAGACATGCCTTTGGAGTAGTTGATGATAGAGTCGCTGAAGATTGAACATGCATTGTAGTCAAATTGGTTCGCATAAAGACAGTCGCGGTAGGCATAGATACGTGGTGGAGCATTCCCAGCAAGGGTCGACTCTTCAAGATATCCAGCATCAAGGTAGATGTCCTTGAATGGAACAAATCCAACGACAAAGGCAATCATACCGAAAGAGCTGAAAAGGGTAAATGTGAGAGGTCTCCAGAGTAATTTTGCAGTCTGCTTGATAGCAACCAGGCGAACCCTACGTTCACCAGTTTGCTGTACCGCTCGCGCGAACTTGGTCGCAACGAATCCGAAGATGACCATCTCAAGCAGCACGCTGAGCACGTCGATCGTGATTGTCGGAATGTGCATCACATACAGGACGGCATTCTTGTGACTCGGCCAGCAAACGGGTCCAAAGTCTGATCGCAGCCAAGGAATAGAGGCCATTGCAAAGCTAGCAGGTACGACGATTCCGATGAGCGCCAGTATCCAAGGCCGTTTGCGAAAAATGCCCACGTCAAAGACAATCAGACAAACTGTGTCGACAGTCCAAAGCAATGCCCACATGCGTTCCGCCAGGTAGCCTCCAACAAAGAGCAAGCCTGAGACCAGACAGCGCGAGACATGAAGTGCATCGGCTCGCGTGGCTTCGTCGTAACACTGTCCACCGTCACCTTTATCGATACCGACCATAAAGGCGAGGGCGAGCGCGATGGCCGAACCAACGTAGCCGACCTTAAAGATGGACCGCTGTGTTGTTGCTTTCGGCAAGAAGATGTAGATGGCAAGCAGAATCAGCATCAGCGCCACCGACAAAGTGGATAGCACTCTCAGAGCCGTCAAGCTGTGCATGGCCTTGTCTCCCCACAAGAATCGATCTGCTGGACAACGAAGGCACATGTCTTGAACACACCACTGGAGTTTCCTTTGGGTGGGCCAAGCGTACTGCGTCGGTTGAGCAACAAGCATGTGGCCTGCATATTGGAGCACAATCGAAGCCGGAGGAAGCAGCGCTACACTTGTAGTTGGTCGACTGGTTGCGATAGCACTCGCGGCTGCCAGAACTGTTGCCATGATCACTGAGCTTTGAATCCAGTCAGGGCCAGCCTTGACTATCTATATACAGAGCTGACGGACAAACGCAGCCGTCTCTTGAAGTCTGGAGCTCCAGATGATGATGGCGTTCTTCATAATCGCAGAGCTCGAGCTCGCGGCTGTCTCATTTCGTAAGTGTGCTCGGCTGCGAATGTCTCAAAACGGACGGCTGCCAACCTTCATCAGTAGTTACCAAACTGCTAGAATTGAGCCTCGTTTGACGAGCAATGACGGCCTGCCATGAAACTTGAGTCGCGATCGCGACACGACATGACTTAACCCCCCTTCTCAAGCTTGCGACGTTCCCAGAGCTAGTAGTTCTGGAGTACTGAACACAGTCAGAAGCTGATCCAGTCTTAAGTGCGGTACTTGCTTTTCAAACGCCTGCCAGATTTCCTCGCAAATGAAAAACGGCCAAAAGTGCACAGGCCTCTCACGCTACGACGACGCACATGGGTACTGGTAACATAATCCCATCTTGGCGGCAAGACCTGGAACAAACGGTCGCCCACATCGTCAGTTCATCACGTCTCAGTGACGTCTGTGCTCTTCCGTGCGCCCTCGAGTCTATGCATGCAGACCACAGCTTTCACGAACTCAAGAGAAAACAAGTGTCTTGACAAGATTGATGGTCTGGTGCTGATTCAAGACGCAATCAGCGCCGAGTATGCTGACCAACTTTTACGCTTGCTGCCGAGAGAAGTGCTCGTTAACGACAATAGTCAATTGAAGACACCGCAAGGCTCTAGCTCAACGGCCTCTATCCAGATGCACCACTTCTCCCCTCTACCAGACTACCTCACATTCATTTCTGAGGACGTCATCCCAGACGATTGGAAGAGTGAGCACTGGCAAGGCTTTGAATGCGAAGCGGCCATCATACAGCGGTACAAGCCGGGGCAAGGCATCGACTGGCATGTTGATCTGCTCCGCTTTGACGACGGGATCGCAATCTTGTCACTCCTGAGCTCTGTGCGAATGCTGTTTCGGCGAGTTGACCACCGTTCCGTCACAAAATCTATTGTACTGCACCCGCGTTCACTGCTCCTGATTTCAGGTCATGCACGGTATAAGTGTGAGCACTGCATAGAAAGCGTCGAAAGCGACATAGTCGATGGCCAAACCATTGCCCGTCGTGATCGCATTAGTATCACCATGCGGCGAGTCAAGGACAAGCACTTTGAATGATTTGAAGCAGGGCTGCAGCTATTTCAAAACGCTTTGTAGAAATCGTGCTAACGCTTGCGCTCAAAGTAAGCACTACTGCTCATGTAGCCAATGCTGACGTCCATGACCCATTCTCCAACGCCGAGATAGCGGTCTACTGCGCCTCGAATGTCCTTGTTTTCAATACTACTGGTCTTTGGAGACAATCCCGTGGAGCGCTTTATGCCTGCGAGCATCGCAGAGACGACGACAGCATCAAAAGAGTAATGTACGAGCTTGCCAATCTGCAAAAAACGAGGTTAGATCAAGGTGGACAGATGAGACACGTGAGTGAGCATGCGTACCATTGGTAGCAAAGGAGCGAATAAAGAGGACAGCAGATAGAAAGCCAGGCTTGTGTATGCCAAGTTCAAGATGAGCGCGTTCTTGTCGTGTCAGTGCGCGGTGCTCGTGTGATGGTTTCCGTCGTGCATCCAGCAGCGCATTTCCCCGCGTGCAAACTGAGTCTGTGTACAGCAACTCGACCTAGCGCTTTCCGCTTTCACCAATGTGAGTTTCGGGCGGATCAAAGCTCTGATCAGCTACAGGCTCTTCTGTCTTTGCGAGATGCGAATGTCACCCACGAGCCCTTGTCTGTATTGTGACTGTTGAGCTCGCTGCGTGTGCAAGTCAATTGCAAACCCCTTGAGTCTGCCTACCCAAGAACATTCGCTGGAGCTATAGATGGATGCCTTGTATCACTGGGCCACCTCGAACGGAGCTTCTCTCCATAAGAACGCTACGTTGTGCGCGAATCGCTGCATCAAAGCGCACGGGCCTATTGCGGAAGGGGAATCGCTCTTGAGCCTCCCGTACGAACTCATAATCACTTCTCAATTGGCTTTCGAAACACTGAAGCTGCCTGATTCTATCTCCTCGCATAATGCTCTCATCTTGTATCTGTTGGATGATGTACGGAATATTGCGCATCAACCTTACATTGCTTCACTGCCGAGAAGTTTCCCGACCATTCCGTTTCACTGGACATACTCGCAGTGGCAGCTGCTGCAGGATACCAACCTCCATGGTGCGGGCATAGCTCGACTGGAAAGTCTCAAAAAGCAACATGATAGTCTCTGTAAGAAGGTGTCTCTGAACATTCCTTGGGACCGCTACGCTTGGGCTCACTCTGTACTGACCTCACGAGCATTCAGCCTTTCACTGCTACACTTGGAGGGTACTGACCTCGATAAACCAGAAGAGATCTTACTGCCATTTCTTGACATGCTTGATCACGCCCCAGATCTTCCCATTGCTTGGATTGGCGACCCTTCAGCGCGGCACGTCATGTTCAAGACTGGCAGGGCGATTGATGCAGGTGCCACGCTTTTCAACAACTATGGGCCAAAGTCCAATGAAGAGCTTCTACTTGGCTATGGCTTCACAATCAAGGACAACCCTTACGATACCGTTGCACTGAAGATGGCGAAAGCCCTCAATTCAACAAGTGCTCAACTCGAGAGGGCAGGGGTAAACACCGAGGTCTTCTTCTTAAAAGCGCACACCGACGATGCAAATGCCGTGTTTGGCGTGATTCCCTGGGAGCTCGTGGCTACTATACGCGGACATTTCATGGACGAAGAACAAGCAGCATATCTGGCCGACATGGGAAAGACTGAGCTTGAACAGCTTCATACATCCCACTCGCCTGGCTTGCAGGCTGATCTGGAGGTCTTTGACATGCTCGCTCAAATGCTGGAGTCAAAAATCTCTGTCATTGACGAGAACAGACTTGCCGGGGACTTGGGCCCAGGGGAGGAACTGCTGAGGAATGTAAAGCACTACAGGGATGGGCAACTGAGTCTCCTCGAGCGAGCACATGCCACTGCAAAGTCCTTGCTTGATATGCTCGAGAGTCGTTATAACTTCGCAGATGATCAAGACTCGGGGCTCCCTTGGCAGGAGTCGCTTGTATGATGATTGCTCCAGTGTTCCTTTTTGGCACCGTTGAAGCTTTCTCTGTCGGTCAAGCACGGAGACCAGTGGAAAATATGGTTGCGATCTGTCGTTCTATCTTCATGAGCGCTGCCGATGACATTGGGTTGCGCAGCTCCAATCGAAGAAATGCTGCTGCAGAATCCGAAGCACTGCAAAGACTGATCATTGCATCTGCTCAAGCGCCTGCATGCCACTGCACAGAGCTCGTCACAATCGGGTTTCTCGAGCACCTCGGACGGCCAAGTTCGGAAGCATTCTTGGGAAGGTAAGCTTGTATGAAGAATGCATATACTTGGACATCTTTGAGCATTATTCAGACTAGCATAGACGATGTTAAAGAAAATGTGATGTGACTGCGAGAAACGCAACTACAATCGACTCAAATTGATGCGACCATGATCGCGACTAATTTCAAAGTGTCGCGCCAGTACACAACAAGGAGTGCTTGTTCTCCTCTTCGGGCTTGTGCTCTGATCTATGTGGAACATCCGGCCTGGTTGGCTAGGTCATTTTGACGAAGGAGGACTACGACAACCAATCTACTCACTTGATGTGTCGCCTGACGGCGCGCGTCTCGCAACCGGCGGCCTAGATGGCAAGGTTCGCGTTTGGAGTGTATCAGCGTGCCTGAACTCATCGGATGAGAATGAGGCAGAAACAGGGCTTTTGTCGACCATGCCAGCGCATACTGGAGGTGTTTTGAGCGTGCGTTTCAGCCCGAATGGCAGATGGCTCGCCAGTGGATCAGACGACAAAATGCTCATCATCTGGGAGCGGGACGAGCGGTCTGTTGCTCCAAAGATGAGCTACGGCGAGACTGACGTGGTCAAGGAAGTTTGGAAAGTGTACAGGCGCTTGGTTGGACACGAAAATGATATTGTGGATCTGGGATGGTCATACGATTCGAGCTTGCTTGTGAGCGTTGGATTGGACTCGAACGTCATTGTGTGGTCTGGTTCAACGTATGAGAAGATCAAGACGCTTTCTCATGCTTCATCCGTCAAGGGAGTCACTTTTGATCCTGCGGGCAAGTACTTTGCAACAGAATCAGACGACCGGACCATCAAAGTTTGGCGCATTTCAGACTATGTTTGCGAGGCTACCATCAGCACCCCATTTGTGAGCTCGCCCATCTCGACCTACTTCCGCAGACCATCTTGGTCCCCCGACGGTTCGCATATTGGCGGTGCCAACGCCATGAATGGTCGGGTCAGTGCAGCTGCCATCATCAACCGAGGAACATGGACGAGTGAGATCTCACTCATAGGACACGAGGGCGCTGTAGAAGTGGTCAAATTCAACCCCGTCTTGTTCCAGCGAGCAGATACTGAAGATGTTTTGACCGTCATCGCTTGTGCCGGACAAGATCGCGTCTTGTCAATCTGGAACACAACTCGATCGCGGCCCATCACAACTGTTGCTGATGTAGCCGAGCAGAGTACGTCTGATCTTGCCTGGACACCGGATGGCCTGTCGCTTTTCATCTGCAGCTTTGATGGATCCATTACCCTATTGCGTTTTGAAGAAGCCGAATTTGGCAAGGCTCAAGGGTCAGATGTCAATGAGTCCGTACTCAGTAAGTATGGCGCTGGAAGACAGGGCGACATCTTGCCAGAGTCTGTCGAGCAGCTCGCACTAGAGGACAGGAGTCGCCATGCCGAAGAGGAGAGTAAGCAAGAGCGTCTTGCAGACCTAATGGGATCTTCAGCCCATGAGGCAGCACTAGCATTGCGGACCGTACCGCTCGAGAAGCCTGTCGAAGCCGTTGTCGTGGCTCAGGATCCGGCGATCAATCACACAGAAGGCACCGCCATGGCAACTACGTCAGTCACAGCCCCAAGTGCCCCTACCTCGCCAGTTCGACCCTATGTTCAAAAGGTGACTATGGTCAATGGCAAGAAGCGCATTCAGCCTCAACTGATATCAAGCGGACCAGCTCAGTCGCCTTCAATATCGCGCCACAATGCGCCGCCGCAAACCTCGATGATACATCAGCATCAACTCGAGATATCGCAACCCAGTTTAGCATTGCCAAGAGGTGGTCTGCCGACCTTGATTGCAGGCAATAAGAGATCAGCCGAGTCTCAAGACGATATGCCAAGTGCAAAGCGTATCGCTGATGGTTCTGTTAGGGATTCAAGAGATGCGCCCGAGTTTATGCGTCCAGCTGCAGTCAATCCGGCTGCAACAACTGCCGCTGTCCGTCTTGGCATACCCAAAATCCAGTCTCTCGTGAGTCACATAAATACAGTGGGAATACAGTACGTATTCGAGGCGCGTAATCCTGCCAAGGAGACCAGCCAAGATCCCGTGCGTGTCTCGTTTGTTCGCAAAGGTCGTGTTGCGTGGATCGACTACATTCAGTCACCTGTGGTGTTGCTCATTGGCACTGATCATTACGTCGCTGCAGCCTGCGAGGACGGAGGGCTTTTGATATGGACTCTGTCGGGACGACGATTTTTGTCAGAGCTCGTCCTTGAGGCGGCACCTGCATTTCTCGAAGGACGCGAGACGTTCCTCATGACTATTTCCGCCATTGGCATGTTGCGCGTCTGGGACTTGCGTGAACGCAAAGCTTTGTTTGCTCCAGTCAGCTTGGCGCCCATTCTTGATGCAGCATCAAGCGTATACGACAAGCTGACGCGTGGCGCGAGCATCACACAGGCTGGCATCACAGACAAGGGAATACCCATCATCACACTAAGCAATGGCGATGGCTGTATCTACGATAAGGATTTGTTGAGCTTTGTCAAGTTGTCAGAGAGCTGGTGGGCAGTCTCAAGCAATTACTGGGACGGTACAACGGTGCCTCATAGTGCTGGTGGATCGACGTGGAACGGCGCTTCTGACACCTACGCAGCGAATGGGACTGCACGGACAGCGATCTCTGGTGGCATATTGGGGGCTTTGGAGCGCAAGACCAATGATGAGCTGATGCGACAAGGAAGAGGCCGTCTACTCGGGCGGATAGTCAAGCAGGCTCTCACGCGGGAAGGCTTCGAAGGACTCGAGACAGCTGCGTCTATTGCGCATCTTGAAAACAGGCTTGCTGCTGCACTTTTACTACGTTCACAAGATGAATATCGTGAAGCGCTCATGCTCTATGCTCGCAGGATTGCTGCAGAAGATGGCTACTTGGCCCGTGTAGAAGAGCTATGCAGAGAATTGATGGGTCCACCAGTCGAGCTGGAAGCTGCTGCTGCGTCTTTATGGGAACCGCACGTCCTAGGTCTCGAGAAGCGGACGCTCTTGCGCGAGTGTCTTGTTCAGATGGGCAAATTTCGCGGTTGTCAGCGTGTGACAACTCAGTTCAGCGAGCAACTAGATCGTCTCGCCTCTCTCTCAGCCATGTAGATCTATCTTTGGGGCCTTGACAATGAGCCTTCTCGCCTCTGCCTCGACGTCAGTCGCTTTGTGTCAACAGATTGCCATGTGCGCATCCGCGGTCATTCAGGGGCAATTACGTTGCGCGCTGTTTGAATTCTCAACGTCGACGACACAAGCGAAGACTCCGAGAGCTGCTGATGACTGAAGATTTTGGTCTTTCCATGACGCGAGCAAACAGTATTCTCCCATCTCCAAGCCTCGATACTCTTCTATTGCGCTTGTTTGGGTGGCGACCCAAGCTGCCGCCTTCCCTTCGAGGCCTGAGAGGGCAGATCAACCCCGCAGGACTGATACACAGTGCTACAATCTGCGCAATTGCTGTGCGCGATTTTTCGGCAAGCTGCCCGGGAGCTAAGTGTTGTGGCATGAATTGACAATCATCGACATTAAGCAACGCAAATCCTTCCTGGCGCAGCAAAGAAGCGCGATTCAAGGTCGTGCATACGACAATGGTGGATCCTTCCGCCGGGACGATTCTTCAAGAAGATGCGTGCTATGCGTAGGGCATGGGTTCGCGTCATCCATTCCAAGGTTGAATGGTATCCCCAACGAATCTTTGGCCCTTTCGCTGCTCAACCCGAGTTCAACACTTCGCTGCTCGAAAAGTATAAAGTAGGCCATCCTGTCTGTCTCTCGTTCTTCAATTCTCCAGCTCCCTGGGCCTCTTCCTCCTGGACTACCAAACTCTTCCCTTCCATCTTCAACATGCGCACCTCAGCAATTGCCATCTCGGCCCTGCTCACGCTCGCTTCTGCACTACCTGCCGCCAGCAAGGACGGTCACGAAGACTACAACAAGGACATCGATTACGAGCACCTTGACTGGAAGAAGCTTGATTACTCTCACATTGACTGGGAGAAGTTTGATTGGACGAAGGTGAACTACAGCAGCGATTGGGATAAGATCGATTGGAACAAGATCAAGTACAACAAAAATGGTGATGACAAGAAGGAAGACAAGCACGACGACAAGAAGGAAGACAAGAAGGAAGACAAGCACGACGACAAGAAGGAAGACAAGTATGACGACAAGAAGTACGACGACAAGAAAGACTATTACAAAAAGTATGATGAAAAGTCTCTGAAGGAGTACAAGCAGTCTCTCGACAATTACAAGCAGCAACTCGACAAGTACAACCAGGAATTTTCCAAGTACAAGGACTACAAGTACTACGATGAAGCAGACTACAAAAGCAAGGAGGCCGACTTGAAGAACAAATACGAAGACCTCTACAACCAGTACAAAGACTACAAGAATCAGTATGACGACTACAAGAAGAACGGCGAGAAGGACTACAAGAAAGACGATAAGAAAGACGATAAGAAGGATGAATACAAGAAGGATGAATACAAGAAGGAAGACGACAAGAAGGACGACAAGAAGGACGAATACAAGGAGGACGACAAGAAGGATGATGACAAGAAGGATGACAAGAAGGATGAATACAAGAAGGAAGATGAGAAAAAGGATGACAAGAAGGACGACTACAAGAAGGAAGATGAGAAAAAGGACGACAAGAAGGACGACAAGAAGGATGACTACAAGAAGGAAGACGAGAAAAAGGACGACAAAAAGGATGAATACAAGAAGGACGACAAAGAGGATGATTACAAGAAGCCAGATGACAAAAAGGACGACAAGAAAGATGACAAGGACAAGCACGGTGAGGTCTACTCATCGTATGAAGATGGAAAGAAGCAAGAGTTGGAGCATTGGACAGACAAGAATGCCGAGTGGGAAAAGTACCAGCAATACCAGCACTACTAGGCGGGCGTACATCATGCTGCATTCCAGGAGAAATCGGTGCATTTCAAATTTAGATGGGTTGCATTCAATTGCGCGCATGATGCATCGGAATTGCATACATGGGGAGCGAAGCAAAAGCATTGGCATAAACCTTTCATTCATAGCAATCATATTACTTTTGAACTTTCTAAATCCCGTGTGTGTTTTGCTGCGTTTTGTAAACATCTGCTTCAGAATAAGCTATGGCATTAACAATATCCGTAGAACAAGTGCGAGGGATGACTCAGCGCAGCTCTTGTCTCAACTTCTGCTCCGTCTCATGAAGTCCACACAAGCGTTAAAGTAGTTTCCTGGGAGAACTCGGGTATGGGATCAGTTTCTTCAGAATAACAACCAGGTTACAAAAGTGCATGGCATGAAAATCTGATGGTCGACAATAGCTGTTGCCTCTTAAGATGCACCCATCAGCTCGAACACAGATTGATAAGCTGTCGTGACGACTGCCCAACTGATCGAGAAGATCAGCGGGAAAGGAAGATTTAGTGGAATGTCGTGAACTGCCATTTGGTTGATTAGACGCTGTCCTTTTATTTCCTCCCGAGCAGACGGCCACCTTGGATGGCAAGCTTGTGCGAGCTAGCGACAAGGCCTCCATGGCGAATGACTAGCTTGGCCGCGAAAATAGCAAGAGCAGTACCACCGCCGAGCGACAAAGCCCACATCGCGAGCCCTAGCCTCTGCATAGTCGTGATTATCTTGTTGACACCATTTGTATCGTTGACGTGAGGGAAGCGCGTCTTTGGGACTGGAACACCGAGGAAGTCACAAAGTGGTTGCCAGCCTTCCTTGACGTTGAAGATAAGTAGCCTATCAGCTGGGACGATCTGTTTTATGTAGGCGTTATGTCGCGAATGAACGATAGCTGAGTTTTGTTGCTCCAAGTCAGAGCAGTATTTTTGTCGCCAATACTCAGCGATCTCTTCCGCAAGACAGGCTTGGTCGTAGAGTCGAGGGATCAACGCCACTTTCTGCCTGTGGAAACCGAAGGCCTCGCCGATTTTGCCGACCGTCCCCATGTAGCTCTGCCACCAGGCTTCATCAGAGTCACGCACAGTCAGGACTACTTTCGCATCAGGGAAAGCTTCCAAGAACTCCGGCACGAATTCGCATGCCGGGCTGTCGAGAGTGGCACCGTAGCCACTCAGGAAAACTGACCAGTCTGGCATTTCCGCAGGTCCAGGGTGGTAGTGCGGCTTTAGCTTCAATTCGCCTTGTTTGAGGGATAAACGCTTGGCGAGGAGTGCCTTTCGCCAAGTATCGATGCGCCAGGGCTGTTGAAAGTTGGTGGCCATGTGCATGACGGCGCCGAAGCCAAGAGTGTTGAGTGCCTCAAAGGTTGAGCTGGTTCCCGTGCGTGGTAGACCTGCGCCAATGACGAGAGGCGTGCGGTCTGCTGCGGTGGCTGTGGAATGCCATCCTTTCATTTGACCTTGAATCACTGCGTCCATGCTGGCCTGCTTGCTTCCGTTAGATCTGGGTGTGCTACCTCGTTGTCGTTGCCTGTGGGTGCGGATTTAAGGTTTGGTTTGTGGGGCGCCGCGCAATTGCTTTTGCAAAACTTCAAATTCAGAAGGTTATCTATGCAGATTCAAAGAAGTGTCGACTACATAGTCCCGAAAGTGCTTTTCATGTCTCTGAAGCTACCGCAGTTCAGCGAGAAGGATGAATGATAGAAATTTGTGGGAGGACCATCTCTTCTGTGTATCAAATGAAGTTGGGGAGATTTTCAAATCTGCTGCCTTGTTCACCATAATTCATTCCTCGAGTGTTCTGTCTCTTCGGCGGACCTTCTTGCGATCGCGATTGGTCATTGAAATTTGTGCGTGTATTGATCTGAAGCTGCTGTGACGACTCGCCTTCAAGTGACTCGGCTCCTGGCCATGGAGACTGGTAGTTGGGGTCCACTTGCAACGGTTCAGGGGCAGCTACATCTGACATGAGGAAGCATTCGACTGCATGTAGACTAGTCAGCCATTGTGGTAAGCCGTTTCTATCCAGTAAGATGTCTGTTCAATTGAATCCGAATTGTGTATTTCAAAGGAACTGATCGACATCTGCAGATGTTGTAGGCCCTTGGGGTTCATTCATAGCTGGTTCAAACTGTCGATTGCGCTTGGTCATGCCTATGACCCGACCCTGATGCGCGAGTCGTACTGGTATCAACTTGATCTGCGATCAAAAGCTGTGTAGGACACGTCGAGAGGTTTGTTGCAGCTGTTCGTCGGTCTGAAAGCTCAGAACGCACAAATCGATGCTCACGCCAAGTGTCACCGTCCTTCGAATTGCATATGCATTTCACATTTCAAATGAGGCAATCGCAGCGTGTACGCTCTTCGACGATCATGGGAGACTCTATTGTCCTTTGCTCTACTTCCGTATCTGGCAACTGCTTTGTTGGTAAAACCATGGCCATGATTTCATTTGGGATGATAAGATATGGCGCGATAGCTGCTCAGTAGAATTTTTGGTTTTGCCAAAAGCTCTTGGTTGTCTTGGGCGAAAGCTCGTAGATCTGATCAAGGTGCTGGAGGGAAGGCTTTGTTCAGGAAGTACAGAGAATCAAATGAGAAAGCAAGCGCTGAAGCGTGCATCTTAGACATTATCGACTATTGATTATTGCTGTTCATATTTATGAATGTCGCCTGGCAAATACAAAAGATCCCCTAATTCGACTTTGGACGAATAAAGTCTTCCCCTGAATATGACACACAAATAAGCTCAGATGTATACTGCATCGGCCAGCTGCTGCTACGACTGTATTTGCACTGTGTGCGTGAGCTTGACGCAGCTGCAGACTACTACACAGCCGGCTGCAATCGTAGTGGATAATTCGACCAAAAATAGTCTGACCAGAATTTAATCTTGATAATCACATTTATGTTCAGAGTTGCTACCTGATGTGACCCGCAGCTGGCACGCCTCTTAAGTCCTGTAGCTTCCTTTCACAAAAGGGAATTAACGCGTATAGGCTGTTGAGGCTGGCATGACCACGACCGTCACAGGATCTGAACTTGCTCAGCCTCCAAGATGTACGTTTTCTCCACCAACTGCAGTCACAGCATTGCCATCATTTCAACGTACAATGAAATGCCTCAATTTGGCTCAGAGCACGAGCCAGTCTGTAATGAATGGAGGAGCAGAGCTGCGTGTTCGTGACACAGTCTGGACCTCATCTGCACACTTTGGCAGGAGCAGTCTCTACAGTGCATGCCTTCGCTGGCAATTGTAGCGATTCAGGCTCGATGATAACCGAGTCGGGCTGCGTGGAAAACTGTAAAGTGCTCATTCAGAGCTGTGTAGGCGACTTGCCGATTATCCAGCATACACCGCTGGTCTGCTGCTCCTCAATCGCTGTTTGCGAGCTGAAGTACAAACCAATTGCAAGTAGTCTGGGCCGATGACGACAATGAAATGTTTTGCCGTTCCTTTCTCAACAGCCGCAACAACAACCACCACCACCTCCTACGCCCATCTACCAAGGCCTCCTTCTCTTCATGCCGTTCAATACCGCAAGTGTAAGTCGCACTCACGGCCTGCACACATCCAGACTGACCAGTCCTCCAGGTCGCGGTCAACACGACACCCGCCTTCCTCAAGACATTCTTTCAGCACTTTGCAGTTAAGCCCCCCACCAGTGACCCACGGCACGAGCTTGCCTACCACGAAGCCATCGTTCTCGTCAAAAAATTCCTCGAGTACGGCGCAAAGCACACTGTAGAGCAGGTCCAGTCATTCACGGCCAACAAGATCCCCACGCCAGGATGGGTTTCCAAGCAGGAGGTTGTCATGGAGCAATCCTTCCTGGATGAAGCTGCTCAGCATTTGATTGAAAGACTCGGAGAGCAAGGCCTCGCTGTTTTTGGCGGCAGCAAGTGGTGGCAGTACCGAATTGAAGCACTCACCTGCGAGTGGATTGAGATGAAGAAGGACCAGCAACGTCGTTTGGCAGATCCAACCAAGCCTCAGCGTGTCATCCTCTACATCCACGGTGGTGCATACTACTTTGGCTCAGTGGATGAACACCGCTATCAGATCCAGCGACATGCCCGCAAACTCGGTGGTCGTGCCTTCGCCGCCAATTACCGTCTGGCACCCCAATATCCGGCACCTTGTGGTATTCATGATAATCTGGCATGCTATCTCTACCTTCTCAAGCAATTCAAACCAGAGGAGATCATCCTGTCGGGAGACTCGGCAGGTGGCGGCATGTGCCTCTCTCTACTCACCGTCATTCGGGACCAGGGCCTCCCTCTCCCAGCAGGCTGTGTTCTCATCTCTCCCTGGGTCGACCTCAATCATTCTTTCCCGAGCATCATGGCGGACAGTTCTGGCGATTACATTCCGCCTTCTGGTTTCCAGCACAAGCCGTCCATCGCCTGGCCACCGCCCACCACAGAAGACATTGCTGCTGCACGCAACATGACGCTCAGCGACCTTCAAAACGAAAACAACGACTCCGCCGCAACGAGTGACGATGAGGAAGAGGATGCCGAGGGAGTCACTGTGAACGATCGACTCGGATACACGGTTCGTGAAGCCACCGAGGCAGACTATGCACTGCATAGCAGTAGACGTCTCGTGATGAAGGGCAACGACGGCAGTTTGCTGATTGATGGCAAATTTGTCAAGATCGTAGATCAGGTCCAACTGTATGCCACGAATGAGCAACTGACGCACCCGCTGGTCTCACCCGTCAACGCAGGATCTCTCGGTGGTCTATGTCCGCTCTTTGTCATGTGTGGCGGAAGCGAGCTGTTACGTGATGAGATCATCTACGTTGCACACAAGGCTGCCAATCCTGCATCCTACCCGCCCATGAATCTGTATTTGGATGCAGACCCGCGACAGCGCGAAATGCTCAACAAATATGGGCCTACGCAAGTACACCTTCAAGTGTATGATGATTGCTGCCACGTCACGCCAACAATTGCCATGTGCCGGCCTGCCAAGTACATGTACCGTGCCATTGCCAACTTTTCACTCTGGGCGCTTGCTCGCTTTGAAGGACCACAGCAGACAGACATTGCGGAGTTGCTCACACGCATGCATCTCGTCGAGCAAAACTTGACAGAGTCAGGTGCAGATCTCGATGATGCTTCTGACGAGGAAGAGACGGCGGTCAGGAAAGGCTCAACACGGCCCAAGGTCACCGTCACAGGCGTTGAGCCGGTCTATGTCGACCACATGATTCGAGAGCGTGTCAGCATCCACGGCGAAATCCGACAGATGGAACCTGTCAAGGATTTGTCTATGCTTCACTTGGACCCAAATGATATTGGTGTCATCAAGCCCGGTCCAGTCAAGAAGTTCATGGCGGCACGCGGAATGCATGATCGTCGATATGGCAAACGCAAGGCAAAATTGCAGAGACAGCGGGCGCGTGAGTATGCGCGTGCAGAACGTGAAGGCTTCGCTATTGGCAATTTTGAGGGAGATGTGCCGCCACCTGCTGCATTGGCTGGTCGGGCATCTCTCAAGGATGCAGAGACCTTGCACAAGACGAGCAAGGGCGGTAAGACGGGAGTCATCAACACTCTGTTCTCGCTGGTCAGTGGGTCACGCGATAAGGACAAGGTCAGTGCCGAGGCCAAAGTGGATAGCCAGGCATCATAGCATGGAGGAGGAGCATTCCCCAGGTAAAATCAGCCATGTACAATATGCTATACAAGCAGTCGTGATGCTCTCTTGCTCATGACGTCGCAGGTCGCAGAAATTTGACAACGCACGACACCAACCCAACATCCTTCTGGACTTATCCCAGGCTCTGATCAGAGAGAGCCTGCCGAAAGATAGTATGTCTGCTAGACGGGGTTCTCCTCTGCGGGAGGACGAGGTGCCAGCATCGCCGCGCACAGGTTCAGAGCCAATGCAGTCGCGACCAAGCATGAGCACCATCCAGTCCCAAACACTAGAAGCCGCAGAGCCCCAGCGGACAGGGTCTCGGGGCAGCGACAGGCAGCAGCGCAACTCGAGAAACAACTCGCGCAGCCAAGTACCGACGCTCGGTATGGGTTATGGCAATGAGCATATGCGGCGAAATCGCTCCAACACCTCTCTTGACTCTGAAGCGCTTTTCAATGATCATCGACAGCATATTGGTTCATTGCCGCGTCCTTCGTTCCTTCTACCTTCTACCTCCCGTCGCAAGGGTAAGCGCACTGAGCACCGCGGCAGCCGGTCTGCCCGCAAGCAAAGCAATCTTGGCCTATATAGCAACAACGATGGTCGCGATGCGACGGATTCCTCTGACGACTCATCTGACCACAATGAACGCTCGACCCTGATCAACAAGAACAATAGACAGAACAGGCGCACGTCGTCCTCTCAGCACTCCTTCAGGCCTATGCCTGGTGGCTATATGCGTCGTGACTCTGACAATGTGTATGGCGCAACAGATGAGACTGAGCGTGGGCCAAACCCAAATTACCCGCCTTCCATTCCTTCTTCCTTTGGCTCCAGACGAGCCAGTGTGGAATTACTTGCTTCAGCGCCCGGTCGCATTCGCGGATCGATTAGTGGTCGTGATGAGAATGGCGAGACCCTCAGCATGTCAATGGCTCAGCGTGTGCTTGAGTATGCCCATCACAAAGGCGCTGCCGGAAGTGAACAGCTTCCAGACCAAGTCAACAACCTTGCAGATTTGCCGGATGCCATTTCGACGTCCCCGCCCCAGCAGCGTCGTGGATCACGCGTTTCAAGAGAGGAACCTACTGATTCAGTCTTTTCAGAAGCAGAAGATGGCGACAAGCGAGGTCGGCTCATGTCTCGCGCTGAAGAAGACGTTTGCTTCCCCTTGAGCGACGACGGCGCTGTGCACGGCCATATTGACTTTGAAGAATTGACAGAGTGGGCGCGTGAGCAGGTCGAGCAAAAGGAAGATGGCGCAACGAACCTAGAGTGGCGTCATCGAAAGCTCAGCGAACCTATGCTGGTCAACGGAAAGTATCGTAATCGCGGTGGATGGACATCGTACGACCGCAACGATGAAGATGCGCGGCCCTTCCGTTTCACATTCTTTTCTGATGAGTTGCAGTCGACTATTCACTCTCCAACTTTGTACGAGTTACCACAAGAAGATCAGTCTTTCCAAGATTTGTTCACAACTGGCAACACTTGGTGGCTTGACGTCAACTCGCCAACAGACTCGGAGATGAAGATTTTGAGTTCTGCATTTGGCATTCACCCGCTGACGTGTGAAGACGTGTCGATGGAGGAGCAGCGTGAAAAGGTGGAGCTGTTTCGCAACTACTACCTTATTTCTTTCCGGTCCTTCCAGCAAGACCCCAACTCGGATGACTATCTCGAGCCCGTCAACATGTATATCGTCGTCTTTCGAGACGGCGTCCTCTCGTTTCACTTCACCCCGACACCACACCCTGCCAATGTGCGTCGGAGAATCCGCCAGCTGCGAGACTACATCACAGTCTCGTCTGACTGGATTTCCTATGCGCTTATCGACGATATTGTCGATGCTTTTTCGCCACTCATTCATCGGATCGACTATGAGGTAGATTTGATTGATGATAACGTGCTTGGAATTGAAGAGGAAACGCACGAAAAGTCGAAAGGATCCGACATCAGCGACTCTGAGCAAACCAACATGTTGCGTCGTATCGGTGCATGCCGAAAGAAGGTGATGGGCTTGTTGAGATTGCTTGGTTCGAAGGCAGATGTCGTCAAGGGCTTTGCGAAACGGTGCAATGAGCAATGGGATGTTGCGCCCAGGAGTGAAATCGGCCTTTACCTGGGTGATATCCAGGACCACATTGTAACGATGGTCCAGAACCTCAACCATTACGAGAAGATTCTCTCGCGCTCCCACTCCAACTACCTTGCTCAAATCAATATCAACATGACGAAAGTCAACAATGACACGAATGATGTCCTGTCGCGGCTGACGGTCGTTGGTACGATGTTGCTTCCTTGTTCGCTGGTGACAGGTCTGTGGGGCATGAACGTGCCGGTACCCGGGCAAGAGAGCGAGGGAACTACCTGGTTCTTTGGCATTGTCGGGTGCATGGCTCTTTTCTTTGTGCTCGTCTATGTACTCGGTCGACGCAGCGGTGTAGTATAGAAGTTGCTTGTTTGGTAGTCCTTCTTATCTACATGCATGATCATCTCAGAGCTCAGTAGTCGTGAATAGTCGAGCCTCGAGGGCATAAAGGCGGTCATCTCAGCTCCATCTGACGCTCAATGACCTCAATTCTGTCGCGACGACGAACAAGCTCAAGCAGGCCAAACTCATCTCTTCAGCAGCAGAATCACAATGGGTCGCATTGGAGGTGCACGTCCTCTCCCGCCAGCGCGTCAAGTGTACAAATATAAGTCGCAAGAACGCAAATTGACTGGCGTGATTGTGGCGATACCCTTCTTCCTTGTGACGAGCTATCTCCTCTACAAGCGCGTCTTTCTCGGCGAAGACCGCAGAGTCTTGGCGCGTAAACACTCCCAAACATTAGCTGCACAGAAGGAGGCGGAAGCTGCACAAGTTGTGGATGGGCAGTAATGGCGATGTCCGTTGCATGAACAAGAAGAGAACAGCACAATTGCGACAAGGCCTGAAACTTGGCTATCTGATGCTTGCATCCTAAAAATCTACTTTGAAATCTCCTTGTACAAGTCGTCGAGCGAGACACTCTTGGGCCGCTCAATAGGACTTCCCAAAGCGCGCGACCAGACGTAATCCGTCAGACAACCCAATGCACGCGAGACTCCAAAGACAACGGTGTAAAAGTTGAAGTCCGTGAGGCCGTAATGGTGGAGGAGCACACCCGACGTGGCATCGACATTCGGGTATGGGTTCTTGGTCTTGCCGTGTTTTGTGAGGACGGCAGGGGCAGTCTCGGAGAGGTGCTTAACGAGCAGGAAGGCCTTGTTCTTCATGACATCGTCCTTGGTAGTAGCCCAGTTCTGTAGAGTCTCGAAACGTGGGTCAAAGACACGCAGGACACCGTGGCCATAGCCTGGGATGACTTGACCATTGTTGAGCTTGCTCCAGAGGTACTCTTCGATATTGGCCTTGGTAGGGTCGGTGGGCAAGCCCTTTTGCATTTGGAGGATGAAGCGAAGTGCTTCCTGTGCGGCAAGACCGTGCAAAGGTCCAGCCAGACCAAGCAAGGCAGCCGAGTACGAGAGCATGGGGTCAGAGAGTGCAGAACCAACCAAGTGCGAGGTGTGTGCTGAGACGTTGCCGCCCTCGTGGTCACCGTGGATGGCAATGTAAAGACGCAACAAGTCAATGAAGTCAGTGTTGTCCTTCTCCCAGCCGAGCATGACGGCCAAGTTTGTACAAAGATCAACCGTGTTGTCAAGCTTGATTGTAGTATTGACACCGTGAACATTCTTGTAGATGGTGGCTGCAATAGTGGGCAACTTGGCAATGGTGTAGATGACATCGTCAAAGGCAGGCTCCCAGTAGTCAGACTTCTTGAGCGAACCTTGCGAGTATGCCTTTTCGAATGCCGAGTCCTGATTGAGGGAAGCCACGGCAATGGACATCTGTGTCATTGGGTGCAGCGTCTTGGGCATGGCATCGAGGATTTTTTGTGTGTGTGCGGGCAAGTCACCTTGGTCGGCGAGATCCTTCGAGAGACCGTGCACCTGTGCAGCAGTTGGGATCTGCTTGGTCAAGAGGAACCAGAGCATCGACTCTGGCAAGATCTCCGTGCCCGTCTTACCCTTTGGCAGCTTCTCGAGGCAGTCCTTGATGGTCAAGCCATAGAAGCGAATACCGGAATTGGCATCGAGGACCGAGGCATCCCACTGCATGGCCTTAAGACCACGCATACCACCAATGACATTGGCAATAGTCACCTCGCCAATCTTGGTGTCTCCCTTGGCCTTGACCTTTTTGAAGAGCTCCCTACGTTCGGGAATGGCCGCTGCCACGGCCTTTTTGAGCTCTGAGGATGAATGGCGGACACCGGCTGGTGCGAGCTTGAAGCTGCTCCTTGCGAGGAGACGGGAAGACATGATGGAGTGTGTGCAGATGCAGAGGAAGAGGTGGATGCGCTTGCAACCCCACACGACTGCTCGTTGAGGTTTGTGCGTGAGAAGACTTGGGATGCGGAGGTTGCCGGACAAGTGGCCCGAGAGCCGTGGAAGCAGACACGGCAGCTGGGTGGATGTGCCTCGGCCAGGGAGCCCGACGAGGGAGTGGAAGTATTTGTGTATTGAGGTATATGGAAACAGGCAGAGCATAATCCTCCAACCACTGTCTATGTGTAACACTAGCTTTTTATTGGGTGCATAGAGCAAGGTTACTCCTTGTGCCAGAGGTCGACAAACTTGTCAACAGGCATGTTGAGGAGTTCCGGACCCTTGCTGTTGAGCACAGTCTCGATGATCTCCTTCTCGCGGCCCTGCGAGTAGTGTCCCTTGACGTGGTGCAGGAACTTCTTCTCAAGGAGTGGGATACCTTCCTCGCGTCTGCGCTTGTGGCCGACAGGGTAGTCAATGGCCACCTCATCGAGCTTCGTGCC
The DNA here is from genome assembly GCA_003717275.1 of Protomyces pachydermus. Taxonomy (NCBI): domain Eukaryota; kingdom Fungi; phylum Ascomycota; class Taphrinomycetes; order Taphrinales; family Protomycetaceae; genus Protomyces; species Protomyces pachydermus. Next base: position 61,768 of record QXDU01000206.1, on the reverse strand, counting down.
GTCATTGAGCTCAACAAGCAGAGCATTTCCAATGGAACGCTTCTCTGGGTCAAGGTACTCGGCAGAGTAGGTCTTGTCCTCGACACAGTACATCTTTTCACGAAGAGCATCGACGCGTGGGTCAGAGGCAACATCGTCCAAGTAGTCCTCAGCAACGAGACGACCGTGAATCATACCAATAGCAGCAATGTACTGAATGCAGTGGTCGCGGTCAGCGTAGTTGTGGAGTTCACCCTTTTTGTCGATAATACGGATAGCAGCCTCCTGTGTGCGAATTCGCACAGACTTGACATCGTCGATCGACTTGCCCATCTCCTTGAGCTTGTTGTGAAGGATAATACCTGCCTCAGCGGCAGTCTGCGCATGGAATTCGGCAGGGAAGGAGATCTTGAAAAGCACATTCTCCATGACGTACGAGCCAAACTCGCGCTGGAACTTGAAGGGCTTGCCCTTGAAGAGGACGTCGTAGAAGCCCCAGATGGGAGCAGTCAAAGCAGAGGGAAGTCCCTTCTCACCCTTCTTGACAATGAGGGAAAGATAGACGGCACGCGAGGTGGCGTCACCGGCAGCCCAAGACTTGCGAGACATGGTGTTGGGTGTGTGCCTGTAGGTACGCAAGGACTGGCCATCAATGAAGGCCTGCGAGACGGCATCACGGGTCTGCGACTCGTTGAGACCGAGCATTTTGGAGACAACAGCCGTGGAAGCCACCTTGACAAGGAGAACGTGGTCAAGACCGACACGGTTAAAGGAGTTCTCGAGGGCGAGGACACCTTGGATCTCATGTGCCTTGATCATGCCCTCGAGGATGTCCTTGACGGTCAATTTTTGGCCGCGACGAGCGAGCCAGTCTGCCACCATGAGAATACCACCGAGATTGTCTGAAGGATGTCCCCATTCAGCAGCGAGCCACTGTCCGTTAGCATCCGTTGATGTTTAAAACTTTGGAGGCATACAGTGTCGTTAAAGTCGAGCCATCGAATCATGGTACCAAAGTTACGGGCAGCCTCAACAGGGTCGAGCTCGTAGGGGGTACCTGGGACTTTTGCACCGTTGGTGACGCTGGTTCCCTCGGTCAAGGGGCCAAGCATCTTGGTGCATTCCTTGTGGTGAAGAGCCTCGAGACCACAACCAATGGTGTCGATCAAGCAGTACCTGGCGGTGGAGAAGGCCAAGTCGGAGTCAATCTTGGTGTTGTGCACGTAACTGGCAATCTTCTTGATGACTTCGTCGTACTCGGGGACCTTGTTACTGGGAGGTTCATGTGCGGAAGCCATGGTGCGGACACGGAGGGTGTTGAGGGAGACTTGAGAAAATGCAGATGCTGGCTTGAATGCTGCGACTGGCTTTGCGAGGAGAGTCTTTCTTGCCTGTGCCAACATGGTGTGTGAGGGAGAAGTGCTGCTGGCTGTCGGTAGCTTTTGTGCTGGAGAGAGCGGAGACCCGAGCAGCAGTACCGGCAATGGGGCCTTTCTTCTTAATCATTCAGAAGGCGATGAGGCCTCAATCAATAGAAACTCGCTGTCGTGCTGATCGAGTGTTGCTCTGCTATTCTCATTCAGCCAAAGTATTTGTGACTTGGGTTTTCCCCGGGATTCGGAGACCGAGGCCGAAGCCGCCGGAGAGCAGCAGAAGACAGGCAAGCAGCACAGAGGCTAGAAGGCACGGCCTACGTACCGTCATACGCGTACGTACAGGGCCAGCCATGGAGTCTACATTCTTGTTTTGGTGACCTCAGTGTCCGAACTATAGACTTGCTGCTTCGTTGTTGCCCCGAATACAGCCTCAAGCAGGATCAAACACATCCAGGTCAACAGCAGTCTCGGCAATGATGCTTCTTCTTCCTGCTTACAACTCTCAGCCTCTTTCTGCTGGTGAAGGAGACGGGCGATGCTATGCTATCGCCCCTGAACAGTGGTGAAATGTCATCTGAATCAGTGCCACTGCAGTAGCTACCAGGTCGCGTCCTGCACCAGCTCAAGCCGAGGTCTAAGTGCGCTTGCGGCGCATTCTACGTCTCACGAGCGGCCAGAAGAGCATCTCTACTGCTTGTATCGTTTTCGTCTTCACCTTCATATCATAGTGACTAGGAAGGCAAATTAGTCAGCCGCTGCTTCCAGAATTTCTATGTGGCCACAAAACGCGCGGCCGTGTCCAACCACAAAGCACTCTAGCTACAGCTCATTCTCACTTGACCGCTTGATCATGGTTGATGCTCTCGTCTCTCACAAAGGGATCTTGCATCGTCTCAGCTTGAATGAAGGTAATGCACGAGTCGAGGCGCTCAAGGTGGCGATAGAAGAAAAGCTCTTACTAGAACATGCCATTCAAAAGCTCATCTTCAAAGGACGCACCCTCTCCAATGATGCACCTGTTCCTTCGGAAGAACAAGGAAAGATGATGCTACTGGTATCATCGCAAGCAGCGGTCGCCGAGATGAATCAATCGGCACGCGCAGCTGCGGAGAAGATAGCTGCGCGCCAGAATAGACAAGCTGGCAAGATAAATAAGACTGCTGCAAGCAGTACCGATACGGCGTTTCGATTCCATCGTATCACGTGTCTAACGCATCTACCGAACCACGAACGTTCGTTGGCCTACTTGCACAGGCTTGCTGAGGATCGCTGTATTCGCAAACTCATGCAGCAAGAGAAATACACTGTTGGTCTATTGACAGAGATGGACCCGAGACTGCACACATCCCATGATAGCAAGACTCTTGGGCTCAACAAAAATGCCGGTCAAGAGATACTGTTGCGTCTACGTACGGACTCGCTCGATGGCTGGCGAGACTACAAAGGTGTGAGAGCGACGCTGCTGCACGAATTGACGCACAATGTTCACAGCGAGCATGACAAGCACTTCTTTGCCTTGCTTGGAAAGCATTCAAAGGATGTTCAGCGATGGGAGGCAGGTCATACACTTCAACAAGGAGAGGTCTTTGTGCCTACGGAAAGTCTGTTGTCGAGTTCTGGAACACAGTCGGAAACACACCAGCTCGGCTCAACATCACCCGAGGAGCCTACGACGGATGCAAGAGAAGCTAGAGCGCGTGCAGCAGAATTTAGAGCCAATCAGGCTCAACGGGATTAATAGTAGCCTAATGTATAATGAAACAATGTGAAGAACAACAATACCTAGCCGCGCCAGTGTTTCTTGGTCAATGGTGAACTGAGTCGTGGCTTGAACTTGGAGCTGTTGCGTCGAGCAAGCTGCAGACCACGTTGCTCGAGCTCTGTAAGGGATTGCTGCAGTGCAAGGGCATTCTTGGCTGGCGCAGAACGAGGTGGCAATGGCGGCCCAGTCTTTGTTGGGGAGGAGGAGGGTGTGGGTGTTGCCTTCATCACGGGATCTGCACTGATTGTTAGAAGTGCTGGATCAATGCAAGGACCCGGTGAGGCAAATTCATCTTCGTCGCCGCCATCATCGAACTGCACAGGCTGTAGATACTCCTCCATGATCAAATCCTCAATTTGCATAGACGGCGTTTCTGGTGTCGCACGCTTGGGCGATGGTGTCTTGAGCACGGCTTTTGTGGGCGATGAGACTGGCGTCTTCTTCTGTGGCGGTCGCTGCTGGTGCTGCTTGGCCGGCGACACTTTCATCCTCTTTGCAAGCAAATCAAGCTCTTCATCCACATCAATCTCATGACCAGCCGTGCCAACCGTCAGACGTTGCAAAGTACGGCACTGAACTGCCCAGGATAAAGCACAGCATTCGACGTGGATACCCAATTGCCGTGCTCGCTGAACCTTCCTCAGCGTGCGTGCTGAACCATTGAAGAAGACGACATGCGTCACCTCGATGCGACGAGCAAGACTAGCTTGCGTCTTTGCGGGAGTCTGAGTGTCTGGATTCCAATTCCATCGAGTGAACACACGGCAGCCGAGTTTCTCGAGTGCATGCCCAAATTCTTGTGCCGCTTTTGTGTCTGCCAAAACGCCTGTCGGCTGCACGTCAATGAATAGGACCATATCTTTTGCTCCTTTCTTAATGATAGGAGCAACGGGAAGAGCTTCGCCTGCATCATCAAAGGATATATGTTTGGGCGAGCGAGAGTAGGCCTGAATCTCTTCATTGACGACGGAGGATTGCTGTCGTTGCTGCCCCTGCTGAAGCGTTAATTCGGAGAAAGAGTGACTGAGACCAAGTGACGGCTGCCAATCGTCTTCGAGATCCATGTCGGTTGGAGGTGAATACAGAGCCGGCTCTTGCTCAATGACAGGGGGCGTTTCCGTGATTCGGCGTGAGGGCGGAACGCGAGGTGTAAGCTGCTGGATGGCTAATTCATCGTCAACATCGTCATCGTCATCATTTTCTTCTGCATCCAAGATTGAAGCAGATGGCTGGCGTAGTGCTTGCTTGGCTGGCCGGTGCATGAGTCTTGCAGGGGTAATATGCGATTGCGGGGCAGTTCGACTTGACCGCGATGAGATAGCAGCAGCAGGCTTGATCATTGATTGGGTGCTCTGGCGGTTCATGGTGATTGGCGCCTGGAGAGGTAGAGATAGCTCATCAATCGCTTCTGCATCCTCCTCTGCAAAGGCGCGCTCCGTGTTGCTTTTGACAAGCGTCTTCTTTGGCGTATTGTGTAGGAACCGTGTCGGCGGCTTTTTGAGTGGCGATGCAGCAGCTGGCAAGGCTGTCTTCTGAGGTGAACTTGTCACGACAGTAGCGGGAGGCTTGGTAGGACTTGTCATTCTTGAATGATGCGGTAGTCTCTGAGCTGGCTGCTTGAGAGGTGATGCACCTGTGCCTGCATTATGACTAGACAAAGACGATCCTTGCTGGACAGAAGCTTTGTAGTCATTGCTCACCTGACGAATAGGCGATCCCAATGCTCCCTTCCTTGCTGGCAATGGTGCCACTCTCGGCGCAGGTGGACCAAGCAGAAACGCCTGAGACTCGCTCAAGACATGGCTTCGTGACGCGGGAGGTTGCGACGCGTTAGACTTGGTGACCGGACGATGCGGAATGACAACAGCTATGCGCCGTCTCGCAGGACTAGAAGAGAGGCCCAAGGCTGACCTAGTTGGGCGCTCTCGAGGTTTGTTGATTTTCGCATCTGACACTGCCGCGGCTTGTTCAGGGCTTGTATTGCCGCTTGCTTCACCCAGTGGCTGTCGTTGACTTTCTGGCTTGACTGACTGTGCTAGTACCTGCTGCTGAGAGCGAGACCGCGATGTCCTCGTCTCGCGCATTGGGTGCTGTTGCGTGTTGATGGTCTCGTTGCTCAATTTCTGTGTTTTGGTCGGCAGCACAGGGGACAGGTCAATTTAGTCAAATACATGTAGTATCTCCTGTATCAGGTTGAGCATTCGCACAGGGCCAGAGACTGAGACTACGAAAACTGATTCTCTGTTGAATCTCCACCCATCGCCTTGGCTCCACTATTGCCAGCCTGTACAATGCTCAGCAAGTCATCCACCAGCTCGGCTCCAGACCACTTCTGGTGCTTGAGCATATCAGCACCCGATGCCTTCTCCACCTTCTGGATCAAATTGGTGTAAGCAAGCATACCATCCGACTTGTATGCTGTAGCAAGCTGGTGTGCAATGAGACCAGCAGAATGCAGACCAGCCAGAGACACAAGCTGCAGGACGAAGCCTTCCTTGGCCATGTCCCAAATAAAGGACTTGAGCTTCTCATCCGTAAAACCTTGTGCAGACCAGTTGAACGAAGGCGATAAATTGTAAACAAGCATCTTGTCAGGGTGCACTGCCTTGATGCGCTGCGCAAACTCACGCGCATATGCCAAATCAGGCGTCTTGGTCTCAAGCCACAGCATATCCGCATACGGCGCAAACTCAATCGCACGTTTCACAGCAGCATCAATGCCACCAGCAAAATTGTAGAATCCCTCACGCGTTCGAGCAATATCGCAGTTCCAGCTGATTTCCTTGCTGAAATGCTCGCGAATGTATTGCCGCGCCTCGTAGTTGCTCAGCCCAGTGAGTGCCTTGACCGTACGGTCAATCTGATCCTTGGCGATACCCTCTGCAGCCAGTTGTTCTGCGGCCGCTTTGTTGAAGGTCACAAGCTTGTTTTTGGTTGTCCACTCCTTCTCTGCTGCGTCAATGACGGCTGCGCCAGAGCGTGATCGTTCAGCTGCGGCAATGTGTTCAGCAAGAGGCATGACGTTGGTGTCTGTCACACCGAGAATGAACTCCTGGTCACGTCCATCAACAGAAGAGGAGATGAGCTTACTCGACTCTGAGTCTGTTCGTGCAATCAAGACTGTCTCTGTACCCATCAAGTCGAATTGCAGCCGTGCAGCAATCAGTCGAGCCACTTCCTCACCGGTTGGTACGACAATTTTGCCGCCCTGGTGGCCACACTTCTTGCCGCCATGCAACTGATCCTCAATGTGGATACCAGACACGCCCGCCTCGACAAACAGCTTGGCCTGCTTCATGACAGTCGACAAGCCGCCATGCCCTGTATCAGCATCGGCAATCACAGGCCGCAGATAATCCACAAACTCCGACTGACCGCCCGTCTTGCAGTGCTCGGCCCATGTCTTTTTATCATGCAGCAGTTGTGCGCGTGTAATACGGTCGACGCAGTTGGGAACAGTCTCATAGGGGTAATCAGCGAGATCTGGACCGACATCGTTGGTGGGTGTTAGGGTAGAAGAGGCCGCCCAGCCAGAGACATAGCAGACTTCTAAATGCCGCGCGTATTGTGTCATTTGAATTGGGTCAATGGCTCCCAGCGTATGGCAGGGTGTCCCTTGCTTCTGGTGCTCTCGAAGCAAGCCATACAACTTTTTGGCTTGTGTATTGGCAAAGGAGACATTGAGCGAGGGTACAGACGGTGAATTGCGGGCGGCAAAGACTTGTTCCGCGTTGTAGGGCCTGTAGATGCTGTTGAAACGAGGCGAGGCCATCCATGACTCGAGCTCATTGAGCTTGTCCTTGTACTGGCTGGAAATCATTCTGCGGAACGGAAGCAAGGTGCCTGTCCGTTGTGCCTGCCTGCTCTGTCGAATGAGACTCTGCATCTGTCTGCAGCTCGAGAGTAAAGAATCTGATATAGATGTCGAGTGGATCGATGTAGCAGCTCGCACCTCGATGTCGCGGATTGCGGAGAGAAAGAAAGTGTCGGGCACAGGATCCGATGGACCGACTATGGCCCTCTACGGCAGTCTATGGAGACGAACAGAGCGCTAGTCTAAGCATCGTAGTCGAGCACCTCCTTCGAGACGTACTTGCCCTCCTTGTCCAGCTTATACACAATGGGAACACCCGTAGCTAGCTCACGAGAAACGATCTCCTCCCCAGACAAGCCCTCGAGCTCCATGATGAGCGCACGCAGCGAATTACCGTGTGCTGCAATGAGCACCTTCTCGCCCTTGATCAGACGCGGCTTGATCTCCTGCTCCCAGTATGGCAGGACACGCTCAGCCGTCATCTTGAGGGACTCACCACCAGGTGGGGGTACGTCGAAGGAGCGACGCCAGATGTGCACCTGATCCTCTCCCCACTTGTCGCGGGCATCATTCTTGTTGAGTCCCGAGAGATCTCCATAGTCACGCTCGTTGAGCTTCTGCGAGCGGATGGTCTCCAAATCTGGCTGGTCAATACCCTTGAGAATAATGTCGCAAGTCTTTTGTGCACGTTGCAGGTCAGAAGTGAAGGCAATGTCAAAGTGGGTGAGTCCCTTCTTCTTCAAGCGCACAGCGCCGGCTTCCGCCTCTTCCACACCGAGCTCAGTGAGGGCTGGGTCCTTCCAGCCAGTGAAGAGGTTGAGTTTGTTCCACTCGGACTGTCCGTGGCCTGTGTGTTAGTGGCTGTTCTAGCGATAGTGATTTGAAGCATACGGGTAAGCACAAGAAGTCTGCTCTCGTCTGCGTCCACCATAGCTGTAGGAGGGGTAGCTGGGTGGATGGATGCTCTCTTGCTCTTGATTGCTGTTGGGAGCACGTGCTGGATTGTGCCATCTGAAGAAAGTGGTGAGAAGCAGAGAGTGACAGTAAGTAGACAGTAAGTACAGTAAGTTACATAGTCAAGGGTGCAGGATCTAGACAGGTATCGTCTCCATGCACCCCCAGCTGCTTTGTTCGCCATAGTCAAGGGCCAGCCGTTCTCGCTCCACCCTCCTCGTCAAGTCCCGGCGCCAAATCCGCATCATACAATCATCGCCAATCGTCAACAATGCCTGGCCATCATGCGACCACGACACGGACGTGCATTCTGCCGCATGCGCATTCTTCAGCACCCTGTACCCAGCAGGTCGTTGCTGAGGCCTTGCCGTGTCTGTGTCAACGAACACAGGAGGCGTGCGAGATGCTTGGTCAAAGTCCGAGAGTGTCCGTACCAGTGTCGATGTTCGTTCCTGCATCTTCTCTCCATAGACGTCCACCACAGCCTCTTCGCTGTAGCGCGTATCAATAATCACTGGTGATCCAGAGGTATTGCCACACGCCAGGAATCCATCGTTCGAGACATCAATCTTGCAGTAAAACGACTCAACACGCATCTCTGGAATTTGCCATGTCTGTTGTGGTCCAGCATCCGGGTGAGCTGTTGAATAGGCATGGATCTTGCTATCCCTACTCATTGCATAGACTGTGTGCTTATCATCTGACAAGGCCATGGAAGCAACGCCATAGCTCCTTGCTGGCCTGTTCAGGGACCGAACAGCAGCAGTCTTGCCCACCAATGACTTTGTCATAGCACGCTGTCGTGCTTGACTAGACAAGGCAGCGGTAGGCCATATTGGAAACATGCGTGGATCCCATGTCAGCAGGTTCGAGCCACTTGCAGCAGAAGTCATGAAGTTGCCTGACGGAAGCAATGCGAGCGCTGTGATACTCACGGCTGGAATTTGTGCACGTCTGCTAGATTTAGCATGCTTGACGGATTCCGTGTGTCCGTGCGCAGCATCCATAGCTTGAGTGGGTGCATGGATGGCAAGACCACTTGCATTGGGCATTCTATCACGCAAGTCCCAGATGCAGAGGCGACCATCGCGCCCACCAGAGACGAGGCGATTGCCGTTGTTGTAGGCCGGGTCAAATTGAACCTGCTTGACGGTGGACGTATGGCCTTGCAAAGTCGTCAGGACAGTCTGGGTCTGTACATCCAAAATATGAATGGTCTGGTCCCCTGAAGCTGTTGCAAGCAGCTTGTCATCTTGCGACCACGCCAAGTCAAAGATGGCATTGTTGTGCATGGGCAAGCTGAACAGAGGCACAGATTCAAGCGCACAATGTGCACTCATGCCATTTTTGGAATGTGCCGGACTCGCACTGTGGTCAAAGATGCGCACAACACCAGGCTCATCGGCCGTTGCGGCGAGTGTGCAAGTATTGGCAGTTGCAACGGCAAAGGGGATATGCAGACTGTCTTCGTGCAGGACTTCCTTGACATCTGAGGGACGGCAATACAAAGCAAGACTGTCAAGCGATAGATTTGCATAGGCTGCTGAGTAGGGAATACGGCCATGAAGGGAGCGTTCGAGGGCGCGTCTATTGAGAGGGGCGCGAGGTGGACATTGCAGCGACTGCTGGATCTGTTTTGGCCGTCGCTTGTGTTTGGAATCGGAACAACCTGCGAGTTGATTGACTGAGGTGTCTGTGATATCCTGGAAGGGCCTCTTGCTGCTGGGCATTGGATGGATGCTGGTCGATGTGGGTGGTGGCAGCTGGTCGCGTCAGTTTTTGGTTGTCGCGTCCGAAGAGAAATTCGCGACGAGAAGCAGCCTCAGTAGGGACGCACAAGAGAGTCTGAAGGTGGGTGCTGCTGGGGATTAGATGAGAGGGAGGCCAGGTCAGGAGAGCAGTCTAGAGAGGCTGTAGCAGTCTTATTGATATAGATCCAGTGAGAGTATACACCCTACGCAGTATCAAGCATTTTCCCCTGTCGCCGAAAACAAAAACAAAATCCAGCGACAGCGACGAGACAGCCTACAAGACAGCACCCGCATAGTCACGTCATGCTCACATCCTGCGCATCCTTGTCCTCCATCCATGCCGCATCACAAGAAACATACAAACCTCTTCTCACACCAGGAACATGCACTCCTTCAGCAAGTCGTCCGCCAGTGTCTACGTAAACACACCGACAACCCAGGCTCGCTCCCACTTCGGCCGCCTCAACTCGGCGAAGCACTCGCGGCCCTCCAAGTGGTCCAGCAGGAGCTTCACATCCAAGAAGAGTCAGACCTCGGGCGACACCTGTGGACACTGGTCTGCAAACTTGCTCGACTACCCGGAGAATCATGGCCAGAGAAGCTGTCCTTTGCTGCACAGGCAGGCGCAGCGGGAGATCATCATGACGATGCAGACGATGAGGAGGAGGAGGAGGAGGGCAACGAAGCAGGCATCATTGCAGGGTATCGGTCAGAATCAGCGTCGCAACAGCCTGATTTGCGTCGCGCAAAGTATGGGCAACGACAGAGTCGGCATCGAAGCGGTTATGCTACAGCAAGTGAGGTTGGGCCATCGTCTGTGATCCCCTCAAGGCGCATGAATGCACGCGCAGGCAACAAGTCCGTGCTGTCGCAACGCCTTGCTTTCGAAGAAGCAGAGGAAGCTAAGCGCAGAGACCTACAGCGTATCGAAAAGCGTCGACAACCTTCAGCGACTCGAGCACCTTCTCAAGTTCGTTCACTTTCGCCGCCACGCATGGCACAGCCGCAAGCCTTCAAAGAACCACAAGTGACGACTGCGAAACAAGCGGAACTCACGCGTATCTACCTCGATGTGGAAAGCTACAGACTCGGTAGACTGCTCGAGGCAGTCTTGGATCACTGGCGCAGTCGCTTTCGAGAGCATGCGTACAAGAAGCAAGAGATACGCAGACTACAGCACAAACACTACGAACAGGCAGTGCGTATTGATCACACTTCGGTTGTGCAACTTGCCTTCAACCTCTGGTATGATAGGACTGTGCGGTCGCTTGAGACGAGTCGCATCCAAGGGCGGAGAGCCGATTCAGCATTTCTGGACAAGCATCTGTACCGATGGTCACTCAAGGTTCATCAAGTCAAACGACAACGCTGGCTCGATCAAATTGCTGCTGCGCAAGAAAACCAACAAGCTGCATTTGCTGCCCAACGAGATGCACGCTGCCTGCATGACTTTGCCTTGCGCTGGCGTACAAAGCTTGCAAGACATCAACTTGCTTCAAAGCAGGCAGTTCGTGTCTATCAACGCACCACACGCAAAAGGTCACTGAAAATTTGGTTTTGCAGCGCTTGCGAGCAGAGTCTCATCGCTGTCCACAAAGATTCGCTAGCACGACAATGCCTACAAGCTTGGCGTGTCAAGAAGCAAGTGCGTGAGATCAGTCTAGCTCGTGTCGATGCCACACGTGAAGATATGCTTCTCGCGCGCTTCTTTGAGTGTTGGGCTGGTAAGATGATTGCTCACGATGATGATGGCCAAGTGGCCGATGAAATGGTGGCATCACGCTTCCTCACTCAATGGAGACGCTTTCTTGCCTTGCGTGAGATGGCAAAACCGATTGTTCGAAGAACAAATGAGAGGCTCGCCACGCAGGCTTTGATCAGATGGCAATCCGCACGAGCTGAACGCAAGGCTGTGGCAAAAGTTGGGCAATTCGCAAAACTCAATTTCATCTATCAAGCTTGGCGCCGCGAAACTATATGTACGCGGTTCACCAGAGATGCAAATTTTGCACTTGCACAGCGATTCTTTGCTGCGTGGCAACGCGAAGCAGTCTTGCGACAGCTACAAGCAGAACAAGATGTTGACCTTGCATCACGTGCACTCTTCGCCTGGACAGACAAGCTTCGTGATGCAAGCGGTGCAAGTGGTTCTCTAGCGCAAGCCGAGTTCTTGCTTCGACAAAGGCAAGCGACACGGTTGCGCAGGTCTGCGCTAGACAGCTGGTTGATTTGCTTGGCAGATCATCGATCCCTCGAAACTGTTGCCGACGTAGAGTATAATGCCCGTACCGCAACGTGGGCGACCGAGCAACTCGCAATGCGCTTCAGTAAGATTTCCGCCATGCGAGCAGAAGCAAAAGCACTCGACAGCGTTCGGCTGGGCAGCACATTCCTCAACTGTTGGCAAATCAGTACACGGCGTAAGAAGGAACAAGACGAGAACACCCTCGTTGCCAGGTACCAGCATGCACGGGAACGCAGTTACCTGATTCGTGGACTTCAGCACTGGCGAACCAAAGCGCAAGTGGCTTTGACATTGCGAGCACAGGGTGAAGGCTTTGTACGGCAATCAAAACTCAAGGCAGAACAGGATGTAATAACACTCTGGCATCAAGCAGCGACTCGGAGAGGTGCTCAGTTCTCCGAGGCAGTTGAAATCGAAGCAGATGGTCTACTGGGTCGTTTAGTGGCGGCACTCGAACGGAAACTCTCCCACTATCGCGAGAATTGCGCAGACGCTGATGCCCTCTTCCAAGAGAGGGAGAATATCCTCTATGAACGCATGTGGATACGCTGGCAAGATCGGTACTCGATCTTGGTTGAGAACCAGAAGAAGGCAGATGCGCGTGCGGAACGCCTTCGAAAGGCTCATGAGCGTGGCACGCGGCATCGACTGCAGCGTGTGCTTGTCAATTGGTTGGGTAAGATGCGGCATCAGCGTTGCATGCTCGTGGCCAACGAAAGTAGTGCTCGACTGCACAGTAGTGGCAGCTGGAGCGGCAGTGCACATAGTAGCATTCTCGAACGCAGGGAGAGGTCCAGGGCAATTGAGGACGGCAAACGGCGTTAGTAATCAATTCTTTTTGGCTCGGCGGCTTTCTATGTATTTTCTTCTAATCATCACAAGCTTGGTCGGCAGGTCATGGATCGCATGAGGGCAGCTCTTAGCGCTGGCATCCGTGGTGAGCTCACTCATCTGCAATCGGGCCTGTACAACGATGAACAAGATCGGTCAATACTGTACACCAAAGAAAGAGAATCATTCGATTGCTAGTACTAGTACATCAGGATTTAGGACATTTTGTGTCTCATTCCTGTATGCATTGATGAGAACGGCGTCGACTCAAGCATCGTCGAAATCGTCATCGTTATCCTCAGCATTATTCTTCGCAGTCGCTTTCTGCAAATCCACATCAGCACACCCAACATAAATAACAGCCTTGAATAGACCCATGGCATATCCGGTAGTCATCAGAGTCATCGCATACAGTACCTTCATAAAGAAGCTACATCCATCCTGTTTCTTGAGGTGCTTAGCTTTGAAAGAGATTCTCATATCGCTACCCACTTTTTCATCACCGTCATAGATGTATGCTTGAACAAAGTTGGGCAAGTGCATTCCCGGAAGCTTGTCCAAACAAGGACCAGACACCCCGGTCCCTTCAAGGCCGCAAGTACTTGAGTTGCAAGCCTGGGTTTCCTTCCACCCGCAACCAGATATTTTCCCAGTTTCTTGGCACTGCGATACGGGATTCCGCTCTGGACAATACCAGGGTTGGCCTGCTGCGGGAACAGAACCGTAATCTGGATTGTTGTTGAAGCATGCGGTATACACCTCGTAAGAATTGTGAGCGCTTGCCTCGTACAAAACCTGAATAAGCGCATTCAACAATAATCCTCGGACTTTTTCTTCTGAGACGAGCTCCTTTTGGTGATGATAATCCATCAAAGCGCCCCACGCTCCTTGGATGCTGATTTTGACCTCAAGCTCATGAGGAGTTGTTGTTTCATGACATCCTTGAGCTATTATTAGCGGCGACAAAGCGAATGAGCTCAAGACTTACTCCACACCTTCGTTCTTTTGGAGATTGCAGCGGTGAACGGAATAAATTTTGAGACCGCCCAATCATGTATTTCAGTATTGAGGTCCCAACCCCCGACGTCGACGGTCACATCACTTACAGCCATTTTGATATTGAATCTGGGCATTTCGGCTGCTGTCAAGTTGGCTTTCAGCTTAATGAAAGTGTGTCCGTTGAGGGTGATGGAATCCTCATTGGAAGGCTCCGAAGTGGAAAGTGCTGGTTCATTTCTGTTTTCGGCCGTGATGGGTCCCATTGGTATCGCATTGTCGTCTAAGGGGACGGCCAAAGGGCCCTTGAAATCTGTCATGGTTGTCAAAAGTAGTATCGTCCTTGTCAACATTGAAGACGTCTTTAGTAGCATGATCATCCATTCGGACGGTGCCCTCTTATATTCCCCGTGATCACCTGAGCACCTCCAACAACCTGCTCGCATGAACAAACAAACACGCTCACCTCTCCGGAATAGCACGCTATTCGTATACACATACGGTCGTATATCACCATATATCTGCACGAAATGTTCATGTGATTTGGCACAATGCTCCCTTGTCTCTGGCTCGATCTGGTTACCCCTGAAAAATTCGGAGTGCTCGAACCGGAGGCTACCAGGGGCAAAAATCTTTGCTTCACTTGCCAGGACGATTTGTTGACCAAAGCTGTAGATGATGCGATGTCACGTGGTATGACTCCTGGCACACTTTAGTAGAGAGCTGATGCGTGCTGATGTTCCGTGATTGCGTGATTGGGGATGACCCATGAATGCTTGTTGACTTCGAATTGCCTACAGCAGCTGGAGGCAAAGGAGTGAAACCCGGGGGGAATGAGACCGTACCAAGTGCAATATCTGCAGGGTCAGTGCAGACACAATGCCAGAGACACGACTATGAATGGTCAAGATGCAGGCGTTAAATGATTGCGATGCATGTGCATTTATGCACAAGTAGCGAATGAAAAGCGTCTCCGTCAATAGCTATACTATAATAGCCATTTGACTGCTCGCAAAGCTTGCACACTCAATCATACATGGTTTCTCATGATTCGGCTGGTCGAGTCGAAATTTGTCGTTCGCTGAAGAGCATTCTATGGAGACGAGGGACGTCGTGATAGTCGCACCCATGCCTGGAAAGAAGTCAACAGAAACGTAGAATACTCTATCTCGAATTGAACCACCTTCTGGCCAGTGTCTGAGACGATAATTTGATCGTGAAGTGATTAGCGATGATAAATTTGCCGTCATGTTTCTGCAATGGTAGCGAAGTTGGGACCAGCAAGCCACAAGCACTTGGTCGGCATGGCTTTGTCCCGGCTGATGTATTTGAGCAGGCTGAAGGTCATGCTGATCCACCTTGCCATCCGCATCCATCTAATACAGAGGTTTCCACTGCAGTGCTTTCGGAGCAGAAACCGGTCTGATCACGAGCAGCTACTCGACCAAGACCGTGTTTCGTGTTTGCACAATTCAGACACACGAGATAGCTGCCACTCTCGTCAGAGGTCAATGCCTTCAGAACCAGAACTTTGTTTCGCACCGTCCGCTTGCGAGTCATTAATTCTGTGTAGAGCGTCTCTGTGGCCAGCGTGGTCGCCCCAGGCACTACCGATGTGAAAATCGACTTAAGATTCGATGACAAGAGTATCGATTACGTAGTATCTTGTATGTGACCGTCAGTCAAGCTTGTTATTGTGGAAAACAGCTGCAAGTACTTACACTCGTGCATCTGACGCTGACATTTGCAAATGTGGTACAGTGTTTGCACAATAAACATACATTGAATCGGGAATTGACGTGGTAACTGCGCATGACCAAAGACATCTTCGTCATCACCGTCGCATCTGTGCGACATTGTGTTGTGATGT
Source organism: Protomyces pachydermus (assembly GCA_003717275.1). NCBI lineage: Eukaryota > Fungi > Ascomycota > Taphrinomycetes > Taphrinales > Protomycetaceae > Protomyces > Protomyces pachydermus. The sequence goes on along the minus strand of QXDU01000206.1, from coordinate 46,190 downwards.
TGTCAGCAAATCAATGCCGCCTAAGAAGCTCGCTTTCTCATTCAGGCTGATCCGTCCTAACCGATCAGGCATTTCAAGGCGTCCAAGACAGTAATTGGTATCTGGTCGCTCCTCGAGCTGCGAGAACCCATTCTGCGAGCGATCTCAAAGTTGTCATAACAAGTGTTTTGCATTTCCGGAATGTGCGCATGCCGTTAGGGGTAGTTCTATCGCTTCCATGCCTGAGAACTGATCGGCTGCCTTGAAGACAAAGACAAAGAAGCTAGACTCAAACCAGCCTTAGGAGAATCGTCTCACAAGATCTGAATAGATCGATTCTATCTACCAATGATTACTGTGGATTTGCTTGCTTGAATTGCGCCTGATCTTGCATGGTACAAGTGATGTAGAGCATTGACTTGATGAAACTGTCTGGCATTGGAATGAAGTTGAGCGAAACGTAGACCATACGCAGCCAGATTGAACATGGCTGTTCTTTGTGTATGATCTTGGACTTGACGGTGAAGGTCATCTCGTTAGCTGTTGGGCTGCCTCTATTGTAAATGACGACCGTCAGCTCCGACGGCAGCAGCCTGCCAGCCAGCTCTCTGTGACAAGGGGCAGCAATATTTCGACAAGTCTGTGGACATGGTTTCGAGTCTTTCCAGCCGCACCCAGTTGGAGTAGATGAGCACTCTGCTACGCTATTGTCGGAACAAAAGTACGGGTATATGGTCGAGGGGTTGCTGCCGTACACTCCGTTATCAGAACAATCCGTGTATACTGGATAATTCGATGGACCACTGACGGTTTCTAGCACTGTGACGATCGCGTGCACGAGTAGCCGGCGGACAGTCGCTTCTCCAACGAGCTCTTTTATTCCATACTGGTCGTACAGAATACCCCAATGGCCCTTGATTTCGAAAGAGACCTCCAGATCTGAGTCATAGGTCAGATGACAACCATGTGCTAGAGTAAGTTGGTGGCCAAAAGCAGAATTTTTTGCAGCGTACCTTGCGTATGGAAAGCTGCTTTACAGCTGCCTGTAAACTTCTCCAGTCGGGCCATCGTATATTTGTAGATTCTTTTTTGTAGGTCACACGCACCGACATCTGTACGATAGTCGCTGACGCTGGCTAAAATGTGGTAGAGTGGTGGCGGTAAAGCGTGCACTAGCTGTCCATCGCTCAAGTTATGACCCTGCGTTCCAAGAGTAGACAAATTAGCCGGCTGGAGGTTCGTGACACTCGTAGACGAGTCCGTCTGGCTTGGAGCTGGCTGCTGCACAGGACCGGTAGGAAGTAAGTCTTCCAGATTGGTTGGCAACGACCAGGTGCAGGTCCGTACAAAAGATAGAAGGGCAAGTCTTCGGAGAGATAAGTTCATGTGAACTTGCTGAACAGAGCTCGATAGGAGCGACAGCTGTAGCAGCAGACTTTACGCAAATTTGAGGACGCTAGAGGAATGAAGCTCATCTCAGAAAGACAGGACAACCCAGAGGGCGAGAAGTGGATCAAATGTCGTGAGATGTTGCCTTGTGCTTGCACTGGCGTTGCTGATTGGAAGACGCTGTCGTGGTCAGGAGAGAGTGGCGCCATGTATACAAGTGTACCCTACATGATCTACCATTTCCACATGATGTCGTAGAATGCGAACGGAGCTCCAATGAGGTAACTGAGCTTCTTGCACTAATGTGCATATAGATGCGCGTCGAGCGCGAGGCCCATACAACGAATAGCGACCAGAACCGTCTCGAAACAGGACATGATGTTTGCAAAAAGTCATTCCAAGAAGCATTGACAGCTCATTTGCCGCGCGAGGGCGTAGATTTTTGCGGTCGAAAAGTCTCGAGCCTTGGTTCGAGGAGCAGAAGAAAGCGTGAGGGCGATGCCGATGGCACAACGATCTATTGCGACAAGCGATTCACTACTCCTCCGTTGCGCACGCCAAGAACACGGTGGTCTTCATGAAGTCAGCGGCAAAGCCAGAGGCGAAATTCAATGACGCGTAAAGGATCTTCATCCATGTGCTGCACTTCTGGGGAGTTTCCACCTTATCTGTTTTGATGGTTATGTGCATTTCGTTGCCAGTTGTGAATCCATCTGCGTAGATGTACACATCGACCCGTGTGGGTAGTATCAGTCCCTTCTTCGTAGTAAAACACGGCCCCAATTCGCCATTTGGATCTGCAGCCTCCGGACACGATTCACTACAATGCGGTACAGTTTGTCCGCCTCGCGAATTCCAACCGCAGCCTGTCAACACGCCACAATCCACGTCGAGGTCATCTGGACAGAAGTAGTCCAGAGACGCGCCGTAGCGATTTCCAAGCGCTCCAGTACCGCCAATGCAATTCGTGTAAACGTTGTACGTAGATTCTTTGCTGAGGGCTTCGAGTGTAGCAGCCAACGCCTTGATCAGCATGTAACGCACTTGCGGCTCACTGGCATAGACCGTTCCCGAGTTAGGATCTTTCAGACGTCCCCATGGACCGGTTATTTCAAACGTAACATTGTAATCGGGCTTTTCTTGTGAGTAACAACCGCGTTCTGGCTGTCAGCTCACATGCGTTACCCAGTATTTACTCACTGTGAGTACTGAATGTACTGCTGAAACCCCGAGTGAATGGTTGTATCTTTTTCAGGCCTTGCTGATAGACTTGCGCATCAATGTCCCATGCGCCTGTATCTGCTCTCTCGCTACTGATACTGGACAGGATAGAGAAGCGCGGACCCGAAGCAGACACTGTTTTACTACCATTCAGGCTTTTGTGTGGTTCTGATGCTGGTGTGGTTCCAGAAGCAATGACTGCCTCGATACCCGACGCTGGTATGTCATCGAGATTGAGAGGAGTTGCAGATGAGCAACTTGTTGATAGTATTGCGGCAATAGTAATCCACTGATAGAGCATTCCCAAAGTTGGTGGATAATTGGGAAACCATCTTCAGCCGAGGGCGGCTTTGTAGATGTAGTCGTGATCTGGCATCGAGCCCTCCGTTCAGGCATAGCAGCCCTTGTGCGCCAACGAGCGAATATGACTGGTTGATGCAAGCTGACTGTCATGGAACCCCTGAATGGACTCTGGACAAACAGTGATTGCCACTAGCTACCTACTGGCCAGTAGGATTCAGCTTTACAAACACCTGCCAAGCGGCATATGCAGTTGCGTCCGCTTGCTGCAATTTTGCGAGGCTTCCCGACATAGCGACTGACGTGAGGATGCAGTGACTCAGAATGCACTTGGCTAAGTGATTGAGCGTGAGGCACAGCAAGTGTGGAAGCACTGCAAGGATGTGTGATTGAAAGCTGTGGACACTTGCCATTTGAACTGGAGTCAATGGTCTCACATCAGAGATGGATGCGGGCTCGAGGGTGACCAGCCAGCGATATCTGTTCACTCAGGCACATGATAGCATTATATATACTTCTGATTTCCCTTCAGCCCAAGTTCGAGTCGTCCGTGCTCCTGTGTGCACGTGCACGAAATCTGGCCCGCGACTATATAAAGAGCGCGCCGCCCGCCCCGAGAAATTTTATTTTTTCGCTTCTGTCGCGTCCCCCCACGTGACCCACACCAGAAGAGCTTCACTGCCTGCTGCGACCCATTCACTTGTCGTCGGAGCACATCGCCTGCAGTAGCTCACGCTCTTCCCTCTCCTCTCCCTCCGTCCCTCTCTCCGCTGATCATGGACTCGCTTGCTCCCGTGCCAACAACGGCAGCTCAAGCATCCGCCTTCATGAAACAAACTGCAATCATGCAGCCAGGCTCGGCGCCAGACACCCTCACACCTCCCCTTTCAGAGAAGGGCAAAGAGACGCAGCAGGATGCAGCAACAGGTGGCTGGCAGGGTGTCTCTGGCATTGTCCCGACGTTGCAGTATGCGCCTTCTTGATTTGCCCTATGTGATGGCTGCTGACCCTTCTCAGGAACATCGTGGCAACTGTCAATTTGGATTGCAGGCTGGATCTCAAGACCATCGCGCTGCACGCCAGGAATGCCGAGTATAACCCGAAGGTAAGAGCGATTGTCCTTGCGTTCTTCTCACTGCGCGCCCTTCTTGAATGGTAGCTGACATGCTCGTACAGCGTTTCGCCGCGGTCATCATGCGTATCCGAGAACCAAAGACAACAGCTCTCATCTTTGCAAGCGGCAAAATGGTCGTAACTGGTGCAAAATCAGAAGACGACTCCAAGTTGGCTAGTCGTAAGTATGCGCGCATCATTCAAAAGCTCGGTTTCAATGCAAAGTTCACCGACTTCAAGATCCAGAACATCGTCGGCTCTTGCGATGTCAAGTTTCCCATTCGTCTCGAGGGTCTCGCTTACTCACACGGCAATTTCTCATCCTACGAGCCAGAGCTCTTTCCTGGTCTCATTTACCGCATGGTCAAGCCCAAAATTGTGCTTCTCATTTTCGTCTCTGGCAAGATTGTGTTGACTGGTGCCAAGGTGCGAGAAGAGATTTATCAAGCCTTCGAGAGTATCTACCCAGTGCTGTCGGAGTTCAAGAAGCCCTGAAGGCTCTCGTCTGCATTCCTGCGCTTCATGAACCACGCGCATCCCTTACGCTCTCGATAATCTCCAGCCCTCGTCATGTGCAAGCTCTCCCAATCACTCATTGCTCAGCCTAGCAGCGCAATTTTGGTGCCAACGCGCTCACTCATGACATATTGTCAACCACCATCCAGACTCCCTCGACCGTGTAATAGTAGCCTAGCTCCATACCTCTGGTAGCAAACCATCCTGTAATAGCAAGACTTGAAATTGGCCGCGTTCGATGATTTGCGCGTGAGAATTAAGAAGGCACACATCCTTCCACGCGCTGCAGGATTTTCCCTTTCGTCAACTCGACAACGCGATCGCCATCTTGGAATTATGGCATGAGCATTACAATGCGAGAAGAGGACAGCGTTCCTTGTACAGGGGATGTCGCTCCTCGTCTCGTGGTTGTCTGTTCGCAACACGCAAATCTTGCCTGCTCATTCTCAGAGGACGCAAGTCCCGCCCGTCCACTTGTGGGCAAATACCCGGTTGGGAATGACTGCAACAAAGATTACTTGCAAGACGAAGTAGCAGGGATTCCACACTTTTTGCCATTGTATCGATTGGCTTGTGAGTACTTTTAATCACCCTCTACATTCCCCATATTATATCACATATGTAAATTATAAAGTAACAAACACCATCAAAGCGGCTCTTGATACTCACTCAGCGCAATACCGGCTTTGCACATCTTGACGCTGACCACAGCACTCGCAGTCTCCCAGAGGCCTGTCCTGACAAGCCTGAGGTACCAGCCGTGGGTCACGAGGTAGTCCATAGACAGTCCCCAGCAAAGGAAGCTGGCCTGCCGCTCGATAGGGTCCCAGTTGAAGGATGATACCAGTCGGATGCCTGGCGCAGCAGCATGGGAGCCGACGAGATCCCGAGAAAGATCGATGCCAAGCGATCGCTTGTTGGTTTGCGAGAACCAAAGAGACAAAGGTGCCTGATCATCGGCATCAGAGGCACTACCCGCACTTGTCTGGGTAGGTGGTCCAAATTTAACCGTATAGAGCCTGATGCCATTTGCGTCAGGGAAATCAACGCAAGTGACACCGAAAGTCAATAGCGGGAACCAAATGCATAAGGCTGCCTCCATCTCCAGCGCAAAAGGCATAACACAAAAGGGCTTAGCAGCTGTCGTGGATGACACGCAGCCAGATGGTGTTGCTCCTTGCACTGCGGGTGTGGCGCTCGCGGAGGATGTCTCTTGCCAGGCAGGCAGAGGACGCGCTCGTGTCACAACGCGATGCTGGATCAGATTATCAATTACTTGACCAAGCCAATGCCCTGGGATGCTAATAGATTGAAGATAGAGTAAGAGCCGAAAGAATGCATGCAGATTGAGTGGCTCGGTCGGTAAGGGCGCCTTTGACTTAGCTGGACGTTTCCTTGGTAGTGCGAGTGTAAGAAAGACTTGATAGAGCCAATCTGTCAGTGCTTCACGTTTCAGTCCGCTCCGATCGCCGAGACGGTTCGCTGTGTTGAGACCCGCGAGTGGTCGCCATCGAGCGTATTCATTACAAAAGCGGCTCGCTAGTGGTGTCGATCCATGCATAGTGATTCCAAGGTGTTCTTGAAGCGTAGCAAGATCTGGCAAGGCAGTACCGTCCAGCAGTATGCGCTCGTACTCACTTGCCTTAGTCTCAGGCAGGCGACAGGCCAAAAAGGCGTGGTTCCCAATATTTAGATTTGGGAAACAGTCAAAGACTTGTGCCAATAAACCTCCGTGCTGATCGGCTTCTTCGCACAAGTAAATGCGGTCAAACAAGTCAAATCGGCCTTCTTCAGACCTCAAGATTTGCTCAAGTGCAATATGAGAATCGCCTATGCGCCATTCAAAGTAGAGAACGAAGCCATGTTTCTTTACTGACTTGGCCGCTCGAGTGAACCAGTGTGAAGTGTAATCATACAACCACAATGGCTTTGCAAGTGGCGGCTCGCGAGACGTAGCAAAGTGCATGATTGCAAAGGGATCGAACGAAAGGTCCGCTTCATCCGATGCTAGTGGCAGAAGCGTGACATTGGTTTTCCAATACCGCTTGATGTACTCGATAGCGGCCTCGAGCGGTGCAAGTTGAGGCTCGTTCTTGGACATGCGCTTGCCACCGCTACTGAAATTGGCCCAGCCATTCCAGAGCTGTTTCACGTGCTCTGCCAATTTTGGCTCTCTGTAGTGCACCTGAGCAGGCATGTAGAGCATCTTCAGACCTCCTTGGTAGAATGTTGAGTGTTCGATGAGCAGACCATCCGGCACCCAGCGCTTGCGATTCAAGGCATCGAGTGCTTCATCATTTGCAAATAGCTTGAGAGCCGTTTCGCGCTTCCCGTTGAGAGTCATTTTAGCCAAGTTTGGACAAGATTTGTGTAAAATGTGGTCAAGTTGATCTGCTGAAAAGTTCCCTATCACCATCTGCAAGTCATTCCGGGCAGAGATACGCAAATCGGCTGCCTGCTGCTTTCCAGCTGCCGACTGCGGATGCTCGTCCATCGGTCCTGCAGCGGACTTTTGCATTAACATACATTGCTCAATACTGACTTGATCCACCGCAGCACCAGTCCAATACTTGAAGACTGGCATGATTTGATCAATCGTTTCTAGCGAAAAGTCAAGCCATGCAGGAATGCCTTGGCCTGAACAGAGCTTTGTGCTAATGACGCGGATTGTAGAAAGCAGCCTTTCATGTACCCAAAGCGGCATCATAGCGCCGATATAAGTATAGTGCATCAAGGTCATCAGCTCTACCGAGCTTGTTGTCGGGTTGTCGAGATCATGCCGGCTGAGCTCGTCAATGAGAAAAAAGAGAATGGTACTCCGGGCAACGACACAGGGGTCCTCGTCCATTAGTAGCATTTTGAGACTAAATCCAGCCTTTGGATTTTGATCGTAGACATCAATCATTGTGGCGATTACATGTCGCATGTCCACGTTGCCACCAAAGAAGCTGAGATGGCTCCACTTGAGCTCATCCATGCGCAGGTGGCAATTTGGGTCGATGATCTCGTCCGCGCCTGGCGTTGAGAGGAAGCTTGTGGCTCCAACCTTGTCATAGGACATAGCTTGGCGACATTTCCGCTTGGCTTTGGCTTGCGGCCGCTTGCGAGGTAGACTGGTGACGAACTTATTGGCTTTAGATGAGCCCCAGACGGAGAGTTGATCAAGAGAATGTAAAGCTGCGTCTTCAATAACGCCAAATTCGACATGCTCGTCGTATACAGTCTGCGCCACTTCTTGTATCGCGTCCAGAAGCTGGTCAAACTCTTGCATTTGAAGGAGACAACGACATTCTCGCAGTCGAAGCTTCAGATCAAGAGCCGAAACGCTCGGTTCTGTCGGTGTGATGACATGCAGCTGCTCAAAGGCGCGGTCGATGGCTTCGAGGGCGTGTTCATAGTCGCCGAGCTCGTAGTAGGCTGCAGATAGATCTGACAGATAGATCGGAGCCCGGTCCTCCGATGCAAGCAGCGACGCCTTCTCGTATGCTATGATGGCCTCATTGAAGTTGTCTGCCTTGTAATGCTGATCACCAAGAGCCTTGAGTTGCTCTGCCTCCATGCGCGAGCCTCGCAGCCCTTTGCTGGGCGGTGGTCGAGATTTGCCGCAAGCTGGTCGCCTTGGTCGAAAATATGAAGTCGCAGCAGAGCCGATGGATAAAATACAAGTCGATGAAGTCCAGGCACTGTTGCGTCGCTATATGCAAGTCAGTGCTGCTGCTATCTATGTCTTCTGTCGCGCAGAGCCTTGGAGCTCGTGTGAATTTGCCGGGTTCAGATGGCGAATCTCAAGGGGCGTGACGGAGATCTGGTCATTCATGGAAATGGCGAGGACTTTCTCTTACGAGGGTCACTTCTCCCTGGTTTTACCTCATGACCATGTAGCGGGGTTGTGTTGTCATAACTGTAGCGATTTCATACTAAACACGTCAACAGACTATCTCGCTATTAATTCTTCTGGTTGCAATATCGCTGTCCTGTGCAGGCCTACGGGAGTATAGGCTGAGGTATTGGCACTAGACTTTGCTAGGGTCGGGTCCAACAACGGCATGAATCAATTTCGCTCCCGCGAGCTTTCGCCATTCTGCCAGCTTGCCAAAGAATCCATCTGCCGCAGTTGCGTTGGGCTTGCCGTCCCACTGCTCTTCATGGCGTTGAATCATGCCGTTCTGCAATTCAAGGGTGATGAGAGAGTTGAGAGTCTTTTCAAAATTGCCCAATTTGAAGACATAGTGTTGAGTCAGATCAAGTACAATCGCATTCGGCTTGCTCTTGTCATCGAGAACTCTGCACTCCTTGGTTTCACTCTGCTTGAAGATTTTGGGCATGCCGTTGAATTGACTTTGAATGACCTGTCATTAGAAAAAAAGACCTGGTAGGCGGTATGTTCTTACAGCTTTTCCCTGTGCGATCGAGACAGGGTCACTGAACACAGCATTTTCAGCGTAATGCGAGTAGGCCTTCTCAGTAGGCTTGCACTGGTAGAGCGAGAGAACTTCCTCGATGATGGTCTTCTCAGAGCCACTTGCCTCTCGCGTGGGCAGGGATCTGAAGTTGGACATAGTGGACATGGTTCTAGCTGCTTTGTAGAAATGAGAAGCGGTGCAAAGAGATGGTCTGCAGAGCATCAGTAAAGAGCCAGATATTGCCACCTGCGCATCTTTATATGTCGCATCTCTTCGATACAGCTACGTCATGCGATCTCTCGTCATTCATCATGGCTTATGTCAGCGAATCTCACCCAATCTGCACTTCAGATGCTTCAGATGGCTGCCCAGATCTGGCGCGGGGAAGCCGCAACGAGTAATTATCTTAAGCAGGGTGGAGAGAAGCCTATCAGTAATCCATTCATCCATTCGATTATAAATCAATTGTAAAGAGCCCGGCCCGAATATAATTGCTGACTGCAGCGATACAATCTTCTCTACATCGACCAATTGAACCTGCAACCATGTCTCTCTTCGCCCCATATCCCGACCCTCCCAGTGCATTGGGACGCTTGAGGGTAATCAGCCCTAACGCAGCCATTCGCGTATCTCCCCTATGTCTTGGAACAATGACTTTTGGAACAGCCTGGAGCGAGAACATGGGCGACATGACCAAAGAAACCGCTTTTGAGATCATGGATCTCTTCTTTAAGCAAGGTGGATCGTTCTTTGATACAGCTAACAACTACCAATCCGAGTAAGATGTCCCGGGTCACTGTTACAAAGACTCATCATGTTCCTAGAGAGAGCGAGACCTGGATTGGCGAATGGATGGCCGCCCGCAAGAACCGCGATCAAATCACGCTTGCTACGAAGTATACGAGCCCATACAACACCCATGACAAGTCCATTGGCATTCATGCCAATTTCACGGGCAATCACGTCAAGTCACTGCGTCTCTCTGTCGCAGCCTCGCTAGCCAAGCTCAAGACTGACTACATTGATCTTCTTTACGTTCATTGGTGGGATCATACTACTTCTATCCCAGAGCTCATGCAGTCGTTGAATCAGCTAGTTACCGCTGGCAAGGTCCTCTATCTTGGCATTAGCGATACTCCTGCATGGATTGTTGTTAAGGCAAACATGTACGCTGAGGCTCACGGCTTGCGTGGCTTTAGCGTGTACCAAGGCCAGTGGTCAGCTGCTAAGCGCGATGTCGAACGCGACATCCTGCCCATGTGTCGTGACATGGGACTAGCGATGTGTCCCTGGGGCGCGCTGGGTGGCGGCAACTTCAAGACAGACGAACAGCGCAAACAACAGGTCGACAAGGGTCGCAATTTCAGACCAGCCACCGAAGCGGATGTTGCTATCACTAAAGTCTTGAGTGAGCTGTCTGAAGCGAAAGGCAAGTCAATCACTTCTCTTGCTCTGGCTTATGTCTTGCACAGTCAGCCATATGTATTTCCTATCGTCGGCGTTCGCACAGCTAAGCACCTGCAAGACAACATCGACGCACTCGATATCAAGCTTAGCGAGGACGAGCTAGCGAGAATCAACAAAGCTTCTAACTTCTCGCTCGGCTTTCCACATGACATGATTGGGCAGCACCCGTCCGAGTCTTGGCTTCTCTTGTCGTCTGGGGCATACGCCTTCGAGCCACACGCAAAACCATTTTGACTCTCGAAGAAAGCACAATATAGAAATAGTGGAACAAACAGGGGATGAACTCATGAAAGCAGTTCGTGTACCTATGACAACCTCATGCTTCCAAATGTGGACCTCTGTGTAGGTAAACGTGACTTTTCCGCCTCCAAGACTTGCAGTCCATTTAATTTGTCGGATAGCAAGGCTGCATTTTCATCGATCCAAGACAGTGACTCGACATGCTGATTGAGTGTCTTGACAATGGTTGACGGTGCATCCGATTCCTTCAACTGACTCATGGTCTCTGCGGACTTGTTGATTTCCGTCATCATGCCGCCCAAATCCTTGCCCAAACCATCGAGTTCGGTGATGAGCTTTTCAGCTTGACCATATGCCTTTTCCCGCTCAAGGTCGACCGGCTGCGACACACCTACTTCGTTCGAGATCTCCTTGACTTGGGCTTCATACACATCCAGCATTGCTTCGAGCTCGTCTTGTTGATGCTCGATGTATGTCAGAGCCTGGTCTACTTTACCAGACGTTTGCTCTGCAGTCGCCGTCGCTGCATAGAGTCTCGAGATGGCGTCTCCCGAGCTGAGCAGAGTCTGATCCCAATTTGCAATTTGCCGCGCTTGCTTTTGAAAGGCATTCGCATACTTCTCAAGATCTTGTGACCACTTTGTAACGAGCTCGTCGAGTGTTTTGTTCTTCAACATCGCCGGTGCAGGTGCCGCAGGAGCCTTGCTGTCACTGGTTGTTTGAGTGGCACCTCCGAAGCCAAATGATGGCTTCGTGTCATTTGTGGCCTTGCTATTGCCTGTAGCAGGGGCTGCAGGCGCACTAAACCCAAAGGCCGAAGAAGCTGGCTTTTCCGCAGCTTTGTCTGTCTTGCTCAAGTCCAGGGCAAAACCGAAACCTCCAGTTTTCTCATCTGGCTTATCAGTCTTGGCTGATTCTGCCGGAGCGCCAAACCCGGAGAACGCAGTCGACTTGTCCGCAGGTTTGTTCTCACTTGACAATACTGCTGGTGTTCCAAATGAGAATCCACCTTGCTTCTCGGCTGGCTTCTCGTTTGCAGCAGGCGTTGCGCTGCCGCCGAAATTAAATGTCGTCTTTAATTCATGAGCTTTACTGTCCGCTGGGTTTTGTACAGATGATCCAAATGAGAAAGTTGGCTTGTCTGCCGGCTTATCTGTTGCTGTTGTCGTCGTCGCTGCAAGCGAGAAGCCACTGGTTGGGTTTGTAGTGTTGTCCTGGGCCACGGCCCCAGAGGCGAGGCCACCTGACGGTGTTGACGTGCCACTTGCAGCAGGCGTCACAGTATTACTTGCAGCACCGGGGTCCGCAGCGAGCTTGCCTCCGAATGAGAAGGAAGCAGGAGCTGGGGTAGCAGCCGGCGTCGTACTATTACCGCCAAAGCTGAAAGCATTCGAGGGAGCTGACCCGCCACTGCCTCCCTTGCCCCCATTGCCTCCACCAAAGAGACCGCTAGATGTAGTATTGCTACTTTGCCCTCCGCCAAAATTGAATCCCGTGTTAGACGGCGGCGGTCCAGCAGGTGTCGTTGATGCCTGGTTGCTAAACACATTCGTAGGTCCTCCCGCAGCGGGCGTCGATGCTGCGCCAAAAGTGAAGGTCGGCTTCTTGTCAGCTGTTCCACCCGTGCCTCCGAAGTTGAAAGACATCTATGCTTGCCCGTTGCTTCGTCGTGGGAGACGAGTTGTAATGAGGTCTGCAGCTGTCGCGGTTTTCTGAAATTCGACGCGTTGGACGAGACACGACCAAGGCCACGGTCGACAACACGCAGCGGGAGGCAGGCGATGTCAGAAGCAACGATGGGCCCAGCAGAGGATCACTCAGACTTACAGGCGACAAGCGTGAGTCGCTTGTCCCTCGATGTAGAGGACGTAGGGACCTCAGCACTCGGAAATGTTACGGAGATTCAAGAAGAGGAAGTTGCGAGCTCGTCCGATGTCTCTGTAGACGAATCGCTGGCTCCAGAGATTAACAAATTTGGTGATCGGACACTGACAAGTCCCTCTGCGACTTTTGGTCACAGGCGCCGGACCTCAGCCGTCAGCCGACGTTCAAGTACATCTGGCGCTCGACGGTCCAGTGTCCTCTCGTCTGCGCACGAGTTTGACGACTTCCAGGAAGGCGAGGATGGGTCAGACTTTGGAGACTTTGAAGATGAAGAACAGAGCCCCTTCGTCGAAGAGAGATCCGTTCATTCTCAGGCCTCTATTTTGGCGCCTCTTCCAGACACATCAGACCAGGAGCGCTTGGTAGACTTCCTGGAAAATACTATACATGTGCTGTTTCCTGTGTCAGAATCTACGCTGGCAGTTAAGCGCTCCAACACAATCGCTACGGAGACCGAGGACGAGTTTGAAGACGAGTCGCCTTTCATGCTGACCGACCGTGCTATCTCACTGTGGAAGCAACTGACCGCAGCGCCACCGTTGCAACCGCCCGCGTGGAAGCACTCCCGCGTACGCCGCCTGTTCCTTGTAAGTCTTGGTATTCCACTGGATCTGGACGAGATTCTACCCAAAATGACCCACAAGAAGCTTGTCTTGCCCTCAACCAAAAAGAAGGACAAAAACAGCAGTACTAGGCGTCGCAAGATTCCACCGCCGCCAGAATTTGAGCTGCATCTTGCTCGCCAGCTTTGTCAGACTACGGAGGCTGCGCTAGACAACATGGACGATCGCGATAAGACTATCCATATTGCTACACTCAAGGCACATACTCTTGCCGCTTCGAATCTTCTAACGTATTGGCTGGAACAACGGGAGCTTGCTCAAACAGACAAAGAGACGTTGGAAGCGGTAGTCGAAAACCTTGTCAAATTTCACAAGCGGCAAATGGATGAGCAGGTAAAAAAGCAGGCAGCAACGGTAAAGAAAACCCGTTTTTCCTTCAGATCAGGTAGCTGATGACCAATGGCGGATTTCGTGTCTATCGAAGTCCGCATTCCGTGGCTTCATCACAGCCAGAGTGGTACTCAATTGTATACCCGATGCGTTTCTCACCTGAAACAATTATACCTCTGACATGGCGGCATCATATAAAAGAATTCAGAGGCTGCCTGACCTGATCCCTATGATTCCATCCAAAATTCCACTCACCCTTTTCTTGGCGTATGCAGTAGCTGTGCCCATTCAGGAGCAAGGGGCTATCAGCAAACGCTTGGTGATCAGCTTTCCTGGTGGTGGCGTTAGAGTTGGTCCCAACGGCGTCAATGTTGTCGCCGCAAATGGTTTAGTCAATGTCAATGGTCCAGCCCTGCCTACTACACGCCCAGTAGCACTTCAGCGTACAGCCAATACCAATGTCGGCCTTGGACCTGGAAGTCCTCTATTTGGATCAAGTTCACTTGGCGGTCTTGGAGGTGGCAATACAATGCTCGGTTCGACTTTACTAGGCGGCCTTTTGAAGCCACCTCCTGCGAAGTAATTGCTTGTCGCCTGGGATGTTCATGTTGCGAGCACGCACTTGTCGAGCAGTGCGCTTCAGCCTATTTGCAGCCAAAATATACGTGAAATTAGACATTGTCTTGTGCAATCGAGCCCATCGTCTTCTCTTGACAACAGCGTCGTTTCTTCTTATGCCCGTTGAGTCAATGACCAATTTTTGTCGTTCTTACGCTTCGATTATGAGCGAGTCAAATCGATGTCCTTCTAAGTCGCCAACGCATTCAAGGATACGCTGCCATCATTGAATTTAGGAAGATCTCTCTTTGCTACTCTTCCGTCTACGGTTGTGGCTGTTTGCCGTCACTTGCGGGCCAACCGCTTCATGAAACACTTGTTGAGCGGACTACGCCCTTTTCAAAAACGCCTTCGCAGTCTGGCGATGCAGGCCTGAGCCGTCTCCCGAAGCATAAGAGACTTCGTACGCCTGACCCTGAAGCGCTGAAGTTATCAAATGCATTTCGCAGGAATCTCTATCTTGCTTGCTTCCATCTATGCCCTGCCAACACCTCGCTCTAATCCTGACCCAAGATTGGCTTCTGGAGAAAGCGTTTCCGGCACAACTTCCCGTACCTTTGGTTGGTCCATAGAATCCCCTTTGGGCTCCTTTGGCTCCTCTGTCACTCCACTTGGCTCCACGGCATCTGCTAATGGTCTTTTCGGCTCATCCCAGGGCAGCATTGGTATGCTGGGCATGAGTGGCGGCATGGCTGGACCCATGGGTAGCATCAGCAGTTCTTCTAGTCTCTCAGGATCTTCCACGACAATGAGCTCACCTTTGGGTCAAATGACAACTTCAGCTGGAGCAGGTCTACGTCTTGATTGATCGCACAGACCAGAAAGGGCATTTGTGGCCCAACAGCGACCTGTCTGGGTTCAGATGTTGAGATCCATGCTTTGGCTTCTCACGCATTATTTTCTTCGTGGGCGGTGGTTTAGACTTGATTGTGTATTGAATATGCTTCGACTTCTGAGACCGTGATGACATGCTTGACAGTGTTTGCATCAATATCATGAAGCGCAATTATTCGGCAGTATGTTCATGTTTATTCATAAATGAGACGCAAACAAGACAGTGCGTGCAAGTAGTGGAAACATATATAAGGTCGATCGACTACTTATATGGTGGGAGACTGAAGCGATGTTCGTTTTCGGGATGTCGATATGGGTGATTTTTTTCTTGTCAGTCTATGCCACACCCCTGGTGTCATCTGAAAGTCGATCGCTGGCGACCTCGCCAAGTGTAGCTCCAGGAGCCATGAGCTCACACGCAAAGCGAACATTCTTCTGGCCATGGTATGAGTTGCACGCCATTAAGCACTACTGGAAAGACAAGTTTCTGAGACACTCTAAGCATGCTTTTGAATCAAATGCTCTTACAGGCCTAGGAGTGTCTGGGTCTCTTGGCATGCCGAGTGTGGTCGTGACGCAAGCCGCTGGTGTGGCAGGTAATGCCGGTCTTGGCCTCTCTGGTGATGCCAATTTGGGTTTGTCTGGTGGTAGTACAGGTGTTGGGCTGGCAGGCAACGCCGGTCTCGGTTTCGAAGACAATGCCGGTGTCGGTCTTGGTTTAGCAGGCAACACTGGTCTAGGTCTAGCTGGCAATATCGGAGCTGGGTCGACGAGCCTTGGTGCCGTTGCCAGTCTTGTACCAGGCGTTTCATTGCAAGGAACTCAGGAAGCCTCAAATTCAATCCAGGGGCAATCACAATCTTCTGGCAGCAATGGCGCCTCAGCTGGCGTTGGCCTTGGTCTTGATTTATCGGGCAACGCTGGAGGCGATATTGCCGGTTCTGGTCATGCTCTCTTGCCTTCTGGATCGACGGGTCTGTCAGGCGACGTTGGTCTTGGCCTAGCAGATCATGTCGGAGGCGCAACGACCAGTCATGATGCTGTTCCCACTCCTGCATCAGTCTCCTTGCAAGGTGAAACGCAAGGAACAGTCTCAGACTCATATCAAGGCCATTCACACTCTTTTGACAAAAGTGGCGCTTCCGCTGACATCGGGATCGGTCTTGGTTTGGGCTCATCAGGCAGTACTGGAGGCGGTATTGCCAGCTCCAGTGGTACTCCTTTGCCTGCTGGGTCGGTCAATCTTGCTGGCACACAGACGGCATTGACGACCAAAACTACCGATCAACAGAATATGGCTGGAGCCACCTTCAAAGGAAATACTGTGAAGTCTACTGGCTCAAATACTGCTGCTGGAGCACGTCCCTCGGACGTCGCAGACGCTGCTGCCCTTCATGTAGGTACAGCTGCTCATCTGGGCAGCACACAGGGGAGCCAGGGCACCCACACAGCTCCTCCGTCTGCTCAAAGCTCTGGCACTACTACCACTGAGACGACGACAACAACAACGACACAGGAGACTGGCGAGGAGACGACTGATGACAAGACAGTGGGCGACAGTACAGTGTCTGGCAGCTCATCTGTGGGTGCCGATGCTGTCAATCAAGCAGATTCGTCCATAGTTTCCGGGAATTCGAACTCGAATGGAACGTCGGTCAGGTGAGAAGAAACGGTCTTCCGCTTCTAGGCATGAATCCGCCTAGTCGGCGGCCTCTAGAGAATGCCATATTTATCAATTTTGAGTACACATTCAAAGTGTTGTAGTTCACCGCAAATATGTTGACTAGGCATGAATCTGCCTAGTTGGCGCCTCTGGGGAGTGCCATATTTATCAATTTTGAGTACACATTCAAAGTGTTGTAGTTCACCGCAAATATGTCGTTCCAACAAGAGTGCTTGCTTGTTGATCAACAGGTCGAAATCTTTGATGTCTTTAAAATGTTTGGACTCACTGGGTGCCGACATGGCCACCACATAGCTTAAATACAGGACTTTTCCACTTTCCGTGAGCGTAAACCATCCACTCATCGATTATGAAGCCTTTCATACCCACGACGCTCTGCTTACTTTCAATAACAATCAAGTTCGCTGGTGCTGTGCCTGTGGAACGCACGCAGAGGCCGTCGCAAGTCCTTGCCAGACGTTCGCTTTTGGATTTGTTGTCATGGCTGAATATCAATGTTGGCGATCTTGTTCATGTTGGCGTTGGGGGAACGAGAGATGCCAATACCCAAACCAAGACACCTGCGATTGTCTCAGTGAAGGCGCCATTCACAGACGTCCAGGTGAATAAAAAGAGAGACGCTCCAGACACACCGTATTGGTCTCCACAAGAAGACTCGGGAGACCAAGACAGCTGGGACACCGAAGAGCAAAGCAACCTCAGCTTGGAAGAGGAACAAGCACCGACTTCAGGTGCAGTTCAGGAGTAGGATGGCTTACGCAGGCTCGCAGCGAAAGGACGGATACCGGTGATGTAGCCTCAGGTCTGTAGAAACAATTGGAAATCTGGCTAGTAATGGGGCACAAGACTCAGCTGTTCGTCTTGATCAACATGCGAGAGGGTCGATCGAAAAGCGCCATCCGTAATTATAACTTGAGGCTCATGACGGCGCAGGAATAGATCGACTCAGTCTTCCTTAGCTGCTGCTCAGGGCCACAAGAATAACAGTGCTGAATATTGGCCTCTATGCAGCTTGCGCAATCACAGCGGGCGGAACCTGCGTCTTTCACGCAGTTCAGCAACACGGCGCTTATCTTGCTCGAACTTACTGCGTGTCTCCTCTCGTTTTTGCTTTTGCACGTCCTTGCGCTGGAATTTGTACAGATCATCGAGTACTCCTACCTTGTTTTGCTGCTTGGCGGAGAGTTGTTGCATTGCATTGGAAGCACGCCCTGCTCCTGTCCGGCCGCCGCGAGTGATAGTGATGAATCCGTCTTCATCAGCCTCGCTTCTCATGCGCTTTTGCTTGCGACGGCGGAGAATTTCTTCTTGGTTGAAGAGCTCCATATAGGCATCAACCGATTGCTGTAAAATGATTGGGTCCGGAAACCTGAGCGAGAGATTGCTCTTGTAGAGGTTTCTACCAAGATCAGGCTCGTCTGGAGCTTCCCAGGTGAGTGCTGAAGCCTGGCGAGCATTCTTGAGGACACGCTTCAGCTCCTGGCGTTCGACAAGGGCAACATGAGCAGAGCTCCCAGTCGCACGTAGAGTACGACTTGTTATTGCAGGTAGTGCGGATGCAACTTTGAGACGCTGTACCTCGGCGCTAAAGTCCTGGTCTGTGATCTCGTCCAATTCCAAGGCCACATCTTCAAGCGACAGACTTACGCCACTCTGCCGCAGAAATTGAACAGATTCGACACGTCCACCAAGAACCGTGACCAACCGCCGCAGATGGGTCTCTGTGGTATCTGATGGAAGATTGGCCATAAAGAGCATGCGCCCGTCATCTTGAAGCGGGGGCTTGGGCACATTTTGCCGCATGAAGATGTGCTGTGTAGCCCCGTCAGAGAAGCTTGAAGCGGGTGTCTGGACAGACAGCGTTATAAATGGCATAGCTATCGCAGATCAGAGACTAGAGAGCTGAATGAGTAGTCAGGTACTAGTGTATGTAGCAGCAGCTGAGAAGTCCAAAATTGTTCTCGCGCAATCACGTGCATTTCGCCAGCCACGACCTCCTTCAGCGCCAACAGCAGCAGTCGACTCCCATCCATCTATACCTCCAAGTAGCTTCGCTCAATAGCCAGGCAAACAGAGACAGACCCCTCGTGCGTCATCAGCTTACCGTCTTTAATTACAAACACACTCTCGCTTCTACTTCTCCGATCTTGTCATGTCTAGAAACAGACTCAACGATATTAGGGTATGCCCTTTTAAAAAGCGCGCGCTCGTCGACTGACTCCTTATAGCCAGCAGCCCAAAGCGCCTACCCAGAAAGCGGGTATGCAATTTTCCTCCTCGCGCTCTTCACAGGATAGATGCTAATGACAACAAGTGACTTCAGGACTGGTTCGCCCGTGAACGGGGCTTACGTCAACCGTGGTCCGGAAGGCCAGCAATATGGCGCAGGCGCTTATCAGAACAATACTACTGCCGGCGCTACGGCAGGCAACCCATATGCACGCTCAGGTCAGGCCGGTGCTGCCGCTCCGCAAGCGTACGAAATGCAAACCATGCCCACTCAACCTGTTGAGAGCATGAATGACTTTTACCAGCGCATTGGTGAAGTGCGCACTGCCATCGAGCAGTTCAACTCCAATATCGATCACATTGAAGGTCTGCACGCGCGTTCGTTGACAGAGATTGGCGATGAGCAGTCTGCTTGGAATCACCGCGAACTCGAAAAGGCTTCCACAGAGACACGCATTTTGCAAAACAACATCCGTGACGCCATCAAGAAGCTCGAGCACACGACAAGCAGTATGCAGGCCGGACCAGACAACAAGTCGCGTGTATTGCAGACAAATCAGACGAAGAAGAAGATGCTCGAAACCATCAAGCGATTCCAGCGCGTTGAAGTGGAGTACAAGAACAAGTACCGCGCGCAGCAACGTCGACAAGTTGAAATCACAAATCCCAACTTGACCTCAGAGGAGATTGAGTCAATCGTGGACTCGGATCAAGGGCAACAGATCTTCGCAGAAGCCACTATGAAAACCAACAGACACGGCGAAGCACGATCTGCTCTCAGAGAGGTCCAGGAACGTCATCAAGACATCAAGAAAATCGAAAAGACCATCGCCGAGCTTGCCGAGTTGTTTGCAGACATGAATGTGATGATGCAGGAACAAGCACCCATGGTCGAAACAATCGCCGAACAGGCACAAGCAACAAAGACAGACGTGCAGGAGGGAAACAAGCACATCGACAAAGCGGTTGTGTCTGCACGTGCCGCACGAAAGAAGAAGTGGATTTGCTTCTGGATTGTGGTTGTCATCATGATTGCTGTGGGTCTTGGAGTTGGCCTCGGAGTGGCAAGCAGCAAAGGTAAGCTCTAGAGTTTCAGTTTGCCTAGTTATTCTCGAACGCCGGGCGCTCGAACTCTCATCAACCCGGAAACGGTCTGTAGCAAGCAAGGCCTTCTGCTTTGCGCTAAGTGGCTTTTCGCAAATAGTAATGTTTGGTCTATCGTCCTAGCTGCAACCACGGCAACGTACGCTATGATCGTGCTTATGGCTATGCTTGTTCACCCGCGGATTGCCTCGAGTCCGAGACACAGGGCGCGCTTGGTGTTCTGAAATTTTGTCTCTTACCATGTTTCACAGCAGCTGCAGTGAAACCACCCGTGTCAACAAGCGATCACAAGGATCACAGGCTTCACAGCCAGTGCCGCCAAGGTCCTACAAGTTACAGCTTCCAATTGGAAGCCTAGCTTGAAATGTTTTGCTCCATTGTAGGGCTTGGATTGACAAATGCGCGTCAAAACTGTCAAAAGAGCTTCTGTGTGGATGGTCTTCACTAACTCTTCAGGCCCATCATGACAAGCGAAGCACCATTACCCTACGCATTACATTCAGCTGTAACGATAGGTCCTGTATCTTAAGGTCACGAACCACTCTATCAGTGAGTCTATTCAGCTTGCCTTTGCGTATATGTGCGCGTCGCAGACCTGTAGAGTCTGGCCATGTGTAAACAGAAGCCACGCAGTCGACCTCGCGAAAGATCAAGAGTCAAGACCACCCGTCCACCACGATTCCTCCCGACGATCGCAGCTCTGTTTGGCAGCCCATACTGCTACTATCTCCGCCCGAAGGTACGGATAGAAGTCAGTGACTTTGGTCCTAAAGCTTGCGGACTCCCCGGGCCTGGTAGTGGATTTCCCAAAAGCGCCTGGCAACTTGGCAAGCCGCAGAGACTTAAATTTTCCGAAGTGCCCCTTGCAAGTTGCAATTGGAGGGGCGGTCTACAATTGATCGCTACAATGACGGCGACAGGCCAGCAGTATTGAACCATGTGCGCCGTAGGCTTAGCTAAGACGAAACGAAAGTATTGAGAAACCACTCGGTCAGCATGGCTGCCGAGCTGCTTAGCGTTGCGGAAGTACCTTGTCGAAAGGCCTAGTCTTGAGCATGTTCAACCAATACTCAGCATTTCAGCTTCACTTTCCGCGCGTAGAGCGGTCGTGTTGCATGGGTGCGTAGCGCGTTCCGCTGTGTTACGGGATACTAGTATCATACCAGTGTACCGCAGCCTACGTTAACTGCGGAAGTCCTGGTCTGGACTGCTTGGTAATAGCACATTGGGAAATAAAGTAGACATCGTAGTCGCTTAAAACGGTGTCTGCGGCGGATTGTGAAAGATGGACAACTGCGAGCTGCGAGCTGCAGGCTGCAGAACCCTCTGCTCAGCAGCCGTCGCATGGCTGTCAAAAACCTAACTCATACCTTCTTTAGTAGATGACATGATCGCATTCTGGCAAGACCGGCTATTTGAGGGCTTCCTACCCGCCTAAGGCATGGCCCTCCAAGAAGAGAACACAGTAGCTGTCCATCATAGCGCATCTGGGCCCCGGTTCGAGCAAGTGAGACTGCCGGCCCTTGTGCGAAGCAGAGAAGCACGGACGAAATAAGTGTCTCAGCAGCAGAGTCTACGATGCCCAATAATTTAAGGGCTGCAGCGCTTTAATGGGCGGCATTCGGGGGAGGCTCACACTTAACGCAAAGATGACAAGGCTCGATCCTGACAGAGGCAGAGGCGCCCGAGCGCAAAGGATGGCCGGTCTGACAATGGCACATGCGTATAAGGGAACTACGGCACCCACCCTCGCCGTCCCTCTATTCACCTTGCCCTTCTTCTGACTCTATTCCAGCGCATTGACTCCCTTTTAGAGCTTGTCCCTTTAGACAACCATGAAGCTCATCAGCGTCAAGAATGCTATGAGCCTCAAGCGCAGGTCGCACGACACGCAGAGCCCTCCAGCAGCGGGTCTTGCTGAAGCACATCACATTGCTGATGCGCACTTGAACATCTCAAGCCCGGCGTCGATTCAGTCCAGCAAAGTTGCCTGGCTACTGGGCCTGGAAGCCCAACCGACTATTCAGGACGATGCGCGATCACTACAAACACACCGCAGCCAGCGTCGTCGCCAGCGTCTGGACGAGGAGCTAATGTGGTCCGAAAGCGACGAAGAGGAAGCCGACATCCAATGTACAGCTGTCGAAGACACGAAGGCACAATCCATATATGGCGACGATGAGAGCGACGAGGACGACAACTTGTCTGACGCAGATACAGTCGAGATCCCAATCATGCT
Source organism: Protomyces pachydermus (assembly GCA_003717275.1). Classification (NCBI taxonomy): domain Eukaryota; kingdom Fungi; phylum Ascomycota; class Taphrinomycetes; order Taphrinales; family Protomycetaceae; genus Protomyces; species Protomyces pachydermus. The sequence continues at coordinate 24,017 of QXDU01000206.1, read as the reverse complement.
CGAAGCTGTCCGTCCACGAATCCCAACTGTCGTCCCGGCTGTTGTTCCCGACAGCCCTCTAGACCAAGCCTTCGAAGTCGAGGAGGTGCACGAACTGCCTAGTGCAGAGACTTTGGAAGATGACCAAGAAATATACACCCTTGCGCCGCCTCTCATTGTCACAGAAGTTCCTGTCGTTGCCAAGGCTGCAGCTGTCGACACTGCTGAAGAAGTTGTCCGGCGGCAGACATCAAGAACCCCTCCACCAAGCCCACCTAAGAGCGTACGGCGAGCAGCTCTTGCCAAAGCGCGTGTCTCGGTTGCTGCTGTTGATCGGTCTGCCCTCATTTACGAAGCGCCACTCACGCTCCCATCTGTCGAGTTGACACCACTTGTCGTCGAGCAAGACACAGAATACGAAGACTTTTGTGAACGTATGCTCCTGGAAAGCCTTGCTAGACCCCAGTGGCAAGCCCATGCAACAAGCTCTAGCGTTTCGTCTACCGACAGCCGGCTCGGCCTGCAAACGCCGAGTTTGTCATCTTCAGCATCATCACTGGCGTCCATGCAAGGTCTGAAGGTGTCTAGGGAGCAACAAACGCAGCGGGACCAAGCTGCCCACGAAGCCAAGCTCAAACTTGCTGCAGCCCGTAACGCCTTGAAGCGCGTCAAGATTGGAGGACGAGCTGTGCAGACTCCTGTCTACCACGCCAAAGTCCTCGACCAGGTCGAGGCACTTCGCATTCAGCTTCATCGTGGTCAGAATAACAGCTCTATCTCGCTCGCAAGCCTGATGCAGGAATCTGAGCTGCCCTCACCAGCAGCCTCATGTGCCTCGTCCATCAAGTCAAACCGCTCCAGCAGGCGAGTGACCCGTGAGCGAGACTTTGCTGGTCCCAAGCAAGCAGATGTTCGCATTGGTATTGCTGCACCGCGTGACTTGCAGGCTTATGCACGTTCCAGTGCTGGGCAAAGACTGGCTGGCGGTCCTTCAGCTGGACTAGGCCAACCTCGCTCGCTCATGCCCGCAAAGCCAAGCGCGAAGGCACGTTCTGCCATCACCTCTTACAAACCACAAACACACATCACCAGCATTGAGGAGCGCCTGCTGTAATTCGCTACTCCAGCCAAGCTCTCTTCACCGTGCTGCACGCATCTTATGACAATCAATTCTATCCGGCGCTCGGCAAGCTACGCTTACAATTAAATGCATCTCACTCTCGATACTCAGGTTGCACGGCTCGTGCAGGTCACCAGCTTGCAAATATAGGTCATCAGGCATGACTTAGATACTTCCTTGTGTAGTCTAGCTTATTAATAATGATCACATCTAACCCGGTTCAACATGCTTCGTCCTCCCATACTCACAGCTCAAAGCCAATTCAGTCCAAAGTCAGTTTCTTGTGATCGTTACACACCGGGCAGCGATGGAGCTACAAGAGTATTTGGTACGAGAAAAGATTACTCGGAGTACGAAATACGCCAAATTGTGCAAAAGCCTGTCAGGAGAATCAGTGGCAACTGCTCCATTCGTTCAAGAAGCGGGAAGCAAAGCTAGGTGCAATAGCTATGAGCTAGTCTGAGCGTGCTCAGGCATCCGTTTTCAGTAGAACAAAACAAATAAGAGCTGCGCATATGTTCTACTTGGAGGAGGGTGTCAGGACGAATGTTGGCTCAACATGTCTACCATGGTACACCTTGGCTTCCGCATCGAATCCTGGGATGTTCTTCATGATGTCTGCACTGCGCGCTTCTGAAGCCAATCTTCGCCTGTAGTTGTCCCGGTCTGCCTCGGCTTGTAGCATGGGTGTGAGGTATATGCGCGACCACAATCGCTCACGCTGCAGCTCGCGCTTCTCGTCCATACCCTATGCAATCAGCAAAGATTCACGACACGCTTGGTAGCCTGGATATCCGTACGAGCGAGAGCTTGTAGAAGCCGTAAGTGCATAAGCCAACGACTGCAAAGAGATAATATGAGGGCCGGAATCCACGAGCCGGCAAGTTTCGCTTGTACTGGATGGGCGCGAAGCCGCCTGGGATATTCTTTAGCACTAGGAAAGGGTGTCTAACCGGGCCTTACCCTTGGGTGGCAGATCTTGGACAGTTCCGCCGGGCAATTGCTGCGACGACATGAGCTGCGAGGTATTGTGTTCTGTTCTGCGGCAGGCTAGTTACTGGTAGCTACTTAAGTGGTAGCAGCTCCCAGGTCCAGCTTTGTTCGAGGTCGTCCACGTGTTTGGGTGTATCGCAGCGGATACAGGACCAAGACCGACACCACGACCGGGAGACCCTCTGTCGCGGCTGTACAGAGGTCTCAGGATCGTTCTAAACCCCCTCCGTCATGAGTAATGCTGTTGTCGTATGCTAACTCGCGAAATCTGGCGCAGCTTGACTAACTCAGCCCAGGGCGAACTGTATGGAGCCATCATCAATGAGGTGACAGAGACCGCGCGGAATGATTTCCAGGAGGAGGGCTATGATGAATCGACTTTGCAAGAATTCCGTGCTGTACAGGATGCATCAGACGATAGAGCACAGCGCTAACAATCCCAGCTCTGGATGGCGAAAGTTGCAGGGAGCGGTACGGCCAGTTTCCCATGGGTGCCCAAGCAACAGGCACCGGCGCCGCTGCACGACACAACGCAGCGTGCACATGGCGCTCTGGGTCATGAAGCCCCAGGTCCAATTACTGGCAACCCACTGGCGGCGATACGTGCGGCGCAGCAGATTCAACAGCTTGCTGTCCGCAATGGCGACATCGAGCAGAGTCAAGCAGATAATGCTATTGGTATGCTGATGCAACAGGCACAGGCGCATCAGGCGCGGCAGAATCACCCCATTGGCGAAGACTCAGCAAAAGCGATTCCTGGAAATGTCAAGGAGGAAGACAAGGAGCTTGTCTTGGACACAAGCCCGAAAAAGCGGGCCTTGAGCGAAGCGGGAGAGTCTGTATCACAACAGTCCATACGGCCAAAGAAGACACGGCGGGCCGATATTGATCTGGACGACGAGGCAATCAATTCAGATCTAGACGACTCCGATGACGACGCGCTCAACAGCGGCAATGAGGCTGAAGGCGACGAAGGCGATATGCAAACAGTTCTCTGCCTCTATGACAAGGTCGCACGGACGAAGAACAAGTGGAAATGCGTCCTGAAAGACGGCCTCGTGAGCTTGAATGGACGCGACTATGCCTTTTCGAAGGCGAATGGTGAGTTTGAGTGGTGAACGAAAAGATGGAGGTGGAAGGACTGCCTATATCTGGCTTTGGAAGCAACCAGATCCAAAATATGTGCTACCAGCGCATACTGATTATGTTTACGATTATCTTTTGCATAGCACAGCTCTTCTGTACGAGCCTCACCTGCTCGTTGTGTTTAAATGAGCAAAACTTGTACATGTACAATGCACAAAGACACTTGGGCGAAGCTGATGGGTGTTCAATTGCAAACGCCTCGACACAAAATTGACTTGTGCGACAATGTAACCGCTTCAATACTGGACACTCTCAATTCCATCCACTGCCTTGCTCTAGCGAGCTTCTGATAGCAAGCTTCTCGATGAAGCGTGCGACTAATGAAGGGCCATCACAGCTCATCAAGCGCGCCAAGCCTTCACATCCATCGCTGCAGAAAGCCAACAAGAATGGATCCATCACCAGGACGTCCGACTTAAAGGCGCCCATCATGCTGCTTTCAGGTCATGAGGGCTTTGTATACGCCTGCAAATTCAGTCCAGATGGTCAGCATTTAGCGTCAGGCTCATTCGACCGCAGCATACTTCTCTGGCACTCGTTCGGCGACTGCGATAATCACAGCATACTCAGCGGGTCAAAGAATGCGGTCCTTGATTTGACATGGTCAGGAGATGGACGTTCCATTTACGCTGCCTCTTCAGATCATGATGTCTCTACTTGGGATGTTCACTCGGGGACGCGGTTGAAACGACACACAGGCCACACAGATGTCGTTAATGCGATTGACGCGCATAGACGTGGCACAGAGTTGCTTTGCTCAGGCTCTGATGATACTACAATAGGACTGTGGGATCCTCGAGTCAAGGGCGCGGTGGATCATTACGAATCAGGCTACTCGGTCACAAGTGTTGCATTTGACAGCACAGGCTCGCAAATATTCAGCGGTGGCATAGACGAAAAGATCAAAGTATGGGACATCAGAAAGCGAGCAGTTGTATACGAAATGACCGGTCATGGAGACACCATCACAAGCTTGGCACTCTCGCCTGATGGACACTCACTGCTTTCAAATTCTATGGATAGCACCATGAAAACTTGGAATGTCCAGCCTTTTGCACCCGAGAGCCGCTTAGTTGCAACATTCTCAGGTGTGGCTCATGGGGGAGAGCAAAATCTCATCAAAGCTTGTTGGAACAAGGATGGGTCCCGTGTTGCCTCTGGCTCAGCAGACAGAACTGTCTTGGTCTGGGAGACGCGCCGGAATACCCTCATCTACAAGTTGCCTGGGCACAAAGGCACAGTCAATTGTGTGGATTTTCATCCTGAACAGCCAATATTGGCATCCGGGTCAACGGACAAGACGCTCTTCCTGGGCGAACTTGCTATATGAAAGCAGCACTCTTGGGTTTTACGGAACCTTCAGCGAAGGCATCGGTACGTCAGTCCATCTCACATCAGAGTGAAGCATTGAGTAAGTCTAAGACTACACTCAGCACTCAGGCAAATTACTGCAGACTATGACAACTACGCCCAGAACAAGACAACCACAGGACAGCCTGAGGTGCTTGGCCATAGCGGCCCATCGGCGTGCCTATCAATGTGCCCCTTAGTTACATAATTGCATGTATCACCCCGTCCTTCTTGGCCAGCCGCTCCTTGAACAGTCGTTGGCCCTTGGGCAAGATCGATTTCATCTTGAAGCTTGCTTGTACTTGTTGCAGAACATTTAGAGTCTTAAGTCTGCGTGCACATGTACGAAAATTGTGCAGTGGACCAACAAAATCAATAGTTGTAACCCTTGAAGTACAACACTTGAAGATTGTACATGCATGTCCATAAAGCTTGGGCTAGCTAGCATCAGAAATGCTCTCAAAACGTTCAACGACCCTCATCTGGCTTATAAAACTGTTCACATAGCTGGAACCAATGGGAAAGGCAGTGTCAGTGCGATCATTGCCCATACACTCAGACTTGCTGGCTTGAACACAGGGCTTTACACAAGCCCACACCTCATTCATCCTCGGGACTGTATTGTAATCAATGGCACTGCCATTTCTTACGCTGCATTCGAGCGGATCATGCGTAGAACCAAGCGACTCAATTTATCCCCCTTCGAAGCACTCACTACTACTGCTTTTCTAGCATTTTCTGAAGCCAAGGTAGACGTTGCTGTAGTAGAGACTGGGATGGGTGGTAGACTGGATGCAACAAATGTGATCACGCCAGTACTTTCTGTCATTACTCGCGTCGGGCTTGATCACACTGCCTTTCTTGGCGAGACTCTTGAAGAAATAGCTGCTGAAAAGGGCGGCATTATCAAGTACGGGGCTCCTGTAGTCGTCAGTGGACAGCAAGACTCCGCGAATGTTCTTCGTGTCCTTCATGAGATACAAGAAAGGGTGAATCCTGGAATGGCGCTGCACACGACGCAAGACATTTACGATGATTACAGAGATGCCAACGCAAGCACTGCAAGACTAGCACTACAGCAGCTTGCAAAATCCTTTCCACATTTGACGCCAGCAATTATCGAGCAAGGAATAGCTACCACACGATGGCCCGGACGGTTTGAGCATGTCGACCTATCACTGATCGGAGGCACTCAGGACGCAACTTTGGATGGCGCACATAACCCGCAGTCGATCAAGGCCTTGGCCAGTCTAGTGAAGGGTTCATCACAGCAGTCAACATTTATCTTTGCTATGACAGAAGGCAAGAATGCTGCCATGTTCAAACCATTGCTCAGATCTGGTGACAAGGCTTTCGCTGTTGAATTCGAACCAGTCGACGGTATGGCCTGGGTTGTCCCTGCTTCTTCCGCAATCATCTCACGAGAACTTGATGCTACAGACTATGGGACTGACGTCTCTGGTGCTATCAGGGACGCCAAAGGAAAGGTATACATTTGCGGCAGCCTTTATCTTATCGGTCAAGTCCATCGACTCTTGCAGGTGGCGCAATTGGAAGACACAGCCCGGAAGAATGTGCCTCGTGGGCCATACAATCCTGCACTGATTGAAGCATGGGCAAACAAATACTTGTCTAAAGGCAATCCCCGCCGACTGACTGATTCATCAATTGCAAAGAGGTTCATTCTCCCTCCACCCAATGTCACTGGCACGCTTCATATCGGTCACGCTCTGACTGTCGCAATTCAGGATGCATATGTGCGCTTCTTCAAATCTCAAGGCGAACAAGTCACATGGGCGCCGGGTATGGACCATGCTGGCATCGCGACTCAAACTGTCGTAGCCAAGATGCTGGCAAAACAAGGCGTCGATGTCTCGGCATTGGCCCCGGAGGACTTCATCGCCGAGATATGGCGCTATAAAGAGTCCTTCGGCGCCGAGATCACAAACCAGATCAGACGGCTTGGAGCCGATCTCGATTGGGACCTAGAATACTTTACGCTGGATGAAGAACGATCTGAGGCCGTGATTGAAGCTTTTGGAAAGCTTTGGCAAGATGGCTTAGTTCGTCGAGATGTCCGAATGGTCAATTGGTCGGACAGCCTGCAAAGCGTTATCAGCGATATTGAAGTCGATAGTCTGGTTGTCGATACACCAAAGATAATCCAAGGGGCTGAATTTGGTAATATTTGGACGATTGCATACCAAATGGCCGATGGGTCTGGCAAAATCTGTGTTCAGACAACTCGTCCGGAAACGGTGCCTGGTGACCGAGCTATTGCTGTCCATCCAGACGATGAGCGGTATAAAGATCTCATTGGCAAATGCGTACAGCATCCTCTTCTATCATCTGTCTCGTTACCCATTGTCGCTGATGCAATGGTAGATCCCTTATTCGGCACTGGAGCCGTCAAACTGACGCCTGCTCACGATGCAAACGACTATGCAGCTTCACGGCGCCATGCTATCGAGCTCGTTACCATTTTCGATAAGCATGGCAAGTTTCTTCCAAGCTGTGGGCTGCCAGACCTGGTGGGTCATGATCGTCTACAGTCACGCTCGAGAGTCGTTGAGAAACTGGCCGCTGCAGGTGCACTCATTAGTGTGCAGCAACATTCACTGCGCTTAGGCGTCTGTAGCCGCACAGGCGCAGTGATAGAGCCGCGTTTGATGCCACAATGGTTCATCCATATGCAACCACTCGCAGATAAGGTTTTGCAACAAGACGCAATCCAGATGTCAATCCAGACAAAGAGGGAATGGCTTCGTTGGCTTGAAAACGTCCAAGATTGGTGCGTAAGTCGTCAACTCGTTTGGGGCCATCGGGTTCCGCTGTACCGCATCGTGAATACAGATGGATGGTTTTTTGCTCGCTCTTTCGCAGATGCACAGAAAGCTGCGAACGGGAAGCCCATTGTACAGGAGACTGATGTGCTCGACACATGGTTCAGTTCTGGTCTTCTGCCACTATCAGCCTACGGCTGTCCCCGTGACGATACATCGCCCTGGCGACCCTTGAGCTTCATCGAAAGTGGACCTGACATCCTTTTCTTTTGGCTTGCACGAATGGCTATGCTCTGTACACACTTCACCGGGTTTGCGCCTTTCAAGGAGATTCTGCTTCATCCCCTCGTACGAGACTCTCAGGGGAGAAAAATGTCCAAGTCGCTCGGTAATGTCCTAGATCCTTTGCACATCATTGACGGATGTTCGTTAGAGAAATTACAGGCTGCTTTGGCGGTTGGCAATCTCTCTGCAAACGAAGTGGCACGTGCAAGCCAAGATCTTGCCAGGAGCTATCCGCAAGGGATTCAGGCTGATGGCGCTGATGCGCTCCGTTTTGCGCTTGTTGACTCTACTGTGCAAGATTCGACGCTGAATTTGGACATTCGCAGCGTCAAGGCTGCCAGATATGTGGGCGGGAAGCTGTGGAATGTACTCAATTTCATTGAGTTTCACCAGCAAACGCAGGCCTCTAGCTGTGTTGGACCTCAAAATCGCCCTCAGATCATGGATCATTGGATTCTGCAGCGCCTTCTCAATCTTCAAGAGGATGTTCACGAGTCTTTCGCAAAACGGACACTGCACCGAGCGACCAGTAGCTTACGGTTCTTCATTGTCAATGACCTGTGTGATACATACTTGGAGTTTCTCAAGTATGATCTCAAAGGCCTGACATCACGTGAGGAACGCTGCAAAGTTTTGTCAACCCTACGGCAAGTCATGGTTGAATTGAGCTTACTGATCAAGCCATTTATGCCTTTCCTAGCCGATTCAGTCTCGTATAGGCTGAGAGACTCGCCGTCCGACATTCGTGCAAGCAAAGATGTCACCAAATTTGACGCTAGACTTGAGAAGCAAGTTAACTTGCTGTGTACAATTTTGAAAGAGCTTCGAGCGCTTGATGGTGTGCGACAGGCAGTTGTGGTCATTCAGATGGCAGACTGTTCAGACTATCGTTTCGTGAAACAATTTGAGGGACAGCTGAAGCAAATGGCAAAAGCAAAAGCTCTCGAAGTGGTGGAAGTTGTCGACTCTCTCACAGCTCTTCAACAGACTGAGCTCAACAGATTCACGATTTCCGTGCTTGGAGAGCGCACTGAATCGCAAACCACAGTTGACAATACTTCCATGGAGCAGGCTGCAAAACGCATTGCTTTCCTCGAGAGACAACAGGAGAAGCTGATCAAGCGTTTGAGTGATCCAATCCATCTGGCAAAAGTTCCAGCTGCTGTTCTTGCAAAGGACAAAGCAAGCTTGCAGGATGTGACACATAAACTCGAAACTCTAAGAGGAAGCTTCAGTCGACAAATTTGAACATGCCGTTCGTTTCATGTGTTGTATCGCTACGTTGAAACGGCAAGAGAGGAAAACAGTTTCGAGGGCGTTGACACAATGACCGATGCTATAAAATGAGCTTGCAACGCACCAAGGATCATCACAATGCATTACGAGTCAGCTCTCCTCTTGGCGATGGCTCAAGTGGCATCTGCCCAGCTGGCTGGAATTGGGCTCAATGTGGGCCTCGGTGGAGGCAACATAGGCCTTACTGGAGGTGTTGCAATTGGCGCTGGAGGCCGCGCAGTACAGCCGGTCATTGTTTCAAGCAACGGTTTTGACAATGGAGCGCTTCGTGGCGCAAGCGTTGTCCTTACCGGTCCTGAAGTGCGACGTCTGGAAAGAGAGCAAGAACGCATCGCTCTCCGTCAATTGAGAGATGCGGAACGCCAGCAAAGGCAGGTCCAAGCTGCGCTCCTCTCTCCCGGCGCAAGGGTGGTGCCAGTCGGCAATGCATTTGGCCGAATCTAGATGAAGTGAAGGACTGGGCTTGGCCAATAATACATTTCTATCTCAACCGTCTAAATGAATGCAATACAAACATCTATGCTTTGATAGCGTATTCACGCCGATAGTGCTCATCGACCTTGACCAGATAGTAAGTCGCTGGTGCTAGCCTGTCAATGCTTCCTTGTGGCTCGAAACTTTTGTTGCAGTGTGCCTTCTCTCGCAATGCGATGCATGCCTCGTACTCGACCGGGCTCAAGATTGCCCTTTGGGAAAGCTTCTCAGACAAGTTGCAAACTTCGGCGATATGTGATACGTCGCCCTGAACAACGAAAGAGAAAAGCGATGACGCCAGGCCTGATCCATAGGAATAAGCTCCAATACGCTTACCCTGCAAATCAGCAGATGACACGTTTGTCAAGAGCGAAATCAGACCGCCGTAGAGTGAGGCGGTGTACATGTTACCGATGTTCGTGGATGCCTGAATTGATGGTGCGACACGCTGAGCGTAACGCTCTTTTGAAAGCGCGACAAAAGTCTTCTCGAGCTGCTTGTCGTTGAGGGATTGCTCGTGTGAAACCTTTGCAAGGGTGTAGGCATCTCCAACAGACTCAAATGCTGGGTTGGACGGGGCTTGCAAGTAATCGTTGTAGAGCATTCGAGCATAAGCCTTTTGCACAGTCTTGGCTGTAGGAGAGTGCGCAATCAGATAATCAAAATGGTCAACACCAAGTTTGTCTGCATCCTGCACACCATGCTTCTGTGCAAACTTCTTCTGGTACAAGTTGTAGCACTCATCTGAGGCATTAGTGTAGCAACCGACAGAGTACTGTCCAAAGACAACTGGATATTCCACTGTGAAGTCCGGCTTGTAAAAGTCGTATACGTGGTCCATAAAAGTGGCACGCATTTTGCTGTCGATGACAATTGGGGCATCGCGTCCAATGAGCATGGCCACAGACCCTGCACCTCCTGTCGGGCGGGCTCCACCTTTAGCGTAGAGGGCAATATCACCGCAGACCACGATGGCGTCCCGTCCATCCCACTCCTCCGAGGACACCCAGTTGACAGCATTGAAGAGCGCACTTGTGCCGCCGTAGCATGCATTGACAGTGTCGACGCCCTCAATATCGTGGTTGTCGCCCATGAGCTGCATCAAGACTGACTTGACAGATTTGGACTTGTCCAGGAGCGTCTCTGTGCCGACTTCGAGCCTGCCGATGTTTTTGGTGTCAATCTTGTAGTTCTTGAGCAACTTTGACAGGGCTGTCAGACACATGCTGTAGATGTCTTCCCTGTCGTCGCAGAAGCCCATCTGCGTCTGCCCGAGGCCGATGGTGTACTTGCCGGCTGGGATACCATCGTGCTTCTCGAGGTCAGCTTGCGTGACACACTGGTTGGGGATGTGGATCTCGAGGGCCTTGATTCCTACACGCGACATGATGTGTTGAGGGACGAGAGCGGGTCGTGGATATCTCTCTTCCACTTTTTCGTGGTGGCCTGACTCGCGAGCTCCCTTCAGGCCACAAGTTCACAACAACTCGCCCAGCAGCAGCAACTTGGCTTATGGAACACAGGGTTAGGCAAAGGAGGCAGCAGGGCGCACGTGCATCGGAGCAACAAGGACACTGAGCGAGGCCTGTTGCACGAACCGACACAAGCTCCAAGCAAAGCTCGCCTCCGAGGCACTGTCCTCTTCTCTCCCGCTCCTGTTCTGTCTGAGTGATTGTCTGCCCTACACCGACGTCTAGACAACAAACACAGCCTCCTCAGGCGCTGGTCCGCCTCGTTGCGCAAACACACTTCCGACATTCTAGCAAACTGATTGTCGCACACTGTTGGCAGGGCGCGCGCTGTTTATCAAAGCCCATCGACGCCTGAAAATCTCTGGCACACACACCAGTAGCCTACTTTTACATGGAGAACATTGTCTTCGCCGTTTTCAACTTTCCAGGCACCACAGAAGAGGACTTGCCACTCACCGCCGGCGAGCGCATCGAAGTTCTTTCCCGGGATGATGACTTTGGTGATGGCTGGTGGGAGGGTCGTTCGCTAGAGACTGGCCGAGTCGGCCTCTTCCCAAAGATATACACAGCGGAACACATGCCTTCACCGAGTCTCATAGCGACAAGCGCAGCCAGCCTGCAAAATGAGAGCCTCTCCGACCTCCAACCACCGCTCAATGGGACAGAAGAATTCAGTGCATATGAAGCGGCGCCCATAGACTTGGACCGGATGCTCGACCCGGACAGCTCTTACAATGCCCCCGACGACGCGTTGCAAGATACGCATGAGTCAGAATCGCACGCTCAAAGTCGACACTCTGCCAAATTTGATGCACCTGACGAAGCAGAACGTCCCAAAAGCGCAGGCCTGCCCCTAGATATTGAAGTGTGGACACCTGAGCAGGTTTCGCAACACTTTGCGCACTTAGGGTTCGACCTGGCTCAAAAGTTCAAGGAACACGAAGTGAGTGGACATGTCCTGCTAGCAATGCATCATGCAGACTTGCGCGAGATTGATATCGTCGCATTTGGTAAAAGGTTCGAGGTGATGCGAGAGATTGACAAGCTGCGTTCCCAGCAGTCAACGCCACATGCGGAAAATCAGAGTTCCGAAATAACGTCTCGGCAGCCTCTTGCTCCTGAGAATCGACGGCCGAGTGACGAGAGAACAAAATTGGTTGATGGTGTCCAGCATTTGCGCATCAACACGAATACTGCGAAAGATATGAACTCTGTCGCTTCCCCGATTGGCCATACGACGCCTGCACTTCAGATTGCAGGTGGCATCGATGTTCCGCGCACTGCATACTCAGCAATGACAAGCAGCCCGGGATCGTCCCCGACGAAATCGCACAAGAAAGCACTCTCAACATCTTCACTTGCATTTGGCAACAACGGTGTTGACAAGCACCATTCTCGTGCCTGGTCTCATGATACAATCAAGACTTCATCCGCTATTGAATCCGATGCGCGCCGTTCTGATGCTCTCGGCTCAGTGCCAGAGCTGAATGGATCAGTCGCATCCACTGATTCATCCAGCGATCTCAAATCACCTAGTTTTGCATCACCGTCGAGCGCGGGTCAGTCACATTCTTCACCACGCGCTGGCACATCATCGTCCGGCCTGCAACAAAAGCGCTCCATTCTGGGACGCCGGCAGCCCAAGTGGCGGCCAAACGCAGTCTCTGAGAATCTTGAACAATTGCCTGTTGCCGAGGCTGTGAAAGCTGCCGACTATTCAGGCTGGTTAAGAAAGAGGAGTGAGCGCAACTATCAGTGGAATTTGCGATTTTTTGTACTCAAAGGCACAAGACTCGCGTATTACTTGACCGATGAAGACACTCAGGAGCGCGGTATAATTGATATCAACGCTTACAAGGTTCAACAAGTCGAAGATCTTCTATTCTACGGACCTGCAAAATTGACTTTCAAGGTGGTGCCTCCAGCGCCTGGTGCCAGTCGCAGCCTGAACTTTACACCGCCAAAGACTGTCTATTTCAATGCAGAGTCAGCGACGCTCATGCGAGAGTGGATGACTGCCATGACTAAAGCCACAATCGGTAGAGACTGGTCGACTCCAGTCATTTCTTCATGCACGACCAAGACAATTTCATTGAAAGCAGCACAAGAGCAACGCAGGAAGCCAGCGACAGTGGGACTATCTGGCGCACTAGAGCCCGTACACGACGGTGTAAACGATGCAGAAGAGCTGGAAGGAGCGCAAGGCGATAGGCCTGGCTTGCAGCGACAAGCCAGTGGCGCAAGTCTCAGTAGTCTGCGTAAAGCAGTGATGGGTGCTGCAACCTGAAATAGCTCTTCATTTGGCCGCGGGAATTGGCGAGTGTGCTAGAATTGGAATAGTGGTGTAGACTTTTGTAGTCAACGCGCCATGCATAGTATTACACCTGCAGCAAATCAAAATCGTCGAGCTTATCGTTATATTTGGCAATGGTCCGCTTGATCTTGCTGCTGTCAACCCATGTAACGTAATCTTCGAGGTTGCGAGAGACAAGATATGCTGGATCTGTCACAGTCTCAGGTCCTACGCGAACGTGCCCTTGCTCAATATAGGTGATGGCAATGCGCACAGTCTCCGCCATTTTTAGTCGACAAAGAGTAATAGCTAGCCGACGACGACAGAAGGCAGAGACTGTGATCTTATTTTCAATCTCTGAGAGTTTCGTTGCGGACGGGACAAGGCCAAGCGAGAAGACTTTGTCGAGAAGCAGCCTTTCGTGCTTCTTTCGAAAGATATTCTCCGGTGGTAGATCCGCTAGCTTGTGCGCAAGATGCTTCAGAGCACCGCAAAGCTTGTTGTACTGAAAGTACTCTTCCCGATTCTGAATATGGTAGCGCCTGATGACTTGCAAGTCTCTGTGGTTCTGTTCGGACTTGTAAGTGAAGAGATCGACTTTCTTCAGCAGCTTTCGTTCGTGATGCTTGAGTTCTCTCATGTTTAGTAGCGACCTCGATACAAGCAAGACTCAGCTAAATAGTAGGCAGTTGTGAAAGTGTAACCACCCTGCTCACATAAGCCAGCAACTTTTTTTGGCGTCACACGCTCCAAGGTGCATGAATGGTACACCAGCGCAATCGAGCCTGTATCCCTAACACGTACTCGAGTCCACACAAAATGTCCTCACAGTCGACTCTATCGCTCTACAGGCAGATTTTACGCTCAGCGCAGCCTCTTCCGTACAACTTTCGCATGTACACCAAGCGTCGCGCTGGAGACGCCTTTCGCGAGGCGAGGCAGTTGCAAGATGCTACTCAGATTGCTACAGCCAAAGACCATGCTTTAGAACAACTGAAGATGGTCAGGAGACAAGCGACGATGCATGCAATGTTTCACACTGACCCGCTTGTCGTTGAGGTAGGTGGCTCGTGCTTGCAAACGCTTAACGCTAACATACACAGTCAAGTTTGGCAGGCAAGCAGAACCAAGGCAACGACATCATCAGGACTCGACAAGTAGGTTTGGACTGAGCTATCCGGAGAGCTCGGATCACAGGTCATTAGTGACCGTGGCTGGCGCGACGTCTATCAACATTATTTTCCTTTTTTTTGGTCAGGTAGTTCCACGACGCTTCAATTGTCATGTAAACGTTCGCTTCAATCTTGTTCATTCAAATGCATATCACGAGCAAGCGGTTTATTTTGAAATCCTTCTCCGCAAATCGATTTATCCTTGCTTTGTGTACGTTGGGGTCGTGCCGGCGTCGGCTTGCCGTTGTTTTGCCTCCTTTAGTGCCCAGCTCTGGATTCTTGAAAATGTTAGCATGTCCATCAGAACCTTCACGCATGCACGCACGTTTCATCTTGCCTGTAGATACAGAGGAGGATGGCGAATAAAGTGGTGCCACCAAAGCCGTAAACGAAGACATTCTCCCAATCCTCCTTCTGACGCTTTTGACCCGGCTTCAAGATCTGATGGGTAACGAGTCAATACGGGAAGACATGAGTCGAAGGCAGACTTACCGGTTCATTGAAGAGACGCCCGGTCGGTGGCTCAAAGGAAGAACCATGGGAAGCAAAGCGTTGTTGTACTGCTGTCAAGCGACGTGAGCGTAATCCGACGGATCGCAAAGCCGTTGGAGTGCCGAGTCGCGCGATAGAGCATAGAAGCGACTGCATCTTGAGATGTCTGGGGCCTGAACGGTGTCCAGACTCCGAGTTCGTTGTGTGTTCCAGCGCGGATCCTTCGTCAAAGCCAAGTCACGTGAGTGCAGACAAAGCCAGTCACAGAATTCATGTACATTTGCCGCAATCTATATCGTATGCCATTGCCGTCATTTATTCGCACCGAGGCCCAAAGCAAAGACGGGCAGTATTGTATCCTTGGACATCTGCATGTTTGGCCGCACAGACTTGTCAAATGACCCCTGAGGCTGCTTCGGAGTGACCTTCGCGTCCTGTTGCACATCTCGAAGAATGCCAAGCCAGACACCGAAGCCTAAACTGCATGGCGTTACAGCCGACCTCTCCTCACGATATTTAAGCATAGAAGAGAGGTTGCGCTGCGACACAGCCTGCTTGTCATTGAGATACTGTTGATATGCATCCAGCTGAGCGATGATTTGCTTTTGCTCCACTTCAGTCATTTTAGCGACCGCTGATTGAAGGTCAAGCACCGGCTCACCACGATAAGCACTCAAGCAATGATCATACCACTTTGTGTATCCGATCGTCAAGCTTTCGGAGTTCTTCAGAATCTGTGTACCAAATCGCAGAAACTCGCATTCGAAGCGGTCTACCAAGTCAACAAAGTCGAAAATTGTTGCGCCCTGCTTTTCAGAACATGTGATAAGCGCGCCAATGAATGTCTGCGCTGCACCCAAACCAGTCGGGAGATCCACTGCCTTGTGAAGGTCGCTGATGATGCCAAAGAATATGTCCAGAAA
Source organism: Protomyces pachydermus (assembly GCA_003717275.1). Classification (NCBI taxonomy): domain Eukaryota; kingdom Fungi; phylum Ascomycota; class Taphrinomycetes; order Taphrinales; family Protomycetaceae; genus Protomyces; species Protomyces pachydermus. The sequence goes on along the minus strand of QXDU01000206.1, from coordinate 8,239 downwards.
TTGGCGCACGAGCGAAGTCAACGTTTCGTCCCCAGTCAGGATTTGTATGAGTTCAACACGATCTCTCCGAGCAAGCTGTAGCTCGAGGTATTTGAGTAGTACCTCATGCTCTTCCAAAGGCATATTGATAGTCTTAACAATGATGGCCACAATTGATTTTCCCGTTGCCACACTCTCATCTCTCATGGAAGCTTGCGTCTCTCGGCCTGTTTCGTGAACAAACTTCAATATCTGTGCCTTGTACTCTGCATGGATACCAGACTTTTCGATTTGAGCAATTGCCTTCTCGAGCCGGGTTTGGTCACCGCCGAGAATATAAGAGATTAGAGTCTGCATCAAGTTTGAGCCGCCAAACATGGATTTTGCCAAGAACACCTTGGAAAGGCCTTGTATCATCGCAGTTGCATATGGCATCTTCAAAGCTTGGCGTATACTCCAATAGGGAAGTTTTGCGTGCAATCTGCTAACGATGGATAGAATCTCAGGGCCATCAGGTGACGCAACGAAGATGTAGTGCAGCAGTGAGGCAATAGTAAGTTTCACGTACAGCGCAGCAGGGTAGTGTTGTGTCGGCCATTGTTCACAGGGTCGCGCTTCACGGATCAATACGAGAAGCGATTCCAGGTGATCCTCGTGTACCATATCCCGCTTCCAGGCTTGCCAACCCTCTGTCAGCGATTCCGCATCAAAATTTTTGCCCTGGGAAGATGGGTCCTTTGGAGGTCTACCCTGTTCGGCTTCTGCAACGGCCATTTCTGCATTTGTCGGCACTTTGCCGTATAAACCACGGGCAATATTTGAAAGAAAGACACTCACGGCCATACCCAAAGTTTTGCGTTTGGAGACTTTGCCCTTATCATAAGAATCTGACAGACTTGACTCAGCCATACGCTCGAGGATGCCTTGCACTTGGCTACCCCAGAAGTTGGAGTCGTCTTGGACTTTACAGAAGCCCGGCAATGTATCTGTCAGAACAAAATGCCGTATACATTTTTCCAGCAAAGGTGACGCATCGCAGTTGGGGAACTTGGCGTTTGGTAAAAAGGGAGGGCCCAGTGCAGCGATGCGACCAGGAATTTTGAGGCTCGAGAACTCCAGGAAGGCTTCCTCTTGACATAGGAAGTGGAACAAGGCCGCCGCTTGTTTCGATGACAGCTTGACTTCGCTCGACATAAGTAAACGTAACTCTTGCCTGTTTGAATCTGGTGGTCGAGACCAGAAGTAGGTTGTGGAGTCTGATGATCGAATTCGTGGTTCTTGGCGTTTGCGCGCATGACGCACGGGCGCATGGAACAACTTTCGCGTCAGATCCAGACTTGACTGACATTGACTCTTACAACCGAATCACCTACAGACTCAGTAGGGTGCTGTTGTTAGTTCAGCTGTCTGCTAGCAAAAAATACAAGATCGAGCAAGCTGATGCTGAGAACAAATGGCTGCATAGGACAGGTCTCTTCTGCTCACATGAATGAAGCGAAGTCAAAGAGAACGCGTCAGCTGACATTGTTTGACTACTTGACACACTTTTCGCAAAATCCGCCCCAGGACGTGCTCAATTTGACGAGACTTGCAGACACTTTGGAGCACCAAGCAGCCGACAGAATAGGCCCTGAACAGGCTTTGGCTCGCAAGCTTCGCTTAGCGAAATGGCAATTGCCCTCGGCTGATTCATATCTACAGCACACCGCCAAAGAGTGTGTTGTGCAATTGCCAGACAGGGTTGATTGTGGTCTGCCGGATGATGCGCTGCTAAATGCTATTCACTGCGCCACCGCGCACCTATACACTGCATCTTCTACTCAGCAGAATCGTCCCGAGACTGGTATTATGGAGGAAACAGCTATGCTTGCGATGGGCATTGCTACAGAGCTTTATGTCTCTCATTTAGTCTCTACACAAAGGCGCAAGCGGGCATCATCAACGACCGCTAATGCTGAGCGAATTGCAACACCTCAACCTGCTCTACAGTCGATTCAGCTACCCGTCAGTCCACTTGAAGAAGGCAGATCGAAAAAATCCATCAGGCATTCAGGGAGTTCCCGGCATGTCTTTCGACCGTCCGCTACTAACTCAGCTAGCCCTGCAAGAGATTCTGATGAGAGCGTTGTTGCGAAAACAACACTCCTGCCGAGTACGAGGCCACAAACTCCTCTTACAATTGCTTCAGAAGATTATACCGTCGGATTGTCGCTAGGCGGTCCATCGCTACCTCTTACCGACCGCCACACTGCGAGAGCAAAGAAGAGGAAACGCCAGACAGGCTTTTGATGGTAGCGCTTTCGCGGCTCTCGTTGTACCTAACTGAGAAGCGAAGATGCATCAAAACACGAGAGTCTCGTCCAGGTTACGGTTCTCTGCATCATCTCTGTCCCCATCTTCGGAAGCACTTTCAACTCCATTATCATCCAGCGCCACCATTCGGAATTCTACAAAGGCGTTGCGATTGTCACCAACATCAATCATGAATTGGATTGCCATCGTACCGACATCGTCAGTACGGATGCTGACACGTGTTGATAGGCTCATGGCCTTGAGACACGTTCTGAGTATCAGCAGGGCTCGATTAATGAGAAGCTTACTTGATCATGCCGAAGCGATATACATGTTTGACGTTGTCTGCACAAGAAAACGTTTCTAGCACTTGCTTGTCATTTGGATAATCGAGTTGCGCCTCACCAAGAATGCCTTTAACTGCTAGCCTCAGGAATGGTTGTCGAGGTGACTGGCGGATGGTGAGAAGGTCGCCTTGGTGGAGCTCCAACTCCGTCAGTGCCTCGTACAACCACGCGCTGCGCATGATGATTCGATCGGGTACCGGATCAGCTTCCAGCGAGATTTCGGCGATCTCGTCAGGCTCGTAGGTAGTCAAACGACATCGGGTTTGCACACCATGCTCCTCCAAAACGAGGTCCAGGGTGCCTCCGAGTTCCGCATAGCTCACACGAATCGTATTGCCAAGGCGCAGGGGCCCAGGAGGGCCGCTGGCTTGATAAGCACTTGTTCGCACATATTGTCCATCCTTCATCTGCGAGAAACTGCCACTGCTCGGGGTATAGATATTCAGCATCTCCATTAACGCTGCCAGAGATATCCCAAACAAAAGCATTTCATCGCCCGTCTCTGCCAAATCAAGATTGAACGTGCTGAACAACTTTGTGTCGAGAAATGCGTGCGCCTGTAGCGATTTGGCATCTTCAACGGAGATCTTGATTCCTTCGTGATTGATCTGACACAATGCCGTAGGTTTGAAGTGGATGCACCTCAAGATATCTTGCAACGGTTTCAAAGAGACCGCCAACGCCGAGAAGAGCTGATTGGTCAGTATGTTGCAATCAGGGTACAGCGACGAACCGGTGTCGTAGTCTTAGCAGCGTCCATTGCTGGGAACTTTCGCCAGCCTCGACGGACTTTGCGGTGCGATTCAAATGTCCGCAAGGAGAGGTTCGTCAGAATATAGGACAGAGTTGAAAAGGCAATCAAATTGGCATGATGTAGTAGAGGAGCAGCAACCGAGTGATAATCGACACTGTCCTGGTATAAAGAGACACAGAGCTTGCAATTGCAATTGAGTTGCACATTTCTTGGCGCGAATTTGAGCAACTCAGCGCGTCTCGCGACACAGACGACCACAAACTCAACATTGCAGATGAACACCAACATGGCAGAAGTCGCGATGCAGGATTACGCAGGTGGTCCCAGCGGGGCACAGGAGCTGGGTGGACCGCTACTCCCAGCGCGACTGCAGATGCAAGAATGCTCGCAATTGAACAAGCTCGTGAGCTCTGATGTGTCAAGTAAACTTCTAGTGTTGGCACTTGACCGCCTAGTTGCTGTCGCGCCATTCGATGCTGACTTCAACGATGGAGATAAGGTCGCAGCCTGTGAGCGAGCACTGAAGAGTCTCATCGACGCGCAACACGATACTACGGCGCTTCAACAAGCAGGATATCGCGCAATGGAGTATACGGATGCCCAACAGACGGCGCCGCTCAACGACTACATAAAGGAGCATTTTGAAGTTGCCAAGACAACTTATCGCGATCGTGACGAGAGGTCGCGCTACATGAAGCACGAGATGTTCTCTTCCTTCAAGACAGTCATCTGGTCGGTGGAGCACGGAGACGAAGAGGCCCCACCCATGTCGGCCTTCTTCCAGCAACCAGGGGAGGCGAATGCGAGTGACGACGACGACGACGTTGAGATGACGTCGCGTGGAGCGCGCAGCTTGAAGTGTCCATTGACTTTGGCGCAACTTGTCGAGCCGGTCAAGTCTCAAAAATGCCCGCACACCTTCTCTCGAGTGGCAATCATGCAGATGTTGAATGGTAGGCAAAAAGCTTGTCCTGTTGCGGGTTGTCCACAACAATTGCGTCCTCAGGATCTGGTGCGTGACCGTGTCATGGAACGATTGCTCCAGCAAGATGCCAATCGTGACAGCGATGACGAGGACAACGGCAACGATGCAACGGCGATTGATGGAGAGGAAGTAAGCGATACTGACATGTTGGTCATTTGAAGTGGTCTCGCATCATTCTTCGCATCTTTCCTGTCATTTGAAAGCGCCTGGCCTCAACACTTGGCAAATATAGTGCCCGGTCTATCAACGATGCGTTCCCTCTCCTTTGCTTCTGTTTGAAACGCATTTACAAGTACGAACATCGGACGTTCAAGCAATGACAATGAGAAGCCTGGTCGTTGAGACTGTGGTGATCTGTGGAAAATCATACTCCTTTGATTCGAATTCGAGTGTGCTGATTTCACTACGCCTACATTTCCAACACAGTGAAAGCTATATATTAGCATCAGAAGTGCTGTGACAACAATTGAATTTGCAAGTCTGCAAGAGAGGTGTCGCAATGAAGTAGACAACTCAGCAAGCAAGTGTATGTTGAATCCATCTGAACAATGCCGGTCTGGTTCATGCCCGGGAAAACGGCACTCGAGACTCGAGACCACGTCATGACTGCCGTCATGAGTCAGGGCATGACCGTGCCATGACGTCAAGCCAGAAATTTGTTTGTACGATGCTGCTATTTATGCAAGCCGACTTCTGCTGGATGACAATTGATTTAACGACCAGACAAATAACAGTATGAGTGCAACAAACGACAAGCAGAAATTCCGAGGCTTCTATGTGACCGATGCCAAGAACTGGTCTACCTTCAAGGAGCAGGAAGCACCTGAGCTCAAACCTTTCGGCGAGTACGACATTGACATCAAATCCGAGTGCTGTGGCGTGTGCTCATCTGATGTGCACACCATCAGCTCTGGCTGGGGAGCCGCCCCTCTGCCTGTGTGCGCCGGACATGAAGTTGTGTTCGTCTTCCTCATTCTGTTCATTCGATACAGACACTAACATCTATGCAGTGGTCGCGTTGAACGCGTCGGTAGCAAGGTCACGGAGTTCAAGGTCGGCGACCGCGCAGGTGTGGGTGCACAAGTTTGGTCTTGCGGCGTGTGTACTGCATGTACCTCTTCACGCGGCGACGAAAATTACTGTCCTCATAAGGTCGACACGTACGGCGCCCCATACCCAACCGAATCCGAAGCAGCAGACTTTGGCGTGAACAACGGAAAGGCCCTAGGCCTGGACGGCTCAAAAGCACAAGGTGGCTACTCGAACCGCATCCGCGCTCACGAACAGTTCGTGTTTCCCATTCCAGCAGGGCTTGATTCTGCTGAAGCTGCTCCGCTTATGTGCGCTGGCTTGACCGTTTTCAGTCCTCTGGTACGTGCAGGAGCTGGCAAGGAGAACTGCAAGAAGGTTGCAATCGCTGGTGTAGGAGGCCTCGGGCATTACGCAGTGCAATTTGCCAAGGCAATGGGCGCTGAGGTGACAGTATTTACTCACTCCGCGAGTAAGAAGGACGATATCGAAAAAATGGGAGCCGACAAGGTTGTCGTGACCGCCAACGAAGGTTGGGAGAAAGAACACGCCATGAAGTTTGACTTTATGTTGTCAACAATTGATGCAGCTAAAGGAGTGCTCCTTCAGCAGTTTTGCTCGTGCCTTCGAATTGGCGGAGAGTTCCACTCCGTTGGCCTGCCAGACGACCCATTGGATGACATCAAAGCTCAGCTCTTTGCTGCAAATGCATGTAAACTCACTGGATCTCACATCGGTTCAAAGAAAGAGATGCTTCAAATGCTCAAGCTAGTGGAGGAGAAGAAGATCAAGTCGTGGATTATGAAATTACCTATCTCGGCGGAGGCTTGCAAGGAGGCGGTTGAGCGTGTTTACCACAACGATAACGTTCGTTACCGACTTGTTCTGACAGACTTTGAGAAGGCTTTTGGCAAAGAGTAGAGTAGTTTGGTAATAGTCTGGCTTCCGTTACCCAAAAGCATACGTTTGAGTCTGGGGCCCGCGAGCCACAATTTCAATAATGAACTTTGGGGCAAGTAGAGGTGGCTATGGCTTTTGCGATGCTATCTATGCTGTATACAAGCTCAAGATTTCATCGATTGCATATGATACTTTGTGATTTCCTGTCAAAGCTGACTCGTGTAGCGTGAGATCCGTTACACATACAGGTAATTCGCCCGCTTCTCTCTTCTTCGTATTGTGACATACTGAAGCTGCTGTGGTGCACAGGTGCAATGGTATACGGAACACTGGCCCTGTATCCGAATGCTGTGTTATGCGAAGATGGCACCTGCGCACAACATGCCTGAGAGCTTTGAAATGCAATGGGATAGTCGTCCCCAGTCCAACAGCTTCTGGGCCTTCGCTCAGCACATCGCTCTCTGACTCTCCTTTCTTTGCACTTATAACTATGCAAAGGGCACACGAGCTGCTGCAGGACTTGTTGGCCTGGGGACGGCCTTACCACTGCACCACAAAAGCTCTCAAGCTTTCGGACACAGGTCGAATTCCCATAGACCATGACTTCCCTGCGCACAGCAAGAATGATAAAAACCATGATTTGTCATTTGTGAACGATGCAAGTCTTGATTTTACTACTCCTCTACTAGACTAAGGGCAGCTCAGCCGCTCTACTTATGTCCTCAACCTGCCAGCGTGTCAGCTTTGGGCCCCTGACCGTCGCATCATCAATGAGCTCCTGAAACAATAAACGTCTTGACACAACAGCAAGTTCATTTTACCTCATAAAGAAAAAGGAAAGCTCTCGAGCTCATCAAAAGGCTGATTACCGCAAGACCTTACACTTAGTTCTGCTACAGGCTTATTCTACGCTCTGCTGTGTCACGCTGTCAAAATTTGGAAGGCGCACAGGAGTAGCAATTCTGGGTCAGCAAAGTGTAGAAGGTCATCAAAATATGCCTGAGTCTGCAGCTGGCACAATTGGATTCCTAGTGCGCGCGTGAGAGCTTTTGTGGTGCAACGGCAATTGTCGAACTGGGCATCTGCGCACAGCAGGACTGTCGTGCCCAGACCAATAGGTGTCGCAGTCAAATCGAAGTTTTCTTTGGGTGTTTAGATGTTTCGCTGTACAGGAGATACTGGGATTCCGTGCTCTGTTACTATGAGACCTTGCAACCTTTGGATGTTGGACTGGGGACAATTTTCCCGCTGCACCACAAAAGCTCTCAAGCGATCGGACACAGGGTCGGTGCTCCATATACCATTGCACCTGCGCACAACACTTCACCTGATTCTACATCCCCCTCTCGGATCATAGCTTTGCGTTTATCAACACTGCGCCTAGCTTCCTGAGGTCTGCATGGAGATCTATCGTCGACCCATGCCTGTGACCCCGAGCCTTCGCGACAGCAGCATTCGATATTTCACTGTCCCCATCAAGATTCGAACTTCGGATTGACTCATACACCTGTTGGACTGGGCCACATGCATACAATGTTGGAGGTGATGCTACTCGCGGTCAAGATCTTACGACGTGATCGGCAGTGGCAAATCGCACGTCTATGAACGACCATCATGGAACAACACAGAAAGCAAGAGAAAGCAATAGAACAACAGATGTTCTATTTCTTCGGGTGTTTAGGTGTTTCGCTGTTCAGCTGATACTGGGATTCCTTACTATGTTACTATGAGACCTTGCCACCTTTATATACTTGCGCTCATGGAAGCTGCTGGAACATTTGTTGTGTCCATGGAAGCCAATAGAACATCTGTTGTTCTATTGCTTTTGTTGGAGGTGATGCTACTCGCGGTCAAGATCCTACGACGTGATCGGCAGTGGCAAATCGCACGTCTATGAACGACCATCATGGAACAACACAGAAAGCAAGNGANANNAANNGAANAACAGATGTT